>VWZZ01007304.1:59466-72641 GCA_013399095.1 Psophia crepitans | reverse complement strand
TGTCTCTGCTCCCCAGCACCAAGGGGTGGGACAAGAGGGAACGGCCCCAAATGGCTCCCGGGGAGGGTCAGGTTGGAGCTTGGGGAAAATCCCTTCCCCGCCAGAGGGGTCAGGGCTGGGGACAGGCTGCCCAGGGAGGGGGGAGTCCCCGTCCCTGGGGGGTTCAAACAGCGTGTGGCAGTGGCACTGCAGGACAGGGGTTAGTAGACATGGTGGGGTTGGATTGATGTTTGGACTTGATGATCCTGGAGGGCTTCTACAACCTTACAGATTCTGTGGTTTGTCAGTTGTCAATTAGTTGCACAATTAGCTTGGGTAACCATAAGGACCCACACAGCCTGGCTCGCCGATTCTGTGTCACTGTAATAACAATTAATGTATGCTTTTCTGCTAGGTGAGAGAATCTGTGTCTAAGAGAGTCTCTCCAGAGGAGGCAATTGAAATGAAACTGCTGGAAAAAGACAAAGAAGGAGCTGTGAACTCGCAGCTGCAGTGGCAGCTTAATCTTTTAGCTCATGTGGAATCTCTGCAAGATGAGGTCATACACAGAATGGATTTCATTGAGAAGGAGCTAGATGGTAGGTAACACTTTCCTCTTTCAAAAGTTAACCGTATTTAACTGAGCTACCTGTTCAGAATGTGTTAATGTGAATTTTACTTCTGCAGACCCACAGAGAGATGAGTCGCTTGGTCAGATTCGCTGCGTTTACCAATAGGAAGCAGATGTGCTGCTGCTGTTGGGGGGGCAGGTTTTATAACAAAGATACAATTAAAACTGAACAGCATTTTATAGAACTTTTTGTTCTACTTAGATCACCTCTAAGTACTTGCACCAGACGATGTAGTGGAGTATCTGCCATGTCTTTCTGCTTTCAGGTTTTTGTCCTTTTCCTTAGCACTTCTGTGTACCTGAACTTCCTGTTCTTCAGGGCCTTGCTGGCTGGTTCAGCCTGTTCTGGGTGGCCTCTTTGGTGCACAAGGCTCTTGTTTCCTGTCTTGTCCAAATTCTTTACTTAAATGTCCCTTGAAATTTGTTTTCCTAGTAATGTAACAAACAAAAGGTTTAGAAATTGGCCGTTAAACAATCCAGGATAGTTCTTTTGCTTGACATCTTTAAGTCTAACCGTTAGTTGTGTGGTGGCTACAACTCAGCATTTCTCCAGCAAGGAAAAAGTGCTTGGGAATCCAGCCTTTGTCTGAGTAAGAGTCCTTTGTAGTTCAGTAAGGGACTGAAAAGTTGAACAACTGAAGGAACTGAAGCACTGGAACAGGCTGCCCGGAGAGGTTGTGGAGTCCCCTTCTCTGGAGACATTCAAAACACGTTCCTGAGTGATGTGCTCTAGGTGGTCCTGCCTTGGCACGGGAGTTGGACTAGATGATCTTTTGAGGTCCCTTCCAACCTCTAAGATTCTGTGGTTCTGTGAATATTTCAGGCAATGGAGATCAGTCAGGCTTGTTGTACCTGCTGCTGAGCCGCAGGGCTGCTCGGAGCATTGCTGCCCTCGTCGGGAATTCTGTCACTTCAGGCTGGCTGTGTGGGTAGTTGGGTGATGCCCACTAGTTCTTTGGCAGACGCTGCCCGTAGGTTGAACTAGCCGGTAAGCTGGTTCGTGGCCGTAGCTGCTTCTCTTGGCAGGCGTATTCTGTCTCAAAGGTTTCAGTCTCCTTCCGTGATACTGTCCCATACCCTGAACTCATCGTAGTTCCGAGCTGATCGCCTTTCTCATGGTCATACTACGCTGTCGCCCGAGTTGTCTTTTGATCAGTGGCTTGTTTGGTTCCAGTTTTTTCCTGCTGGGAGCTTTGGAGCAGGAGTTCATTCTCTTTGTGCAGTAGCCTGCTGTTTGGGCTTTCAGATGGCTGTTAGCCAGTTCTCTCTGTCTTGGCCAATTCTATTCTGTATTGATGCCAGACTTTAAGTAGTGTAGTCCTGTCCTCTTAGGATCTTCAGTGAAAATACGTGCAGTTGCATCTAATGCTGATCTTAAATGTATTCTGATGGTATAAACTCCCTGTACTGCAGAGTCCTTGCTCTGGAGTTGGTACAGATCAGTGACAGTGCAGCACCAGATTCCACAGTATCTAGTGCTGAGTTTTCCTTTCCTGCCTTCTCCTAGAACACCTGCCTTCTTTTTTCTGCAAGGAGCCTGATTTTCTGGTTTCTTAAATACCACGTGTTAAAAATATTGCCCACTGCGTGCTTAGGATTCACAAAAGATTTCAAGAGTCCCTGTTTTGTGACTTCATGTGGTCTGTTTGCTGAGAAGTGGAATAGTGATAGTTTTGGTTTTTTCTTTGCAGTTTTGGAGAGTTGGCTGGATTATACAGGAGAGCTGGAGCCACCGGAACCACTAGCTCGACTCCCACAACTCAAACGCTGTATAAAGCAGCTTATAACGGACCTTGGCAAAGTGCAACAGATCGCGCTGTGCTGCTCAATGTGAGACAAGCGATGGAGACTGCTACCGAGGGCGGAGTTGGAGCATCTGATGTGAACAGCTCTGTATATTTAAATGAAATTAGCATGCTGGTTGCATGTGATGCAGATTGACTTCAGGGATTTGGGAAGAAGTGCTGTTCAAAGAACAGCAAAAAGGTTATTTTATCTCATCATAATTTGGGGTTTATTAAGCAATTATAACGATATGGAAGAGGTCATACTGTTGTCTTCAGAGGTTGAGTGTTGGTTGATCAATTATACTTAAACTTTCACTCCTTACAAGTTGCTGATTGAAATGGTAGACTTTTTCATAATTAAATTGACTAAAAATTGTGCCACTGAAGAACAGAGTTCTAAGAGCCAAAAATGTTTAGTTGACAGAGGTTGTAAATAACTTTGCATAGTTTAAGTGACTTGTGTCATGTTTTATTCCTTCTGGTTTATGCATAATAGCACACAGTATTTAATCATTAGGAAATGTTATAACAGTTTTCAGACTTAGTAAGTATGAATGTCCAGCTCTTAACTAGGAACTGTTACGTGGAGGTTTGCGAGTAACAGTGGCCTGAACCCCACTTCTGTTGTGTTAAATGATGTAGCAGAAGGTCAGAGGTGGATTGCACTTATTTTCAGAATAAATGATTGTTTTCCATATTTATCCTGTCACTACCACATGACTTGGTACGGGGGAAGCCCACTGACGTTGCGTTGATCCGCGTTCTTGAGCTCTTAAACGTGGCCACGCTGTGCCTCCTGGAGCAGCGCTCGCGGGATGCCCTCGTCGCGGCGGTGTGAAACGCTGCCCTGAGGAGGCTGGAGACGCTCTTGGAGTTCCAGACTTCACCAAGGTCTGTAACGGACGTTACGTACTTTTCTAGCCATTTGTTAATAATTGCCATTCCGGTTATGTTTTGAAATGTAGACCTTTTTTTCAATACTCTGAACGTGTTCATTGTAAAGACTTACTCTATGAATGTGTGGTTTTGGGAATCAGTTTATTTTATATTTGTGTAAATAAAGCCTCAAGATCTATGCATGAGGTGCTGTCCTCGCAGACAGTGAGTGGGTTATTATCTTAAACAGTGTATGTTCACAAAGTCCCTTTTTATACCTTACGTTTTCTTTCTCTGGTTTGTATTACTTTGTGAGAGCAAGGTGAAAATGCTGCTGATGTTCGAGTCCCGTTACACCGTACCTTTGGAAACAGCGGTGTATCCTAAGTTTTTGAGACGTTGAAAGTCTTTCGCGGCTGCTCGTAGCTCCGTAAATACTGGCTGTGACTTTAGTTTTCCTTCCCAGACGTTGCCAAGTTCAGTTTGCTGTGGGGAATGGTAAGCTGTTTCTGAAGGGAGAGGGCGTCCTGTAGAAGCTGGACCTGTTCCCTTGATTTTTTTGTCTGTGATGGTACCACCAAAGGGTAAAATTTAGGCCCAGATGTAGCTGAAAGGCCCGTAACTGTACGGATTATTAATTTTGGATATGAATCTCTAATGTTTGTATACTGCAAAGAATAAGGTAAACTTGAAATATCCAATATTATTGTAGGAGTTAACAGTATCTACACAGTGAATATTTTATTTCCTTCAGAAAACAAAATAATTAGGCTACTCTAGGTAGTAACTAAGGCTTCTGTGCCAACACTCATTTCAGGGCATAGTTTCTCTCACAGCTTTATAGAACTAGTTGGTATATGGCAACCACAGCGTACGTACAGCAGAAAAATAAACTTATTTTTCCATAACGCAGTTGGAGTACAGCTTACCTGATAGTTAAGAATCGCTTTGCGCTCTGAAGATGAGAGCGGTGCTTACCCCTTGTCTCAGCCCTGGTACTGACACCGGAATTCACGTCCCTGTGCAGCTCTGGAAGAGGCGGCAGTGCCCAGGCAGCCAGGACAGCGTCCGAAGGAGCGCCCCGGGCTGCTGTGGAGGTTTGGGGTTTTTCAGGTGAGATCAGCCAGAAAAGGTTCCCCTGGCTGAACTCTGTGAAGCAAACGCTCCGACGGGGCGTGTCGCCTGTCTGCGTTAACAAGTCAGTTGTGCTTGAGGGTGTGAAAGCAGGTAAATTCCCGAGCAGAATTTTCACTCCTGAGTTGAGCTCCTTCCCAAGCGATTGCTTTTTGTGTGTGTGTTGTGTATTTTTACTTTGCCAGTTTGTTTTTGCTCAGGGCAGTACTTAGGATTTGGAAGAAAAGGCGGTTCCGATGGGTGAATCGAATGGCAGATACTGGAGACTTGTTTTCCTTTAGTGGAGCTAGGGAAGCCCTTGCAGATAAAGACTGCAAATATTTATTTAAAATAGAGTAGCATTTCTCGTGTTCAGGAAAGATTCTTTTGTGCTCTGCCTGGATTCATTTTTGTCCCTGTTTTTGCAAGTTTCCACATTGTTATTTCTTAGTCTGGACCACCTCTTCGGTCTGGCAGGTCACTTTTATTTCTTTCGGTCACTGGTAAGTGAATGCGACGTGGAGCCTTGATGAAATGAGCAAACATTGCACTGTGGGTACATGAGTATGTTCGTCTTTGTTTATGCACTATTAGAACCGAGGGCGCTGTATATAGAATTTTGCTTTGGAGCAATATTTGCAAAACTTGAAAACTTCTGTATCTTGGTGTTTGGAATAAATAAATAGGTTTTTCTTGGTTAAGTCTTAGTAAAGTCTTTGTTTCAATTAATGGCTATTCAATAAAACAGTTTTGGACCTTTTTTTTTTTTTTCATCACATGGCATTGAAGTGCAGTTACTGTAGTTTGACAGGAATGTGGATCTTACCTGTTCCTAAAGTACAGAAGTTATTCATCTCAGGATCTCTCTCATATAAATATTCTTAATAGGTAAACTTACCTATTGTTTTATGTTGGATATTGTTTTAGTGAGGAGGTTGTACATTTTGTTCCCAAATCCGAATACCTGTAATACATTAGGATATATAATATATGTATACATAATCTGACCCTAAGTTTTGTTCCTGTTTCAACAAATGAGCTGCTGAGGGAACTGGGCTTGTTTACCCTGGAGAAGAGGCGGCTCAGGGGAGACCTTGTTGCCCTCTACAGCTACCTGAAAGGGAGTTGTGGTGAGCTGGGGGTTGGCCTCTTCTCGCAGATAACCAGTGACAGGACAAGGGGGAACGGCTGCAAGTTGCGCCAGGGGAGGTTCAGGTTGGAGATGAGGAGAAATTTCTTCTCGGAAAGGGTGGGCGGGCATTGGAACAGGTTGCCCAGGGAGATGGTGGAGTCACCATCCCTGGGGGTGTTTAAGGACAGGTTGGATGTGGTACTTAGGGACAGGGTTTAGTGGGGAATAGGTGGTGGGGGGACGGTTGGACTAGATGATCCTGGAGGTCTCTTCCAACCTTAATGATTCTATGAAATAACCGGCTGGGGCTGCTCCCCACCTCGGCAGTGGCAGCTGGCTCATCCCTCCGGTGATTCACGTCACAAAAGACTTGAGCGTTGCGGGCAGGAAGCTGCTCTATCCAGAACAGAGTGTGTCTGGCAGTGTGTCCATGGGGCTTCCCCCCGGGAGACAAGCGTGAAGCCGGGATGCTCATTCCAAGAGCAGAGCCCTGAAGGCGCAGCGTCCCAGAACAGCTCCGGGGATGACGGGGTGAATCGGGTCAGCTGTGCCCGGTGAGCTGCGTGGAGGAAAAAAAAGAGTCTCCAGGTGGAAATGTGTTTTGCCCGTGCAGCAGCAGTGGAGTGTCGGGCAGGTTTGGGAGGGCGGAGCTGGGAGGGAACAGCCTGTGGGTGCTGCCGTGGCGCCTTCCTGAAAGCTGCTGCCGTGTTCTGGGCAGCAGCAGCAAACCTGGTGCAGAAGCTGCGTGAGGGAGCGCTGCTGCAGCGCTGGTGCAGAGGAAGGTGCTTCTGATGTGCTGCACAGTCCGTGCGGAGAAAACGCACGGGCGCGGGAAGGGGAGAAGCTCGGGAGCGCTGGAGGGGAAAGCACGTGGCACGGGGTCTGGCCGAAGGCAGTGCAGGCGTGGACGTGCCATCGGGTGCGTTTCTGGTTCCCTCTCTTCCCCTCCCAGTTTCCCCAGCAGGAGGAAAACAAGGTTATTCCCTTGTCCTAACACACTGCCCTTCCTAACCTCAATCTCAGACCAAGATTCCTGTAAAGCTCCCGGATTCTAAGACCGGAGGGTGCATCACTTCGCTGGAGCCTGGCTCGTGAAGCCTGGAGAGACTTCTGCCACCAACGGCCAATCCAGGTGTGTTTCATGGTTCAGTCAAATCATGTAGGTTTTGCTGATCACTTAAGTGTCAAAATCAGGTCTGGAGGATGTGATCTGAGTGTGAAATGTGTTTCTGGGACTGTGCGCCCTGCGGTTTGAGCTTGTTCAAGCTCCCTGTTTCACTTGTTTGATCTTCAGGTTCCCGTAGGGGCAGACTCAGCAGCAAAGTCATCTGTCAGCGTCGCGTGAGGGGATTCACCCTGAAGTTCCTCAGCCCAAATCTGACACGACCATTTTAATATCCCGACTGTTATTTGACCAAAGTACCATCTTTTCTAACTGCCTGACCTGCTGTGGGTCACGGCCCGGACCGCGGGTCTCAGTCGTGCTCGTTTTGTTGCTGGAGTCACATCCCTGCTCCCGCGCTGGCGTTTCATCGGGTCGTGAGCGTGTTGGTGCCTGCTGCCTTGGTCTGGTTTTTCCAGCGGGGCTGTTGAGCACCTCGGGCTGTTCCTGTTCAGAAAGAGTGTTTTGTATCTTTGTACTGACCCTTCAGCATTCGCATGGCAGCTCCCTTGTGAAGGGAGAAAGCTACGTGTGCAGGTCTTGTCTAACCAGAAAAAGCCCACGTTCGAACGGGCAGGTAGTGAAAAACAGAAAATAGCCCTTTTTCCCCGTTAGGACACGCATGCAGACAGCGAACCTGAGAGCACAGCCACCGACCAGCCGGAGTTCATCCTGCTCTGCCCGCAGGGTGTGCCGCTGGCGGTGCTCGCCTGCCGTCCCTGGCGGTGCTCAGTGAAGGGTGAACGATGCCGCAGAGCCCTGCTCCGTGGGAGGCGTGGTGACGCGCACCTCCGGTGGTTTGAAGTTGCGCAGGGTGAGTGCGTGCGCTGTTGCGAGGGACGCCACGGGCAGGACCTGCTCGTGGAGTGGTTTCCGTGCCCACTGTGTCAGTCGGAGCACTGGTTTGCTGAACGCCACGCTGCATCTGGGCTCCTGAAGTGGCTCTCAGTAGGGCACCGAACCGCTGGAGATACTTCGGGTATTTTGCAGCTCCTCCAGTACCTTCAGAAGTCCCTCTGATGGTGGCTGCTCTTGTGAAAGGTGCTCAAACCCTTTGGTTCCAGGTGGGTGAGGGGGCAGAGCATGGGCCTGTACGGCAAGGTGGCACATCCACCTGTCACTCTGTACTTGTCACTTCAGAGGAAGCTGGTGACAAACCTCTGGGAGGTTGGTGCTGTCCAAAGCGCCCGTGGCTCTGCAAGCTCAGTGTGCCCCACCACACAGGGGAGGCACCTGAGAAGCTCCACTTCCGTGAGCCTTCCACGAGGTCCATGATCCTTTGGTGAGGACGGGCAGCCACCCCTGTCCCCGCAGGGTCTCCACGGCTGCACACCTCTGGGTGGCTGCCTGGGCACCGTGGGTCTCCTTGGGGCTTGTTCTGTCCCTTCCCAGCCCTCGGCATCCTGGGGCGGCAGCCCTGCCCCTCGCCTCTGCGCTGCACCGTGGGGGCCCAGAGCTGCTGCAGGGAGATGCTGGCACCAGCTCTGCCTCTCCCTGCTGTTCAGCCTGCGCTGGCAGCTGGTGTGTGACGGGCAGCGGGGATGGCAGCGCCCCTCATCCATCCCCCGGCCTCTGTGCGGGGCTGGGGCCTGTGGGATGTTTCCAGCACGGGAAACGGAGCTGCCGGGGGCTGGGAAGAGAAGGGCTGGGGGGCTGGGAGGGGCAGGGCTGGAGGCTGCCCGTTTTGAAGGATTCAAAGACGCTTCTCAGCCAGGGACTTCCCACCTGACCAGCCACCAGGAGATGGAGAAGCTGTTTTTCACTGTGGCTGCCTTCAGTCTGGGGTAGAACCATCCCTGAGCATCCACCAGCCTGGACCCAGGGGGGAGGCCCAGCAGCCGCCCTTCGCTCACACGTCGTGGGTTAACACCAAAACTAAAGGAAGCAAAACCCCCCCCGCTGCCTCGGGGGCCCAGGGCTGACCGAGTGGGCTCCGCTGGCCGCGGGGCAAGGTCAAGGCTGAGGGACAAACCCCGCCCTGTGACCTGTGCCGACACCTGCGCCCACGGCTGAGCAGGCGCCGGGAGCTGGGGCTGCTGCGTGGAAGGAAATGAGAAAGCGGCGGTGGGTTTGCGAGGGTGAGTTTGTCAGACATGAAAATGAAGAGGAGATTCGAGCATGTCAGAGGCAGGAAGCTGCAGCTCAGGGGGGTCCTGCTGCTGCCGCGCGCGGGAGGGAGGGAGGGAGGGAGGGATGTCGGCCAGCAGCGACGTTGCTCCTGCAGCGGTTCCCGCAGCAGGGGACGCTTCGGGCGCTTTCCCCAGGCCCTGCGTTGCTGGGAAGGGGCTGTCGGCAGCAAAGGTTCAGGCGTGGCGGGGTTCTGCCCCGGCTGTGCGGCTGTTCAGGCCCCGTCCAGCCCGGGGGTGCAGCTTGGATGGCACTTGGGCGTGAGTATTTGCGTTCTGCCCTTTTGAGTCGTCCAGCCCGGGCATGGACCCGCTTCTCTCCCCACTGCTCCTGAGCAGCAGTTGCGATGTTAAACATCAGGGCTCGTTAACTTGCCCTTATTGAGTTGGCCAAGGACCGGACCTGGCTCATGGCTGCCAGCTCCCCCCCAGCTGGGGGAAGATGGCATCAGGGTCGGGGGCGAAGCGCAGCAGGAGCAAAAACCCCTGCGGGGCTGTGGTGGGTGGAAACGCGCCCCGCGGCTGCAGCTGGCAGTTCATGATTTATTCACAAACCCTCAACTGTGAATGAGGCGCCTTTTAATTGAAATACTGTGAGTGGTTATTGCTGCGTGTCGAGCAGGATCCCGTTTTATGGACCTCATACCCGGTACAATCCATGTGTTGAAAGGTTTAAAAATGGGCCGCTCCGGGTGCAGCGGGGGGCTGGGTTCTGCCCGGCGGCTGCTCCCACAGCAGCGGGGCCAGAGCTGGAGGCGCTGCCGCTCGCAGGCCCTGTCTCGCCCGGACACTCCACCCACAAAGAGTTTGTGCAAGAGCTCGAGGGGCCTGATGGCGCCGGCTGTTCCCCCACCCGGGCCGGGCTCTGGCTTGTTGGGCGTTTGCAGCTCCTCTCCCTGCCGCTGTGGGAGCGCGGATGCGGCAGGACCCTGTTGCAGCCCGCGGGGCAGGCTGGGCTCCCGTGCACAGCCCCTGCCTTCTCCCGGGGGCGCTGGGTGACGCTCGCGGTGCTCAGGCATCACATCCCAAAGCACGCGGCTTTAGAGAGGACAGACGCGGGGCAGCGCTGGCCCCTGCCCATCCCCACCCGTCCTGTGTTCAGACCAACGTCCCCAGGCACCGGCTCCCGCGGCATCGGGGGGGGATCGTGGCTGAAACCAGGCAAAGGCTGTAACGAGGGCTGGGCGTCGCTGGGGGCTCTCAGCTGCTCTTCGCCCACTTTGTCTTGGTGTCCTGCTCTGAGGCGGCCGTCTCTGTCAGGAGGAGGTAGGAGCTGATGGCTTCCCGCAGGCCCAGGCTGATGGGAGAGTCTTCCTCTGGTGGGGACGTGGCCTCCGAGAACAGGAGGGAGCTGCATGAGGGTGACCGGGCAGTCAGCGGGCAGCCCCGAGTGTCTGCGGGGGCGGTGGGGGAGCCCCAGCCCCCTCCCCTGCCCTCCCTACCTGTCAACCTTGTCCCAGTTGAGTGATGGCGTCTTCACGGCAGCGGGCAGGGCAGGGACTGGGGCCACCCTCGCCCCTTCTGTGGAGCAGGGCTCTCCAAGGGGGCAGCACAGCCCCTCTCCCGACTCTGGGCAGGGACCCTCAGCATCAGCAGGCTGCCCCCCCGCCCCCGTACCCCAACCCTNCGCACGCGCAGATCGGGGGGCTGGCAGGGTGTTACCCGAGTAGTGCTCCACCAGGTCCTGCAGGCTGGGGAAGGTGAGCCGGGGCGAGATGTAGAGCCAGCCGTTCTCCAGGCGGTGGATGCGGTAGTGTGTCACCGAGTCCCAGGCGGCACGCGCGCTGCGGCGCACCGACAGCGAGTAGCAGCCTGCCGGTGCGAGGGGCACGTGGCCAGGCTGCCGGGGGCTCTCCCCCACCAGGGCTTTTATCCCCCCGTGTGCGGCCGGGAGCATCCCTGAGCAGCTCCGCGCCGGGGCTGTGGGAGTGGCAGGACACAGGACGACCTCGGGCAGCTGCCGGCCGTGTCCCACGTGCCCTGGGCGTTGAGTGCTGGGGGTCTGTGCCCCAACCTCCACTTCTAGGAGCTGTGCGGCCCCAGCCCCCCCCGCCCGGTGCCCAGGTAGCCGCGGGGCCATGCAGCACCACGTCAGTGCATCAGCCACATGCACCGGGGCACCCGGTGGGATCTCCTCGCCTGTTCCCCTCGGCACCTTATCATCACGGGGCCCCGTTTCATTTCAGAGGCTGAGCCTTTCACTTCTCTGCTTAACCAAAGCTGCAGGAAGCTGGCTGGTGGTTTTTCCTTTTGAGGCCCCGTGGCAGAGGCTCAGCAGGGAGCAGCGGTGCCAGGAAACCACCGTGTGGGTCAGGCTGTTGCTACCAGCTGCGAGTGACGGAGGATCAGCCCCACCGAGGCCCCACTTGTGCCCTGGGGACGGATGGGTGGGGGGACAGGGGACGGGGTCTGAGGGCTCTCACCTCGCCTGGTCTGGCTCTCCCGTATCAGGAAGGATCCGCTGCGGTTGCCCGGCTGGAGCAGCAGCTCCTCAGCCTTCTGCCGACTGACGCCCTCGTACAGCCACCTGCGCAGGCAGCGGGTGCTGGCAGAGCCTCTCCCGGCTGCGCGGGGAACCCAGGGCCCATCCCCTCCAGGGCAGAGGGGCCAGCTCGGGGTGCAGCAGTGCAGGTCCTGGGGACGCCCTGCCACACCACGCCGCCTCCTTGAGCCCCAGCGCTGCTCCACAGCCCTCAGAGCCAGGGCAGGACGTCCCAGCACGGTGGCCGGGGTTCAGGCTCGGGGCTGGCCAGGCTCTCTGCTGTGGGGCTGTGTCCCCTGGGGCCCACCCTGGGACCGATCCTTCCCAGCATTTACCTGTTCCTGACCTTGGCCACACAGCTGCTGGGGACGTGGCACTCCTTGCCGGACACCTCAGACGCCACCAGCCACCACTCCCCGTCCCTGTGGGGAAGGTGGACGAGCCGTCCTGAGTGGCTGAGGCTGCTGGGCGCAGGGAGGAGACCGCAGGACGGGTGCCACCACCATGGCCCCGTGGGCTCACGCTGGGTGGGCCTGCCTGCTCCGTGCAGGGACTTACTCGGAGAGGACACGGAGCTGCTCCCCCATCCTCAGGACAGCGGCCGCCCCTGCGCCGGAGGGGAAGTCGCAGAGGGCCAGGAAGCGGCTGGGAGCTGTGGGAAGGTGAGGGGGCTCAGAGTGCCCCCCAGCACCACCAGCCCCAGGTGGGGCGGGAGGACCATGCCCGCCAGGGGACACGGGCCAGGCTGGCAGCTGCCAGGCGCTTACCTGCCTGCGTGGGCACGGGGGGCTGCACGGTGCTGGCACCCGCTCGCAGGACGCTGAATGGCTTCTCCCGGCTGGGCAGACTCCCCATCCCTCAGGCACGGCACGTGCCCCCGGTCTGCAGCCGCTGCCGACTGGGAGGGAAGCAGCTCAGGTCCAGCGCCAGCAGTACCGTGGGCCCTGGGCACGGCCCGCTGTGGCGCCACAAGCTCCCCGGCACAGCCGTGTCGGGAGGCAGCCTCCTGTGTCCAGGGTGTGGTGGGTCCCAAGGCAGCGCTCCGGGCTGGGCTGAGCCCCGTGGGCAGCTCCCCGGGGAGCCCTTCGAGGAAACCACCTCCTGCTCCCCACCCCGGAGGGTGTCTGGGGACTCGCAGCCACAGCTGGGGTGGGGGGGGGAGGCTCCCCATCCACATCCCCATGGTGGGCAGCAACTGGCCATGCTCACACTCTGGGTGCTGCCATCCCACCCCAGCCCTGTGTCCCCTGGTATGTGAAACANGCCTCTCACTGCTGTCACCATTGTGCAGGAGCCATCAGGGCCGGGCAGGCACCGGCTGGGCTCTGCCCCGTGGGGAGCTGCTGCAGCGTGGTTGCGCCCCAGGGCACCCAGAGTGCGGGGCGGGGGGGTGGTCTCTGGTGTGGTGGGTGTCCCACACGCAGGGCAACCCCCACCCTCGCAGGACCTGCCTGGGTCGCTCTAGGCCTGAGTGTCTTCGGGCGCTGGAGCCGGGGCTGCTGCCGGCTGGGCGTGCGAGGCCGGAGCCGGGGCTGTGGGCTGCTGCTGCTGCTGCTGCTGCTGCTGCAGTTTCCTGTGACATGCGCACACCCGAGCGGGGTTTTCTCTTTTTTCACTCAGCCAAGAGATTGTTCGGCTGTGCCCTGGGGACCTCGGTACCGGGCACGAGGCCCATGAGAAGCCCCTGGGGGCTCAAGGCACTACGGGCATCACATGGGGTTTGTGGAGGGGTGGCTTAGGGTGGGAGCAATGCCGACCCCAGGACTCGGGAGCTGAGGCTGGACAAACATGGGGGTCCCAGGGTGCCCCCTCCACACGGGGGTTGCTGCCCAGAGCTGCCCTGGGGACGCCGTGCGGTGCTGGCTCTGGTGCAGCGGGTGGGATGCT
>VWZZ01007304.1:1788-58416 GCA_013399095.1 Psophia crepitans | reverse complement strand
TGCTGAAGGAAGCACGGTTGTACCGATACAAGTGGGGAGCGCAGGCTGGGGGTGCCCCCGGGTGAGCTTGGGCCAAGGGTTTGAGCCATCGGGAATTTGGTCCTAAGGGTGTGGGAGAGCCGGACGGCGGCGGCTCCACCCTCCTGCCCCCAGTGAGCCCCCTCCCCGGGCACCCCAACCCCAGCCGGAGGACAGGCGCGCAGGAAGCGCCGCAGTACTTTACTCAGCGCTGCCCAGCCGTGCCCCCCCCCCCAAGCCGGTGGGGGGGGCCAGCTCACACCCCAGCAGCTCCTGGGCCCGCCCAGGGAACCCCCCCAAGCTCCACTCTTGCCACCCAAAGAAACATTTTTGTCCTTTGTTAAACTAATTTCTCAACTTGTACCTAGCTTTGGGGTTTGTGTTTTTACCAGGAAAGGCACTTGCTTATGTGACAACAGGTTTGCTTTTTCCCGTTACGCGTGGGGCAAGAAAACACGACAGCCGTCACTACACCTCTCGCCTTGCTTCTGGCTGTGACCCACCATGGCAACAACACGCTGCTCTTCGTCATCCCCTTCCAAAGCAGTAAAATCTCATCTGTTTTCTCTCCCGGGCTCCTTGGCCACGGGCAGCCTGTAGCGCTGAGCTCCCCTGCTCCATCCAGCACAAGCAGCACGCGGCGAGCTCGCGCCAACCCCTGCTGTGGTATTATTTCCTCTAACTCATTTCATTGTCATTTTACTATTGCATTTGCCTTTCTTCTGCTCTGTTGCTGTATTTTCATAAGGGAACTCGAGGGAGAACTGTTGCTGGCAATAAAATGACAGCGCTGCACGTACAGCAGCTCTTCCCTCGCCTACGTTGCTTTGCATCCAGCACTCGCATTTAGCAGCAACAACCTTCGCGTGGTGTCTGGTGGTCTGGCCTCTTCCACCGGCTCCTGTCTTCTATAGACGCAAACTTGTGGGTTTGGTGGCCGCAGTACCGCGCCGCTTCGCAGCCGGTCAGTTTGCGATTCACCAGAACACCGTGCCGCGCTTCCGGCGACAACCTCTCCTGCACAGACTGCAGGATCCCCCCCGCGGGCACCGCCAGCCAGAGCAGGGCCGATCGTGACCAGCAGTTCAACCTCCCTTCGGGCCCGTCTGTGGAGGAACGATGGCAGACGTGAAACTTGAGAGCAAGAGCTGGGGCTGAAAAGCAGAAGGTGAAGGAACGGTTGTGTGAAACGAGCGGCTGCTGCACGTTGTGCCCCTGCAGCTGGCCCCGGTGCCAGCCCTGGTGCTGGGGCTGTCCCCCCTGGTGCAGGACCCTACACCCAGCCTTGCTGAATTCATCTGGTTCCTCTCCAGCCTGCCCGGCAGCGCAGCTCTGCTGCGTCGGCCGCTGCTCCCAGCTCTGCCCCGTCACCAAACTGGCCGAGGGCCCACTCTGCCCCTGCCCAGGGCGCTGATGGACACCTTGAGCCGGGCCGGCCCCAGCGCTGACCCCTGGGGCCCACCGCTCGCTACAGGCCACAGCCAGACCCTGCGCCGCTGATCACACCCCCTGGGCTCTGCCCTTCAGCCAGTTCCCTGCCACCCCCCCGGAGCCTGCGGGCTGCCAGGGCAGCCCAAAGCCTCACGGGTCGAGGTGGACAACCCCCACTGCTCTCCCCTCACCCGCCCAGCCCGTCATGCCATCATACGCAGCTATCAGATTGGCCAGGCATGATGTCCCCTTGGTCAATCCATGTGGACCACCCCCAAAAACCTTCTCTACGTGTTCACTGATAACCCCCAGAATAAGTTGTTCCAGGGATGGAGGTGAGGCTGACCGACCTGCAGTTTCCTGGGGTTAATCTCTGCTCTGTCAAAGCTGGAAGTTCCTTCTTGCATTTTCACAGAAGCCAGCTCTTCCCTGCCCTCAGACTGCCTCTTCCAGGGCACCCAACCCCTTCCAAGAGGTGGCTGGTGCTCCCTCTTCCACGGGAAGAGCTTGCCTCTCACGGTGGGAGACACCAAAACTGACAAAACCGGCATGGGCATCGGATCGTGCCAAGAGAAACACCATGAGCACGCAGGGGAACAATGAAACTCAGTTATAGCTTTATTTAATACCTGGTACAAAGTTCCCCTCAGGCAGAGCCTCCCAGTCCCATTCCCAACTGGAAACGGAGCAGAACATGAGCGTGACTCTGGGAGGAGCTGGCTCCCAGGGCGTCAGGACTGCTCGGCAGTTACCAAAGGGTGTTTTGCTCATCCATCGAGACCTGCAGCAGCCTGACCACTCATCCCTTTTCTCCCCTTAACAGCCGGACCCTGGCACGCAGCAGGCATTTGCCTCCCGCCCTCTGTGACCAGCCAGATGTAAAAAGGCAGCAGAACCGTGAATTCCACGAGGACAGTAAATAGTACCTGCGCGGAGGCACTCACTGCTCACGCTTCTGACCCGACCTACGTGAAATCCGCCCACTGGCAGCCATCTACATTCACTGGTAATTCCTGAGCCTCAGTTAACGCCCGGTGCAGGCGCCCTGCCCGGGGCGGGCAGCAGAGCTGGCAGCGCAGGGCTCTGGAGCTCCAGCTGGCACGGGGCACCGCTGCCCCGTTCACAGCCTGCTCCGTGGTAAGGATTCGCCCGCGCCAGCGCAGAACAGTGACTGGGTGTTAACTGCATCTGGCCCTACCGCAGGAGAGGCAGAGCGTCAGCTGAGGCGGTCTGGAAGCCGGGGCTGCTGTAGCTTAATCCCTTGTACTCGGTTAATAGTGCACCTCGGTTAGTTTAAGTTTACTCGTTAATTGCTTTGCCCTTTCAGGAGGCTCAGGTAAGAAATCACTCTGCTCCTTCTTAACACACATACAGAGATTAGACCAAGACGGTATTTCTGACTATTTGTTTTCCCCACGGCACGCCAAGAGTCCTGGGAACACAGAGACCTTCTGGTGGGTCCTGCACTCCAGGCACAGCTCTGCCAAGAGCATCGCCTGCTCCAGCGCCTGGAGTTTCACATCATCGTGGTCTTGCTTTCCCACGTCCCACAGATGCCAGACCAACTGCACCACAAGGGTCCTTTAGCAGAAGCACAACTAGAAAGCAATTCTAAACCTCACAAAGCCACAGAAATTATACTTAAATGAAGAGGGGAGACAACGGCTGTCATCTGGATTGATATACAGCACAGACAGGAAATGTACAGTAACGTGACTTACTAGGACTGCGAAATGTTAACGAGTTTTAAAGAGGCTCTGATGCCAAGGGCATACAGAAAGGACCAAAGTAATGCCAAGTACAGACTACCAAGGAGGTGGCAGCTCAGATGGGCATGCACAAGTTAGAACAGGTAATGCCATGTTGGATGAAATGCTGGATTTGGAGCGGGTTCAGTGGGGGCGAGTGGAGTTGTCCGAATCCAGAAGAGGGGCTCCTGCCTAACAGGATACTTCCATGGTTTGATGTGAATCCTCGGGGTCAACTCCTTCGGGGGTTCCAGCGCTTTCTTCACCATGGTTGCTGGTATGAGACCGGCTGCGGGCACTGTCCCCAGAGCCCATGCTAGAGGAGGAGTGAGTACGGGAGCGCATCAGCCTGGTCATACTAGCTGCTGGCACTGCAAGGAAGAACAAGAGTGGGACTTAGAAAAGGAGGAAGTTCCTAGAGCAAGCGTCACAGTCACTCAGGTGCATGTCACCGGGTAAGCACAAAAAGAGCTATACCCCTCAGGAAGAAAACTCACTCTTCATTGCCAAAATTAAGTCTTTGCACGTCTAAAGCAAGATGTTTAAGGCCCAATTTCAAAAGGTCCAAGGTGAGCAAATGCCAGAAGTGTAACTGACCATTTGCAAGTGCAGTCACGGTGAGCGGCTGTGCAAACCGAGGCAGCTGTGGGACAGACGACCTTTTGAAAGTTAGTCTCGTCACTCTAGAAAACCACAGAGCTGAAGTCATGCAACAATCAACAAAATACAAATGAAAGGTGAAAAACCATAGCATACACGTCGTACAATGGATCAGCCCAGCTCGCAGCAGGCCAGCAGGACATGCCGAGACAGAGCAATGCACCCGAAGAGTCATTCAACTCGGTACACAGACTGGGGCCGAGGCGGATGCGCAGTTGAAGGTACCTGACTCAGTGCTTAGGTGGCTGAGCTGCACGTAAGGGACTGGAAACAACACGAGACAAGGAAAGGGACGAATACAGGAAAGAGCCAATTAGTTGCGGTGTGTGACCAGCAGCTGCGCCGCTCCTGGGATCCCCAGCTATCGTGCCTTGCACTCCCAGCTCACACACTGCACTCAGAGCTCCCAGTACTTCTGCGAACGGCTGCTAACGAGCATCTCGGGGAGACGCCAAGCTGACTCAAAACCCCATCAGGGCCAGATCTCTTCAATGCCTTTAGCTGGAAAAGGCACTGCACCTGGTGACACTGCCTCCCCACCCTACACACCACGGCTGCTCAACAGAGACGTCGCTTTCCTGTGGTGGGAAACTGGAGCCTACTCTGCAACTCCAGATACAGAACAGACATTCATGTCTCCTTGAGACTAGTCTGCAACAAGCCTCCTGCAAGGCATTACCTTCCCCCTGCAGTGTCAGCACAGGCAGGTCCGACTGTTTTAGCCAACGCGCAGAGGGAACAAGAACGGCTGTTGAGGAACTGGCTTGTGCATTTCTGGAGATGACAAGCTGCTGATTTGCTTCTCTCTTGTTCTCCCCGAGAGAGGAGGCCTTGCTGGCCAAGCTCAGCAGTGCCAACATGGTCTTGCACACCAAAGCTGGGAAAACCGTTCTGGGACTAGCTACTAATTCTGGAAGGAGAAAATTACCCTCTGTCCTCTCCCAGTGCTGCGCATCCTGTTTGCAAGAGATTTGACCCCCAAAGTGCTGCTGAAGTCCTTGCTCTGATGTCAGCACTTGCTGACTTTACTAACGCCTGGAACACAAGATACGTGGGCACTGAAATGCCCTCAGGTTGTGAGGCTGAGGGACCCTTCACACAGGGCACGCTGCTCTGCAGGACCAGCTCTTCTGGTCAGCTTCAGAGAGCACAACTGTCCCACTACGCTCACGTAAACTGCACATAGCCCTAAGGAAAGAGACAGCTTCTTCTGAGCTCATGAGTTGGCAAAGAACTTCTGGCCATGTGGAGACCACTGGGAGTGTCACAGCTGCCACGTGGCCATGCTGGTGGTTAACCAGTCATGCGAACCATCCCCTCTCGTAAGTCCAGCTTTTGAAGGTTCATCATCCATAGATGGGAACTCCTAGCCCTGGCCCCTGGCAGGCAGGACAGAGCTGTGCCAAGGTGCCTGCAGCAGAGAAGAGTTGCTTGAGTGCACTGAGAAGCCCTTTTCCTGAAGTCCCCCGGTCTCTGGAGTACCAAGGGCAGGGGAGCTGAACAGCTGCCAGCCTGACACTCGGGACACAGTGTAGAAGACCTCCAAGCAGAAGGAGGAAGCCACAGGGCAGGGCATGCATTGGATCAAAGCACAGCTCTCTCCGGGCTCCCCGGGTGCCTCAGAAGTCACCCAGCTCTCTGTTCTGCCATGAGGTTTCACTCTGAGATATCGCTTACCCCTGGTGAGAGTCTGAAAGAAGCAGGTACGTCTGAGGAGAAAGGAAAGAGCTCTCATGTACCCACTACAACCGCGAGGCTGTACTGCTAACTCCTTCCCCTCTGGAAAAGGTATGTGCAGAAGATTTCAGAGGATTTACCGTTCTTGGGAGCACACTTTTCTGGACTGGCACAAAGACGGACTTAGAAGGTTTTACCAACACCAGCAACCAAAAAGGGGTCACCACTCCAACTGCAGTGGGGATTAAACAAAGGTCAGGGAACAACACTGGTTTGCTAAGGCTTGTCAGCACACTAGTGGATTTTTCAGCGTGGATGGATCTCCTGGCAACCACACTAACTCACGGGTGGGGACACAGATGCCAATGGGCTCAGATGGACCAGAAAGGCTGAGTTCCCTTCACAACAATCCCACTCCAAACCAGAAAATTTTGTTTGCCACTTACTGTAGCCCATTCCCTGCACAAAGTACTTGAAGGCTTCAGTCAGCTTGCCAGGCTGTGGAAACAGAACGTGTGGTTTTAGTGCGAGCAGAGCAAGGGGCTCTGTACAACTCCAATGCCGTGGGACAGCGCAGAGGTGTTTCTCACCTGAACCACCTGAGGCAGGCCCCCGCAGTCAGCCATCTGCAACAGGAAACAAGAGGGAGGTTGAAGCATCCTTCCCAGCTGGGACAGCCCCAGAACCGCGCCAGCACTGCCCCCCCCACGGGGGCTGCACGGCTACAGGAGGCACGCTTCTACCGTCTTGTCTCTCAAGCCGCAGCAAGGCCTGGGGACACGTCCTCTGGGAGTCTGCTGCTGAAGGAACTCAGCCAGCTCAGGCCATACTCTAGAAGCCAGGAGTGACCCTCTGCTGTCCTGGCTCCTCCTGTCACTCTTCCCAAACCTGTCACTGAACACTTCTACACAGCAGCTCTAGATGTAGGTGAGAATGAGAAGGACTGGTGTAAAACCAGAAAAAGTGATGTTGTTGCTGGCAGAGAGGCATGTGGAGGCAGGGCACCTCTGGTAACTCTCAGCAGGGCTTCCCTGCCGGTTGAAGACAGCAGAGACATGGCCATAAAGCAGGGCTTCAGGGACGCCCTGGCAAACCCTTCTCTCCCCAGCCTGGCTCCACACACAGACAGCACAGCCCTGAATGACTGTCCACAAAGTTCTTAAAGCTCTTAAATGTATGGAAGGCAAAATCCTAACGGAACTGGCCTCAGCAAGAACATCATCTTTGTGCAGGCTGGAATGATTCTCAAGTGGCACTCACCTTCAGAAGGGTAGTTTTGGTTGGGTCAAGACGTGAATTGCATTCAACCTAAAACAAAAGGAGAAAAGAGGGACATGGTACCACACAGAAAACTTGAAGAGTCAGATGTAAAATGCGGGGCAGCTGCACCAGAGGCAGCGGCTGTGTTCAGCAGTTGGAGCTTCTCTGGGGCCAAGAAGGACTGAGCAAGAAAGCAGAGAGCATGTAGGAAGAGAGCAATGAATGAAAGTTGCAGAAAGGAAAGGCAAGTGTTCCCATCTGAGGGGACCTTGGGGTGGCAGAATGTCACTGTTCTGAGACACAGGGCTGTGACTTCAAGGGAAATCCTCTCCTGGTTTTGGGGATGCACCACAAAACCCTGGAGCTCCTTCTGGGCTCTGACAGCAAGACTGGGACGCAAGAAGCCTGTGCAGTGCAGACAGGGAGATCACTCAATCCCCTGGCCAGACATGGAGACCACAGCCACCTCTTCTCTGTAAGGCTGTGGCAGAAAGGGAATAGGAGGGACCTATAGGAAAAGCCATCCCAGCAGGGGAGATCATTATGAGCTGGGAACCTGGGCAAACAGACAGGCAAGCCAAGAGCCAGAAGACCCTGTCCCGTCCCCCAGCTGTGGCTGGGAAGCAATGAGAATCCTCAGGAATATTATTGTAGCCGAGTCAAAACTCGGAGGATGTCTCAGGCTTCCAGACCAAACAGACTGATAAAAAGCAACAGGCTGTGACCAGAAGAAGCCCTGCAGCAGTTCTTCCTGCAAGGCTCCTAGGTCCAAGCTACTGCTTTAGGAGGCTCTTACACTCTTCCATGGTTTCTTAAGACAACTTCTTTAGTTTACAAACCCCTGGTCTCCCCACAATCACCAGCTGACGGGGAGGAGCAACATCCACCACAACTACGCTGCACTGTGCCATGCCCCATTTGTAACTGTGCTGGGAGGGAAGTGGGTTACAGATGTCTGCAGAGAACAACAGGAAGGAGATGCTTCTAAGTGTTGCGTCCCCTATGATACAGTGCTTTTGCAGAGCTCTATGTGACTCCCAGGCACAGGAACTGGAGTCACACGGCTTATTTTTAAACCCCAGGTAGCCTCAGTACAACAGCAAGAGAACCGTAATTCGTGACTTGAACTGACTCAGCAGCCTGGTGGAGCTCAGGGAAAGAAAAGTTCCTGAAAGGGCTCCTCTGCATCACTTGCTGAGCAAGATGCTGGGGCACTCTTACTCATATCCTGCCATCCTCACCTTAGAGCTGCCCTGCAGGGCCATCAAGCCTCCCAAGCCTCAGTGCTCCCACTAGAGAGGTCTCAAAAGCTGGGGGACAAGAAAAGAGCTTGGGACAAACTCACTTCTGTGACTAGCTCTGGGCAAGGAGAAAGCACTGCTGGGTGAGGCAGGTTTGCCAAGTGATTTGCGGGGTTAAGGTCACGAGAGGAAAGAATTCACGTGTACGTACCACTGCTTCCACAGCAGGTGAGTTGTCACCAACCACTAGCAAGGCAGGGCACCTGGTCAAAACCCAAAACAGAGAGACGTTACGCACAGTGCATCTAAGGGATTTCTGAGAAGGTTGAGCTCTGTGAACCAACAGCCATGAAAGGTTAACAACACTCAGCAAAATCCCTACCAGTCACCACACCACGGCATTTTGTTTCACCAAAACATCCTCCTGGGCTTGCACACTCACCCATACTGTCCCCTCCATGCACACCAACTACCACTTCTGCTGCACACACACTAAAAGATGGGAGGGCTGGGAGAAACTCCATCCCAGGTTGCAAAAGGGAGCGTGCTCTCTGAAATTAACGTCTGTTAGGAATTTAAGAATAACCATACCCATCAGAGTTTAATGCTTCTGAGGCTGGCTACTGCTCAGCACTGTATTTTGGTTTAGATTTTAGAAAGAAAAGCAAAAGATGTTGGGGAATATATTGAAAAATGTCATGATATCAAAGCTTCTGTGGGCAAACCTGTGCCTTCATATCTATTTTTATATTGTAATTCTAGAAGAACAATTAACATTCAATGTGCAAAACATGCACAGGAGGTCACTGACCAAGTGGCTGTGAATTTACACGACTCATTTATGGATCAAGGTAAGAAGGGTGGCTACAGGCCCCACTTCTGTGTGTTGACTAGATGACAAAAATTAGACTGGAGAGGCTGTGCGCCACAGTGGAGCCCTGCCTCTAAGGAGACAGAGGACCTATATGCAAGTTTACTAGCACAGAGATCCACACTTACACAAGAAGTATTTTAAGGGTCTGCAGATCCCTGCGAGTCACCTCAATGTTCAGAGCGCAGCACAACTGGTTTTGCCTGGAGACCAAGCAGGGAAACCCACCTCTTTGAGGTTAGCCAAGATCTAGAGCTAGGGATGCCTAAAACATTTAGGTGTTAAAAGATTTAGGCTGTGGATGCCTAAAACATTTCTGGGACTGTCAGGAACAGAAGTCCATACAATTTCCAAGGAGCAAAGAGCAGAGCGAAGCCATCCTGCCTCAGCACTGCAATTCTCAGTCATCAAGTGCTCTACACGTTGGAGATAATTTGCCCCTTTTGCTTTCTGGCTTGGAGTCTGAAAATTTACTTCCCCTGTGCTGATTATTACCAGTTCTCATCGTCCGTCCCTTCTCAGCCGTACCCTGCACAGACTATGCCCTCCCAGATCAAGGAGTCACTGCCCAGGTGGGAAAACACCACTGCATTCTCTGCGGGTTCAGCACCCACTGCCATCTCTGGGAGAATTGTGTAGGTAACTGGTTTTGGCAAGGTGGGGGAAGGCAGGCAGTGGCAACAAACAAAAACCTCCCTGATTCTTCATGCAAAACAACCAAACTAACAGCTCGGTAAGTACAGAGACTGCAGGGTGGACACACTTATTCCTCCGACCCTGCCTTCTGGAGAGGCTCAGTGTGTTCTTAATGAAAGCACCTCCAGACGCCTCTGCCCCACTTTAGGTGACAGGACTGCACCAAAACCTGGGACAGTCTGAACAGTATTCGCGGCACTTGGGCTTGTGGGGTTCTTGCTGAGAAGCAGCAATGGCTTTTCTGCTGAAGGGACTGCGTGGTAAGTAACTGGTACCGGCTGATTCAGAGCAACTTACTTGAGTGTTTTTGCAGTATTTTCATTGATGCCAAGAACTGGTCTCTCAATTTCCAGGTCTCTACGACTGCAAGACAAACCAGAAGAATTCTCCATCACATCAGCAGAGGGAACTGGTTATCGAGGGAGCACACAAAATTCAGCCAGGAGTGCTGGCTCCACCAGCCAGGCAACAGGTTATCGCTCCCTGTGTCGTGCCATGAGCAGAAGCCCCAGCAGCAACTGCCACACAACAGCATCCACGGTTTCCTAACAAGCTGAGAGAAGACCTCCTGATGTCAAAGGGTCATCCAGGCATGAGGCTGAGCTTGGCTGAGGATAATGACTGAAGACCAGGCTTAGGACAAAGGCTCCTGTGACATAATATCCAATGGAGTAATACATATGGCAGCAAATCTACTGAGCATGGAAGCTATGGGAGCAACCTATCAGGCAAAAAGGTGTCCTGTACCTGTTGTATGAGGTGAGGAACAGCTGAAGGTTATCTTGGTTAATATCCTGTGCGATATGAAGCCTGTACGTTTGGATCAAATCTAGATTTGCCTGCAGTTCCTCCTGTACAAAAGCAGAAGAAGTGAAAGACAGGGAACATAATTTTTTTTCACAAGTAAAGAAATGATATTCGTAAAAATACTGAAGCACTAAACTGCCTCCATACATACCATTCCCCTGCGAACAGTAACACGGGGGGCAGCGACTCCAGACTGCATTAGTGCCTGGGCTACTTCAGTGTTTCTGTGACGTGACCGTTAAGTGCCATACTGCGGTAATGCGACTACACTTTCACAAATGGCAGCGTAGGTGCTGCTGCAGGAGTACAAAGGTGTCCAGAGATGGGATAAGTTAGCTCCTGAGCCTCTGTAGTGCTTGTACAGATACAAATCACTCGGGTTTAGGAAGGTCTTCCGCTTTTGCGTAATATTAAAGATGCAAAGCTTTACAGGTAAGCCCCAAGACTGGGACCAAAGGAAAATTTAATCCCAAGACCCAGCTCTGCAAAGAAACTGCATTCCAGTGAGAGCTAGAGAGAGATAGAGAGAAAAGGGAACGCAAGGAAGCACTACTTATAATGACAGGGCTTGAAAGCGGGGCCAGAACAGCATGTGCTCTAAAGCAGGAGGAAGCTACGTGACTCCTTCCCGTGCTGATACATGCTGTCGCAGGAAGCTTCAGGTCAGGGACTGATCGGCTCTGTGTCATGCAGTGCGCAACAGCCACAGACCCTTTCAGTTGCCCAGTAAGGCTGCTGGTTGGGAGTTAGCAAATTCCAAACAGAAGGCATTGCTGCATCCACAGTTTTCAGGAGGGGCTGGTTTGCCTCTGCTGAAGGTGAAGACAAAGAGCAGGATGCAGCAGTTCAACATCTGGACACATACAATATCCCACTGTCAGCTCCCAGCTGATCTGTGCTTTACACACAGCCCGAATGCTTCCACGCTGGCTACAGAGAACCAGCTGCCACTTGTTTCTGCAGACACCGTGGTGCCTGAGCACCACGAAGACAGGACTAGCATGGGGGACACTACTTCCTTAACATGTCTGGAGTCTGGGCACGGTTAGGGTGAGCATGGGGATGCATATGCTCCCCGCAGAGTGCAAAGCCCTGATGTGAGCTCACCACACAGAGAAAACAGTACTATGTGTGGCAACCGTTATTTGATGGACCGGAGCTATTTTAGCACAGGTACATACAGAAGTTACAGCTCCACAGGCAACATTAACACCTGCTGGGTACTTACATGGCCAAAATGATGCGCCAAGACAATATCCACTATGTTGGTTGTCCAGCCTGAAAACTGAAGAGTGATCATGAATGAGGAGGAGGGACAGTAACTGGAAAATGCAGCTTCATTACAAATTTCAAAGCAGCTCTTCAGAGTAAAGAAAATTACAAAGAAACTATTGAAGCGATATAAGAAACAAATGCCTGAAGCTTGGGATGGGTGTGCAAGGCTCCAAAGAAGCCTGTGCACACACAACACACAGCTCTCCAGAGACCTGGAACCCTGAATAACTGCAAGTGGCCAGAATAATGGAGTAATTAAAAAATCCATTCAACCTCAGCCAAATGAAGGCTGCAAGCACGAGTACTAAATCAGAGGAAACTTGGGTGCTCAAAAGCCACTCATCTCCAAGCAGTTTACCAGGATTTCTCATTCACATACGATCATACCCACCCCTGCTCCTACGGTGGAGGCTGTACTACACCCAGACTGAGAACACAGCAGGGACAGAAATGAGACTGTTATCATTTTTCCCATAAACTGACACATTCCTGTACTCTGTCCTTTTTCTTACACTGTCCATTAAGCACTGTGAAGAGGAGATGTGCAGGGGAAGGAGAATCTCACCTTGGATGCTGCCCAGTCAATCCAGCCCTTTGCACATGGATCGATATTGACAAGAACGAGTCCCTCCACCAGGTCGGGGTGGCTGAGCTGTGGGGAGAGAAAGCACAGGCGCACTCAGGAGGATGATTCAGCCCACGCATTGGTCAGCGGCAGGCGCAGCAGCTGAAAAGCTTCTTGCAAAAGAAAGGCAGCCTAAAAAGAAGACTAGGTGGGGAGCTCCTTTTGTGCGGGGCAGGCAGTGGCCTTATCAGAGCCTGGCCCAAAGCTGACTCCAGCCAGACCCCACGCGATTCAGTCGCTGGCACTGAGGGACTGACTGTTCACCCAGCACCTGCGGACTGAGCAGGGCCCTGGGAAGCTCCAGCAGCAGCTCTGGCGCACCAGAGGGCACCCCTACTGCCCCCCAGCCTGCAGACTCCAGCCTGGCATCCCAGCACCCTGCAGTTTATCTTGGGGGGTGGGGGGGAGGATGGGTACAAAATGCTTTGGGAACTGCTTGCAAACACAAACCCAGCAATCTAGCCCAACCAGAGAACTTCGGGCTCTAGGCTCATGCACAGCTGAAATTTTACAGCAGCTCTTCTGCTTCACTGTACAGATTAGCACTGGTTAAGCAGAAGGAAACAGGTAGCATGGCAAGGGTTTTCTAGAACTTCACTGAGACGAAGCCAAATGCTTGTTTTCTAGACTGAAAATTACACAAGATAGAAAAGGCAAGGAACAGAGCAAACACCAGTGCCTCACGCTGCCCCAGGATCAACCCTGACTGGAGGAAATGGGAAGCAGAGAACTTCTTGTAAGAGGGGCAGCTTTAGAAAGCAGTAAGTGGCCTCAATCATTGGCAACTCTTTTAACTCCACATCTTGAAGCAAACTTTATTGAGAATGTCAGGTTTCTGGTTTGGTGTTTCATTTTGGTTTTTTTGTTTTGTTTCTTTAAACACTATCTCTGAAAAACGTGGGCAAATTCCTGGGCTCCTAAACTACATCCACTGATTCCACGTGCTTATAAACACTGCACTAGAGAGAAACATGGAAGTAAGTACCAAGATAAAGCTAGCATTCTCTTGTCAAAGGGTGGAATGCAAAATCTATCTCCTTCCAGCAAAGCAGCATGTTCTTCATCAGCGCTGGCTCACAGCACATCACCAAATCAATTATTTGGTGTCACCAACACTGGAAACAGCATACAGTAATGCAGCCAGTCTTTGTGGAGACACTAGCAGTCAGGATGGGCTCTCCTGACGCAAAGACATCACATTACAATCTTTCCACGTCTGGCATAGCTTCAGAGCAGCCTTGGCTGCTCCAGTTTAACCATCTGGATGTGAAGCAGCTCTCACATGGCTCCCTGCAGGCCTACTGTAATTACTGCTACTTTGCCAGTGCCCCACAAATGGTCTGTTTGATCAGTGGAAGACCACAGCTCATCTACGTCACAAGAAAATTAAGAGATACTTACTGCACACCTGCTGAGGACATAAGCGCCAGCTCCCAGTCCAATCCCAATGAAGCTTTTCAGGCTGAAATATAGGTATTTCATAATCAGCAAGGATAATTTAAGCTCACAGCTGAAGCAGCCCTAGAGGCAAAGCCTTTCCCCTCTCTGCATCCAGCTTCATTTATGGTTCATTTTCAAAATGATCCAGCAATGATGCAGCAGCCACAAATTGTCTCATGTGGCAGAGAACATTCCCAGCATAAGAACCAGACAGGGTTACACAGTCAGGTTAGGAGGTGCTCAGGCCTCGGGGGACAACTCAGTGAGTATGTCCGATGTTGCAAGCAGAGACAGAGGTAGGTGCTGGAATGCTGCATCCAGCTGGCTCACCCCGTTTCCTTTCAGAGACTTACTTCAGGTGTGTCAGAACAGCAGGCAGCATTTCAGCCAGTTCATCCATACTGGGATACTGGTACCTGAAAACCAAGGGAGACTGAAATCAAAGCAGCTCCAAATTACAGCTCGACAGCGGTTACCTTCCAGTTCTACCCAAGGTAGGAGAGACAAGGAACATCTGATGGGTATGTGCATAGGTGATTATTTTGCAACAGTACTGTATATTCCAGCCAACTGTACGGATCCCATCCCTCAGAGCAAGACTAACACAGAGCTGCAGGGTTTTGGGCAGACTTCTGTGGGAGGACGGACAGATGGAGCAGGGAATGCCAGCTAGACTGCAGCGTGCTGGGCTCATGCTCAAGTCAGAAAGTTGGTACCAGCACTCACCACTAGTGAGGGCTTTACCCAGGCCTCAGTAATCACAGAGTTCCCTGAATGCCCCTGGGAAGCCCCCTTGTCTTCCCATTTCATCTGCTCCTGAAAGCTGCCTCCCACTACACTCAGCCTGGCAGTCCCAGTTGGCTTAAACTGGGTGCTACCTCAGTCCCACTGCCACCCAGACCACGTCTGGGACAACAAGGGTTTCTGCAAAGCTCTTACCCAGATGGGAATGGGGGGGCTCCTTCCTGCTGGCCTGGTGCATCCACATGGCACACGGCAAAATGCTGAGTGATCTCTTGCATGTCTTCAAAGTTAAAGAATGCATTAAAACAGGATTTGTCTACAACAACAACAACAAAAAGGAATGAGACATTTCCTCAAGTTTTATTGCGATCTACCCTCCAAACACCATGGCACGCCACCTGCAGGAGCCCCTCCCCTGCTGAGCCCAGGGGGCAGTGGATGCTGGGGGATGCATGCTGCTGTGCTCTGCGCACTGCAGTGCAGCAGCCAGTCCTAGCAAAGTAACTGCCGCAACTGGAGGGCAGGCAGACAAGCAACACCCCGGCATCCATGCCCAGGAAAACAGGGCCTTGCAGGACTTGGTTACCCACAGTACATACTGTGGAGCACCTCTGTGAACGTAACAGTACGTGTTGGGGGGGAAGATGTGTGGAAAGAGCAACTGAGCCCGCTACAAACATTAAACTACTTCTGCAACTTTGTAGAAGGGACTGGGTTACCTGCTCAGTGGCCAGGGAACAGATGCCCTGCAGCAGCTCTGTCACAGTGCAACAAGTCAGCTGGAGCATGGCAGTGTGATGGCTGGACCTACTTCCACCTTTCCACCTCAGCCCGACCTTTCAAGGGCTGATGGAATGGACAGGGGTGTGTCACATGCTCTCTTCTCCTGCAGACCTTTCCTTTTACTCTGGAATGACCCGACCCATCCCAGCTCCAGGCCAGTCCTGCCCATCCCCATCCTCAAAAATATATACCAAAACCAACTTTTTCAGGGTCCTGGGAATGCAAGGGCTTACGGTTAAGGCCAATGTCATGGTATGTGAGAATGACAGGTCTGTTCTTCTTGGGTGTGCCCCGCATGGTGACATGGACCACTCCGAATGCTGTCTCAATGTCATGTTCCTGCGAAGAGAGAAGCGGTCTTAGTGTTACATGTGCTGCCTGCACTACAGGGAACCCTAGCTGAGGGCCAGCAGCAAGGGCCTCATCCACACTTTGACATTGCTTTCCTGTCCACAGCTGGTGGCCCAGCACAGCTCTTGCTATCTGCAACCCTGACAAATCTCTCCTTCCAACCACCGCCAAAGGCAGCTTGCTTTGGTACAGATGTGCAAAGGGTTTGGGGCTGTGTCTTCCTGTGACCAGGATCTCATTTCAGTGGTCTTTAGTGACGTTGCTGCACCGTAGCAGAAGCTGGGTGTCATATGTCCATCTGTCTCTAGGGGTTCATGGCATCACGAATGCAGCTCCACTCCCACAGCCAAGCCCTTGCTCCCCAGTGGGCAACTCCATCCCTCCAACCTACCCACAAGTCTCTTTTCAATGTGCCTCCAACCCACCCGCCTGGGAATGCCCTGTCCGCGGGCAAGCTGATGTGAGGGGACACAGCAATGCCCAAGAGGTTGGCAGCAGCCCCAGCCCCTGGGGACCATGTACCAGAGTGGTTTGGAAACCACAGAACAACACAGAACTGGCAGATGGCCAGGACAGCCAGGAGACCCAAGCTCCGCAGACCCAGCCACTGGCTGCCTGGGAGGCCGTACCCATCCATGGGGAGCAGGTGGCAGCTTTTCCCTTCAATAGCATTAAAAAGGAAATATACAGATTCACATGTACCTGCTCTCCTGGGCTGCCTGTCTGCTGCAGACCCACTCCAGCCATTTGGCCAAAAGCCCATCAGATCTTGACCACACCGCTGCATTAATGTTCGCTGCAGCCCTGACTGTCACCCCCGGGAAGGTCGAGCACTGTCCCTTAGCTGAACGTTTTTCCCCTGCTACCAGCTTTGGTAATGTGTCACTAAAACACCCTCAGGCTCCCCCAGCAGCTGGCACAGATACAGATTATGCAAGTTTCCAGCTGGGTATCAGTGGAGCAGTTTCATGACCTGTTTCATGATTATTTACTAGCAAAACTATGTGCTTTTCCCCAAGCAAAATATTGAGGGCTTTTTGCACTGCGCCTTGCATAAGAGAGCAAGGGGACCATGAGGCCTTTGGGTACCTCCTCAATACTTGTCCAGTGCAGAAACAGAAGCCACAACCTCACGATGACACACAGAGAAGTGTCCACGAAGTTGTCTGAGTTTAACTAAAATAGCTGCAAACACATTTAAACAAACACTGATCTGGGATAAAAGCTGCAGAGATGGCAGTACGGCTGGGTACACAATGCCACCGGAAAGTCCTGTCTCTCATCTACAGAAATCAAAGGAGAGACATGCTCTGATTTACAGACAGCGTAACAAGCACCAATTATTGTATTGTTATTAAAAAAATATCTGTTTAGGGAATAGCCTCATGGTCCAGCCTGAAGACAGGACACTACAACCTCAAAAATATTTTTTACTAGTTTACACAAAGTATGTGATTTATTTTTTTTAAACAGTAATTTCCAATAACCTGAAAGTGATTAGACCGAATACAGGACAGGTGAGAGTACCAGCTTGCAGCACGTCAGAAATCCATCTCACCCCTCCTTTCTGGGTGCTCCCATGGGCTGGCTGTGGGCCAGACCGATTTAGTTCTTCCTCCCTGAACTTCTTTTTGGGGCCCTGAAGTCTCTGCCCTTCTCCCAGAAGTGTGACAACAGGAGCAAGCTGCCACAGCCAAATCACCCGCGGTAGCCTGAAGCCTTCTCCAGCTAGGCTTTGAAGGAGAAAAAGTCACCTCTGACTGCCCTCATCCTCAGAAAGGGTTGGGTTTTACCTGCATGCAGCTACTGCATTGTGCGCATGGAGAAGCTGGAGTAGCTACAAAGCAGCAGTGACCTGCCTGCACGCAAGAAAATAAGGCAGGTGAGGTTATCCAGCCTGATGGTCACCGGGCTCCCTTGTCCTTAGGAGGGGGCTGTAGGTCAAGGCATCCTGTGTGCTAGGGAACAACTAGTCCATGGGGGCTGAGCGAGCCTGGCTCCACGCAGCAGGGCTGCCTGCCCTTGCAGCAGGGCTGCACCAGGAAGCCCAGGGCGCAGCCGCTGCCTCCTGACCCCTGGGAAAGCGCCAGGCTCTGCCCCTCGCCCACCTTCTCAGCCCTCTGGGCTGCTCTGCTAAGCTGGGCAAAGGCCTGAGTTGTACTCCAGCGGGACACGCTGTGCAGCCCTAGCGGCGGCCCACATTTTAGTGTTCTCCAGGTGTGCAGGTGTTAATGAGTCCTTTAACAAAACGGGCAACTTTTGGAGGAGGCTGAGGGCAGCGATCGGCACTGCGTGCGGCTCAAACAGCAAAGCGCAGCAAACTCATGGAAGAGTCCAGTGAGCGCCAAAGCAGCCGGAGCTTGGAAACCCGGCTGCACGTCCCTGCGCATCCGAGCTAACAAGTGGCTGACTGCCATTAAAAACAGGTCTCTCTCGGGCAGCTCGGGCAGCTGTCAATATTTTCCATAAGCAGCTTTAACTCACTGACCTGGCAGGAAATGATCCAGCTGCCTTTTATTTTTTAAAATCTTTCTTTGTTAGACTTCTGCCAGATCAATGAGTTAAGAAGCTCACAGAGAGGTCTGGCAAATGCTGGCTGTGGCTCAGAGCCTGAGGGGAGTGCATGGGGTGGTAGAGGGAATAACGCTGCCCCAAGCACAGGCCAGTTAAACTGACCCACATCTCGTGAAAGTGCCCTGCCAGAGGGCTAGGGAGGGTTTTCTACGTGGCAGCAAGAGGTCGACTGTCAAAGAGAAGCACAAACCCCAAACTGGAGAAGCACAAACCCCAAACTGAGCCAACAGTGAGAAAAGCACAGAAATGACCAAAAGAGCTCATGATATTAAAGGAGGTCACTAACACAGCCTGTCTTTTCTGGAGTTACAGTCAGACTTACTGCTGAGGTCACACGTGCTTCCACCTAGGGAGAATACTGGAAGGTACTGGAAACACAAACACCCACCCCCCTCCGGGGCTTTTGTTCAAGCACCTCAACGTGCTTCATACTGCAACACTCTGTGGTTCTGTTTTCCGAAGTTGAGCTTGGGTCTTAGCTCTTTAGTAGGAAAGGGAAAGAGTTTCCTTGAGAAACCGCATCTTTAGCAAATCTCAGCAAAAAGCACTTTAAAAAATTTAAGATGCTAAATCTGCAGACCTCTCTACAGGGACAAAGCCTTAGACTGGCAGTGCTCAAGAGTATTTTTTTTCTCTTGCTAGTACCCTGGTAAGGTGGAAATCCTCCTCCTGGGAAGAAGCTTCCCTCCTCTGCTTCCTCTGGTTAAAGCCTTGTACTTTTTAAAGGCTTTTTCCAAGCTCTACAAAGCAAGCAGCAGACACTGCCTTCGAGATAAGGGCTTCTGCATTCACTTTTTTAGCTACTCATTGCACCACTGTGCTGATCTCCTTTTCAAGATTCCCTGGAGAGATAAGACTTCCCCTGCAGGTCCTTCTATGTCCATTTTTCCACTGAATTTTTTCTCTGAAACTTTGCCCTGTAGCTTGAGGGCTTTTGTCTTGACCTATGATTGCACAACCATTTTCGGAAGTCACACACTTACAGCACACACGACTTCCCTGTCACCTGCTTTTCTCCAGAACAGTGCTCTCACACATGAAAGTTGAAGGACAGCATGAGGCAGATGCTTAATACAGAGCTTAGGTATCATTCCTAAGGTAAGAACAACAGTCTCTGTTCCTATAAGATACAACTGCTACCCTGAATTGGCCAAAAAAAGTTCTCTCCTTACAACATTACTGGTTTATTACTCTTCCAAACATGGAGCAGAATAACCCAGTTACAAGGGGTACCAGAGTACTCCGTGAGAGAAGAGCAGCTTCGCAGGCTGCACCCCCTGCCCTCACCCAACATGCCTGCCCCGCCAGCCCCCAGCCACGTCCTGCCTGCATCACTGCCTCCATAACCACGGCCCACCTGCAGTTCTGGGTGTTCTCTCCTGGTATTTGCCCATCGCTCATATAGAAATGCAGTGTTGGAGAGCATCAGACATGCGTCATCTTTACTTCTGGTCTCTGCTCAGGCCACCTCTGACACATTGCAGCAGCGTAGCTTGAAAGGAGATTCAAGGATTTTTCCCTTGCAGCTGTCTAACTCCAGCTACGGTCTGAACACTGATCTGGGCCACAGCGCAGGGAAGCAGTGACAGAAGGCAGGTGGAAAACACGTGGCCAGGAAGACAGCCAGATTTTAACAAATGCAGTCGGCAAAATAAGGGAGATGAATGCAAACGGAGGGCATGAACTGCAGTTGTCTTTTCAAAAGCTTGATAAAATTTACTTTTCACTTGGGGACTGGAAACTTTATCAGAGGCTCCTCTGAAGAGATTTTATCTTCTGCCCTTATTTGTACAGTAGGTAAAAAACAAACAGCAGCTGCAGACAACCTGCTGTAAACGGGAACTCCACAGCAGAGGCAGCCTTGCTCTCGGCAGCCTGCTCTCGCTGGCCATTGGCACAAAGCCTGTGACGCACACGCGCCGAACAGCAGCGTGCTGCTGGGGAGACAGAGCAGAGCACGAGTCCTGTGCAGGCAGCCACTACTGATCAACTCAAATAAGCTGGGAACCATCGCCTCAAAAACTAGCAGTCCCCTCAGGGCACGAGTGAGAAGAGCAATGATAGAGGAGGACCAGGAGGTATGGAGACCAGCCATAGCTGGTCAGACCAAAGGTCCATCCAGCCTTCTAGGCAGACTTTAAGAGTGTGTTCTTGTGGAAAAACAAAATAGAGCAAGCATGTAGTGAAACATCTCAAACACTTGCATCTTGTAGCAGTTTCCTTTAATTCTCCCAACCTCCAATAACCTGTAGGTCAATAGAGACTTCCTGAACTGGGGGTGTGGTCTCTACTTTGACTTTCTCTTCTGAGACCCTGGGCAGTTACCCCTCCTACCATAGCCTTTGGCACCCACCTCACCCTGGGACCAGAAAAGCCAAAGCTTAACAGCATGTGTGATGAAGAACCACTTTGTCCCCCACCTTGTATCTGCTGGTTTTACATGAGATCCAAACAGCTGATCCCATCTCCATAAGCCACAGCGGTGACGACCCGACAGCTTGCTGCCATTCCCCTTCGTGTGTCCCTGTCTGGGCTCTCTGGCCAGTCCTGGTACAGCAGCTTTTTTCTGACCATACTGCTGTTCTCCAAAACTGTCCGATGGTGCTCTGTCCTTTCGGAGACAAGGCAGCTGGCAGTACGTCAAACACTCATGGGTGTGCTGTGGATTTACGTGCTAGCACAATGAGGTTGCTTTGTTCTCTGTTCCCGACAAACAAGAATTGATTTGCTTTGTTGAAAGCCCCGAGCTGACATTTTCACTCATCTCTCACAATGTTAAGGTCTTATGCCTCTGGGTTATCATCAGCCCTGAGCCTGCCCTTTCACGATCCACTGTATGATGGTTTTACTCCATGTGCATCACACTTTACATTTAGTCAAGGGCAGGTGAAGTTTGCCATTGCACCTTCCGTCACTTTTTCCAGATCATTTAAGAGTAGATTTAAGCAGCGCATGTCCCAACACAGATCTCTACAGTGCTCCTCTAGCAATCTCAAACAACTGTGAAAATAATTGATTATTTTTTTTTTTCTTTTTAATTTCATCCATGAAAGGACCTCTCCTCTGAGGCATGGCCACCTAAGTCCCTTAAGGCATATGTCTTAGGATCCCTTTCGGTAAAGGGTCTTGTCTTTCGGACATCCAGCTAGGCTGCATCAACTGAATTGCCTTTATTTATATCGTTGCTGACTCCTTCCAAGAATTCCAACAGCTCTGCAGAGCAGGACTTCTTCCCTTTACAAAACCCACATTGACCATTTCCCAGTATTTACCCGTGTAATTCATCCACTACACCCCTGGCTAGTTTTATCAGTCTGTCTGGTACAGCAGGTCAGCGAATTCCCAGAACTCCACTGGAATCTGTTTCAAACCTGTGTTACAGCTGATGCACTGCAGTCCTTGGGCACCATGGCAGCTGCCACAGAGCATAACCTCTCACTTAACAACTCAACTATTTCATCCTTATACTCTTAATTTAAAAGTCCTGGGTTGATACATCCAGTCCTGGCAACTTGCTATAAATGCATATATTTTAGCTTTTTTACAGCCTCTGCAATGGGCACTGCGGTTTAAGGCAGGGTCTCTGCTGACTCCCCACAAAACACATTCCAGCACAGTAACTCTGTGAGCTGCTCCGTGGCAAGCTTGTGTGCAGAAAAAACTAAACTTAGGTTTTGTGCTATGGCTAGATCTTCCCTGAGTCCTCCCTTCAGAGCCTGAGCAGCCTTAGCACTCTCCAAACTCTCCACGTGGTTCCATTTCTGACAGGTCTGAAACAGGACTATTATTCCCACCCCACCCCCCCCCAGCCTTTGCAAGCCATCTCTCAAAAACCCCCTTTGCTGCTTTGTTCTGTTCATATATTTCATCTGCTAGAGTTCATAACCTTTTCCACTTTCTCCAACTTTTTGAAAAATGCTTTTTTGTTTTCAATAGCCTCCATGCCCTTCTGTTTAGTCATGCTGGCTTCCCTGCACCATTTCTCATGTCTGCTGTGATAGATGGTGGGCATTTGCTCTTTGTTTCGCTTACTTTCAATAAGCTTCTCCATTTCTGTGCAGTTCTTGTTTTGAACTTTGTGTGCAAAACCAGCAAAGTTTTCTGTGGCCTGTTTTTTATTGTTTTCTTCTTTTTCCCCAGGATGTTGACCTGGAGCACATTACGGTTCCCATCACAGAGCAGCACTCTGAAGACGCTGCTTTGAACACGCTTCTCTTCCCTTCTCAGAATCATCATGTCAGTGATGGCTTCTCCGCCATGGGGCTCCCTAGCTTGTTGTTCCGTAGAAGTTTGCAGCTAAAACGGAGTACTTGTGTCGTGTCCCACAGCCTCCTCTGCCTAACGGACACGGGGCAGCTGAAGCTTCCTGCCCTCATCTTGTCTCCTAGCCTTGTAGCTTCTCTGATCACCATCTTGGGCACTAATACAATTAGAGATGAAACATAAATTTCTTATTTAGGCCTGGGATTTCAGTCTAAGGGGAACCTAAGTTATTCACTGACATTTGTTAGAATCAAATCAGATCAACAAGCTTCCTATAACAGTCATCTGCATCCTCTACAACCACCTGCATCTATTCTCTCCCTCCTGTACACTGTATCCAGGTATTAGCCTTCATTGTCAGTGTCCACCAAGAAAGACCTCAACTCTCTTCTGCAATCTCAGTTAAGAATACAATAACCACTCACAGAAAAGACCCCGAGATTTTGGGTACAATGTTGTGTTACAGATTGGCTGACTTGAAGATGAAGTGCTATCGAAAAGAGTGCTTCTCTCATTCCTCTGCCCTGCCCCACGCCCAGTGAGCTGATGGTCTCATGGAAACCTGTATGTGGAAGATCAGGGCTGGGTTCACTGTCCCACTACATCAGGAAACCAAAGCAACTACCCTGCAGCCACAGGGTCTCATTCGGATGGAAGGTAAGCACTGCGAGCACGCACACGGTGGCAGAAGTGCTGACTTGCCTTAGCTGTACTGTTAAGGTATATTCTCAGGTAGGGGTTGGGCAGAAGAACAGCTAGAACAGAAGACAGTAGCCACAGAAAGGCCATCAGTGCCACTGACCTTCTCTGCAAGTCCTGTGATTTGTGCTACATGCTGCATGGTCCCAGCGCCTGAGAATCACTGCTTTTAGTCAGAGCCCTACACCTTGGAAAGTGAGATCCATAAAGGCTCAGACACTGGAAGACACAACCCAACAGGATTTAAACATTTGAGATTAAACACCAGCAGGACCTGCTGGGAGGTATTCCTTGCTGGGGATTTGCAGAAGGTCAGACTAGACTGGGACAGTATCCTATCTGACCCTAACGTCTTCGAGTGATTCTTAAACTGAGGAGGAAAACACCCACCCACCTATGAGTGCCAAAGTCTAAATTCACTGTGGGTATGGTTACGGGAAGAGGTGGCGCATGCCCAGGTCCAGAAAGTTCAAATGGGGGAACCATCTCCAACATGTAGACGTGGCACTTTGGGACATGGTTTAGAAGCCATGGTGGTGTTGAGTTGACGGTTGGACTCGATCTTAGAGGTCTTTTCCAACCTTGAAGATTCTATGATTCTATGAATCTATGACCACCGCTCTCTGTCTTTGGCCAGAATTGGAAGCAACAAGAGTGCCACTGACAGGTGCCACAGAAAATTTCCGATATTAAGAAAAAATATTTCTGAATGAGGCATCCAATGGCAGCTTGAGGTGTGAACACCGTGAGTGCCAGGGACTCCCAGGCAGCAGGGAGTACCTGGGTGCCAGACCACAGCAGACCAAACTCCAGCCACACACCCACAGCTCCAGTCAGAGTGTGATCCATAGCTTAAGTTTTTAAAGCCTCAAGTAAACCATTTGTTTCACAGTCAGAATGATTAATGATGAGAGTTCATAGTACCAGGGCTTTTCACAACTAATTAACTGTCTTTTTTGGCATTACCAGATGAGTTTTACTCCCAGTGTGAAGCTGCCCAAAGTTCAAAATTAATTCCCTGAAAAAACTGAGGATTTATTTCATTTAGAGACCCACAATAAAGAACACATCTGTGAAATCCCTTCAATATTTCTTTTTAAAATTCAAATCTGGCAGGACACAGAGCAGCAAGGTGTCTGTTGCTCACATTCCACTCCAGCTTGTCAAATGTCTGTACTAAGAGAAGGCTGGAAACATCCCCAAAAACCCCATTCAGATTGAGGACACTCAGGTCCAGGTTCACCTAAGGCAAAGAAAACCTACACTGCCACTTTGGTGTGAGGTGGTGGAGACGCAGATTACTCAGGTCAGGTTTCCCCTTTCAGGGATACTATTACATACTTCATGTCCCTTTTTGCCAGTCTTGGCAAAGGTGGAAAACAATTGCAGCATGCTCCTCAGGCAAACTATCACTGCTATTAACCATGGAGAGATTAGAGATTCCATTGTCTTGCTCTTTGCAACAGCTGCCCTCAAGTTTCTATACATTACTAAAAGAACACCTCTATCCCTATAAGATAAGAAAAAAATATTGTAAGACTATAAAACATCACCACCTGGTAACTCCTACCGTTACAGTACCGCAGACTCTAATGCAGTTGGTAGGTAAGTACTTACCACGTGCCCTCTGTGCAAAATTATTTCGGAAATAGTAGAGCTGAAGGAGACGGCTGCGTGGGAAGCAAGCCTAAATCAGATTTAGAGCAACATCTTGAACTAAATTATTCATTTCCATACAGAGCAGAAATTTATTAATAGAAAACACAGTATGATCTATGCAAGCAGGCAATGGTTTCTCGTACTTGGCGTAATTGGATTAAGCCTTAAATTAGAGAAATGCTGGGTGAGACTCAAGAGCGGCAGCAAAAGCAGGTGTGTGACCTGCTTACACAAACACAAAAGCATCAGGAGACAAAGGTGCTGCTGGGCTTTCCCCAACCTGTTGTTGGGGAAACCAACCACAAAACAGTGGTAGTGTGTTCCTGTTCCAAAGGCACATGCTGCTGACGGGCAGAACTGCTGCGTACCTGTAACCCTTCTGATCAAACATCCAACGCCATGAGCAAGGCACCCAGCACGAACAGGAATACATGGTGCTTCTCACTCCTGCTCTGAGGGCAAATCCCCCTTTCCCAGCTAATGCAGGAAATCGGGCCTGTCTAGATCTATTCTAGCTCAGGGTGAATTAAACCACTGGCGGATCAGCTCTCATCTGCACAAGTCTGGCAGTGGGTTGTTTTTTTCCAGCACTCTGCACCAGGAATCCAGAGAGCTATCAGGCTCCAGCCTTCCCCATGGGCTGCAAACAGCAGGTTGATGCCTACAGGGCTCTTCCATCCCTGGGACAGTGGGCTCGAGGAGCCACAACCTGCAGACACACAGCTTTGTAAACCTGAATCCTACACACGGAAGATCTCTATGTGCTAATACACAGGGAAGTCTAAAAATAGTTTGTGTGACTGTTAGACCCTAGGTCATCTGAAGGCAACCTGGAAGAAAGGCCAGGGGCCACACTTCCAGCCAAGGACAGTCCATCTGCTAACACAATGTGCCAAACTGCATTTTGGTACCTCGCTGAAGACCATGAATGTCTTAAAATCTCCTGAAGGAGAGAAAGCAGGGCGATGATCTGTGCCTCCAAACCTTCAATGTCCCTGGCAACTAGAACTGAATGTAACTGCAATGAGTTATAACTAGTATTGCAATTACTCATTAGCTGCTCTGAAACACCATGCGAGGGTGTTCCATAACGGATGGAAACAGATCAGTCACTGTTAGGGGAAAGGCACCATTCATTCTTCTGACGGCAGGAAGGAGGCAAATCCCTTTCTCAACCTAAAGCGTATATATTTGCTTTGCTGCAGGAACTCACTGACAAGAACAAAAAAAGCAGAGGAGCTTCAAATACCACATCTGCATAATCAGCCTCTTTAGCATGCTGTTGTCACAAGCATACAGAAAGCAAAAGTAATGTTTCAGTAAGTCCCATGGAAAGATGGTGCTTGTATGTTTAAAAATAAAAATGTTTCAGTCCAAGTCCAGCTAGCAAAAGCTTTCCAGAACTCAACCCTGCAGTTTTACAGAAAACAGAGTTTTCAGATGGAAAGCCAGTGATGGAAGGAATCAGAGGGAGAGCTTACCGAGAAATAAGAATAACGAAAAAAAAAAAAATTACAAAATAAAATTTCATTTTAACCATTTTTAGCTTTACAGTACTTGTCACTGTGGTGTCACCAGAAGTCAAAACCAGTACTTTAGTGGTGACGCTAGTTTGAATAAGATTCAGGACAGCTGCTAATTTAGTAGGCCATAAAAAACCTTGCTTTCTAGAGCAGAACTTCTTCTGTGCTGTAATTAATTTCACTCTAGCACTTTGAACTAGACGACAAAAGAACTTACTGTACAAATCAGAAGAACAATGCTCCTCAATATCCTAGACAAAACGTTTCACTGCTGGCAAAAACAGCTCCCCTGTTATTCATACAGAGAAAGCAAATCCTTCCTCAAAGTGCTGATTTCACGTTATCTCATTACAATAAACAGGAGATGCTTTAAAACATCTTGCAGTCAACGCCACCACATAGCAATGACAAGTTGGCTTTAATGATTACACAGTTTTGATTCAATGTCTATGACATCAGCAAATGCACATAATGAGGTATTTCAACAACCTCTCAATAGCAGAATACTATCTCTTACTGCACAGCAAGCAAAAATAAAGCAGAGATTGGGCAAGGATAAGCAAACTTTAAAAAACATAGAATAAAAAGCTTCAAACAAATGTACTTGTGGAAGAACAACAAAAAAAGCTCAAATAAATGTACTTGTGGAAGAACTTCTCCAAAATTGAACCACTAAAAACATGGGCTTATTGAAAAGTTTTACTTTCGGTAGAAAAAAAGTGGCAAAAATTTTCCCCATTGAGGTCTGTCGTTAACAGCTCAAACATTTTGCTCTGGTTTACTCTGTGCACAGGCAACACCAAGTAACTCTACATTTGCAATTAATTCCAGCAATGCATAGCAAGTTGTACAGAGAACCTTTAATTTCTTTCCCCCCTGGGTTAATGCATGTCTCGTCTGTTCCGTTTCAGCTGAGCTATGCATGTCCTGGACTTACTTATTCCCACCTCTTCCACACCTTGTGAGCTTTCTGCAAACACTGCAAATCCCAGACCCATCTCCACACCCCAGCTGCTCTTCTGCGTGGCGTGCTGGAGAGCAAAGCTCCTCTCTCCCCTTCATGTGGGTGGGAGGCAGTGGAGGGGAAGTACTAGCTACAGATCAGATGCTAGCTTATGTCAGACTGAAATTTAATGCAGGTTTATTTGGAGAGTTTTACAAATGTATCAGCATATTACTTCATTGGTATTTAATGGAAGTCACCTGGAAAAAGGGGAGAGATTTAGGCTAACACAGAACACCTACTTCTCAAAGCTGAAGAAGGTCTACAGATCATAATAAAAGCACAAGCACAGCTCGATTAACTGTGCGGGTCACCACGCCATCTGTCCGTCAGCAACCCAGACCATTTAATCCACCATCTGCCCACGAGCATTAGAAGAAGCCAAGCCTGGATTTCACTAGGGTTCATACAGCTTCCAAGTAAAATGCAGGTCTCAGATTTAGGTTAATACATTTTATTTCTGAGAATAACCTAGATTCATATTGATAAAGACCCCTAAGCCACCACACTAGCTGTCCTTATCTCCATTGCAAACGCTCACCAGATTATGTGGGGGTTGTTTCAGCTGATGCCCAGGCAATCTGTTATTTGTCAGGGTTAACTGCGGTTGCTTGTAGATGAACAGTTTAAAGAAAACCAGGGCACCTGTATCAGAAGTCAGCTGTATCAGAAAAGCTAAAAGCTTCTTCGTACGAGATTAACCCCGAGTAACAAATCTGAGAAGGAAGAGGACGGTTGCTCTGTTCGACAATGCCCAGATCTGGTCCTGGCAAGTTACTCAAAACAAAAAAAACCCAAACTGGGGAATTAATAGAAATTCACAACAGCATCAGCCATTTTCCCCAAAGGAAGGAAAGATCTTACAAACCTTAAATTTGCATGTTATCTTGAAAAGTAACACATGCCAAAGCTTTACAGCAAACAACATGCCTAACCTGCGCGCCTGGCACTACTCGACTCAGAGAGGCAGTGACAGCGCTAACGACAGGCTTGAGAGCTGGGATTAAACTAAAGACTTCTCCCAGTCATAAGCATGGACCAACTGCAGAAAATATTTTGAAACTCCAGCTTCCAGGCCGAAGGAGGTCTGGAGGCACTGCAGGATGAACACACGCTGAGGTCGGCCGCATTACTGCTCCGGCTGTATCCAAGGCAGAGTTCTGCAGGGCCAGAGCATCACGGAATTGTTTAGGTTGGAGAAGACCTTTAAGATCATCAAGTCCAATCGTCAACCCAGCACTGCCAAGGTCACCACTAAACCACTTGTCCCCAAGCACCACATGAACACGTCTAATAAATCCCTCCAGGGATGGTGACGCCATCACTTCTCTGGGCAGCGATTAGTCCAATGACTGACAGCCCTTTCGGGGAAGACATTCTTCCTGATCTCCAACCTAAACCTCCCCTGGACCAATTTGAGGCCGTCCCTCTTGCCCCATCCCTTGGTGCTGGGGAGCAGAGACCAACCCCCCCTCCCCACGTCTTCCTGTCAGGGAGCTGCAGAGAGCCATCAGGTCTGCCCTCAGCCTCCTCTTCTCCAGACTGACCCTCCCAGGTCCCTCAGCCGCCCCCAGCAGACTGGTGCTCCAGCCCCTTCCCCACCCCCTGCCCTTCTCTGGACACGCTCCAGCCCCTCCATGTCCTTCTGGTGCTGAGGGGCCCAGAACTGACCCCAGCTCTCGAGGTGCGGCCTCACCAGAGCCCAGTGCAGGGGGACTGTCACGGCTCTGGTCCTGCTGGCCACACCATTCCTGATACCAGCCAGGATGCTGCTGGTCCCCTTGGCCACCCGGGCACGCTGCCGGCTCATATTCATCCGTCAATCTGAGGAGGAGTTGGAATGGACTTACAGCAAATCACCTCACGGCCAAGGGCACAGAATAACCCAGGCTGAAATAATACAGGACTCACTCCAGTATGTCAATGTCTTGTACTGGGGAGCTCAAACTGGACCTGCACTGTCAACAGGGTTGCCATCAGTGCTAACAGAGGGCACCTCCCTCCCTCATGCTGCTGCCCACAGCCTTGCAAGCACAGCCCAGGATGTGGTCAGCCCCATACAAACCCAACCTTTCTCTCCCTTTAAAACACCTTTATTCTGGACTATCTGAAATGCAGGTCATGCATCACTGAGGCCATGCTCTCATACTGCAAACACTACACTGTGTAACATAATACAATCCATCCCACAAGCCCCCTAAATTCTGTCTTAAAACCTGCCAGGTCCCTTGCAGATGTTAGTGCATCAAAAGCTGATCAGAACTTCACTGCACTGTAACAGGAAACCATCTTCCACTTATCAGCCTCCATAAATCTGGGGCCAGTTTGTGCCTGTTCTTGTAAAACTGAGATCTTCCCCAAGGCTATTCCTTCCTGTGAAATTCTGAACAAATTAAACCCCCACCTCAGCCTAAGTGCTTTTAAGTCTCTCCTTACACAACAGGATCTCGCTTCCTCTGAAAGCCCTAGCAAACTTCCCTTCAAATTCCCTCTTCTCTAACACTGGTAAGTAAAGACATACCAATTTCACAGGGGGCCGAATGTGGCAGCTAGATGTGCTCTGCCAGGTTAAAAAGCAGCAGTACTTTTTCACAGGACAACAGAAGAGCTCAACCTCCAAGTTTAAGTACTGTTCCTGGTGTTAGCAATGAGGCAGAGAATCCAAGGACCCAAGGCACCATCTGTCCTCTCTGACAGATTTCAAACAGAGGCCTATCCCAGCCCCTGGGGGTACTTTCCAGGTAGGACGGGGGGCCAAGCCAGGTGTGTCCTGGGTGGAGGAAGGTAGAACATTTACAGTCACAAGAGACACTGTCTTAACTTCTTGCTAAAAAAAAATAATAATTATATTCTAAATGAATTACCAAGAGGGTTCCTGGAACATCTTGTCTCCTGCCCAACTGTTGCCATGGCCACCAGCTTGCTGCTGATCTACATCAAAGCACTGAGAGGCAACAAGCACGTCCTTCCCCAGCCCAGTGCTCCTGAGAGCCCTTCTCCCTGCTGGAGGGGCTGCTCGGCAGCTCGTCCCACAGCTCAGCCCAGGACTGACAGGGAGTCGAGACAACGACGACACTGGGACATGCTGAGCACACTCGAATCGGTGGCTGCAGCACCATGTTTCTTTGTGACTCACACAGCTACAGATTTGGGGTGTTCTTCAAAGAAGGGCTCAAAGAGGCTTTGCTTGGAGAGGGAGAGCATAGAGTGAAAAGGCAGTAGCAATGCATGGCTCCGTTACAGGGACCCCTTCCTACCCCGACACTCCATTCCGTCTCCGAAGACCATACCTGCTCACAGGCAGGCAGGGCACAGGCAAACCCAGAGCTCTGCTGGGTCACTGGAGAATTTGCAGTGCAGGCTAACGCGCTCCAGTGCTGTATTTATATTCTTCCCAGTCATGGCAGACAGGCCCCAACAGGCAGTGCCCATACTCCCTAATGCTGTTACTGTAAAGCATTGCACCTATTTTCACCCGTTCTCCCTCCAACATGGGAGCACACTGTACCTCCAACAGAGATGGAGAAGATGCAGAAAGACAGATGGAGACAAGATGGTACAGGGAAGTGTTTTAAACACATGATCTACCTTTGTTAGAACAGAAAAATCATTGCCTAATGCTGTTGCCACTTCTAAGACTAGACACTAAAGTTACAATGTAATAAGAATAGTAATTTTTACACTTACAGGCTTTAACACTGAAACTCGCCACGAAACAAGCTAAGGCAGTACAGCGACGTGTGCCTGCCCAGACGGGCTGCGCTTTCAGTGCCTGTTATCAAGGGATGTAAAAAATACAAACTATCTTCTTAGGACTGTATTTATTACATTCCTGTTGTGCACAGGCTTGCAGAAGGCTTTCCGGAACCATCTACATCAACAGACTTTTATTAAAAGTTATCCCGTGATGTTGACAGCTCTCCCCCCTAGCCGCACCACTGGTGTAATACAGCAGGGAGAGCCCGCCCTGCGCTAAGCAGATCAGTACCCACAGAGCGGCCTCCTGCCGCTGAAAAGGAAGAAAACCTGCTGGCTGCGTATCAGCATGCTGAGAGGGAAGTCAGCAAGGTAACCCGGCACGGTAAATGAGCCTGTGCTCTACAAAACGCTCCACGTAATCTCAGTGCTGTGCTCTAACAGAGAATGTGTCCTCTGTCTTGGATGCTTGGGGTCCTCCTCTAAAAGGATTACTCCCATAGCAACCAGGCTCATCTCCGCTCCTCCCAGAAAACAACCACGGCTCTGTCATGACCCGTGCCCAGCAAAGCAGGGGTGCTGTATCTGCAGCAGCTTGGTGACTTCCACCTCCTCTCAACACAAATGGACAGAGCACACAGGCTCCTCCTCTCCTAACCAGTGGACCAGATGGGATGTGACAGAACTGCAGCTCTTCAGCATACTGTATGTCTCAAAGAAACTGCTTTTCAGGAGACCAGTCATCCTGTGAGATGTTGTGGAGCTTTGGCAGAGCAGTCCAGGTCTGCACCTCAGAGCTCAGAACAATGAGCTCTGCATGAGAGGGTGAAGGGCAGTTCCTCCAACTGGACATATTCAAGTTCATATTGATTAAACCTTAACAGGAGCTAAAATTAAGATACAGAGGTTTTTCATTTCTGTCTCTCTCAGCATTTCCAATGGGCCACGGGGAGTCTGCCCACAGATCCTTGTCTCCTGCACGTGTCTTACCTGACAGTCGAAGTCTTGGAAGTTGCGAGCTGCATTCTGTTAACAAAAAAAGAACAGGAAAAAGAGAAAAAAAGAGTTCAGCACAGTACCCCATAACACCCCCAATATCATGACAGTTCCCCTCAGAGACCTCTGCTTCAGCATAGTCTAGCCTGTCCTAGGAAAATGCGAGACCCATACAAGAAAGCTTCATACAAGTTCTGTCCCATTACTGTACAGCAAGTATTCTGGGTGCTTTCCCAAGGCTCTCCGCTAAGGAGAGTACCTGTGGGCAGAGCCGAGAGCGTTTGAGCAGGGACAGATGCACACAGGAAGGACCCCAACCAAAGTCAGGCTCATTATATTTTGTTCTGTCCGGTCCTGGTGCCCATTATCAATTTGAAGGCAAAACTCTTGAAAGCACTACCACTGGGATCTCACGTCAGCAGTGCAAGAGAACAAGTCAGGTACTCCGCAGTAACTGCTGCGTGCGTGGTATCCTTCCACAGCAGTCGCAGTGACCTGTAAGCAACTGAAACCAGAGTGCATGGGAACTGGGCTCAGCAAGCCACAACTGACTTTTCCTGGGGGTGACAGCATGTGCACAGGCGAGCACAGTACGTACAGCACACGCTTGGGGTGCTGCAAGTCCAAAGGACTGCAGGAACTAGTCCGTACGCCCACGTGTTTCGTGAGACTCTGGCTCTGACCACAGAGCAGGTTATGGTACCACAGGCTGTCAAATGCTGCAAAAGGCTGACAAATCATCTGAGACAGCATCTAGCTTACGTGTTTTAGGTATAGCACCTTAGTGCTAAAATTACAACTAGGACTACATATGCACAACAGAAACAGCTCAAACATATCTTCTGGCTGAGCACTGTAACTCCTCTCCGTGTGTAAACAAATGGCTCTCTTTGCATCCCCCCAGGGCTTTGCTACATTACCAAGAACACAGGTTGCTATCTACAATCTTCAGTCCGAGACATTTATGTTGAGATATCTGCAAATCTGTTTTAAGAAACACCCACGGTGTTAAGTACTGAACTGTGTCAAGGTTTTGAACGTGATGTAGCAAAAAGCACCAAATCCTCAGGATAGGGGAAAAGAAAATAAAAAGCAACGCCCTCTTATTTCAGTTTGAGATCCTGAAGTTAGTTGTGATTCCTGACAACTCTGTCCATCCCTCTTTCCCCACTAAACACAGACAGTATTTAACCCTCTGTTAAATACACACAGTAGAGCCTTCTCATCCACCAGGTTGTAAAGGTCAATTCAGTCATCCAATGCCACAGTGATAAAGGGCTGTAAAAAGCCTGTGGAGAAATGAGAAGCTTCTGCACCCAGGACTGGACTCAGGTGGTGTATGCCAAGTAAAGAAATGGCTGATCTGAATTTGTACTGAGAAAAGCAAGATTCCCCAGGCAGGGTGCAGGGAGGAAACGACACAAAGCAAAGAATGAAGGTCTGCAGCTGCGTGACTTGTTGTCAGGGTACACTGCGATGAACAAGTAGCACCAGGGCTGCCACGTCCTGACTCCTGGATACTTGATTTCAACACACCAAAATCTGACTTTAAAACATTAATCTATCACTGTCTTAGTGTGAAGAAGTGTAAGATCAAGGCGTGTTTTTCAGTCCTCTGAAGCGTGATGGCTGCACCTCAGAGGCAAAGCGCGAGCTGGAATGACGCAATCCAGCCTAAGGGCTGTCCACTCACTCTCCTGAACCAAGCTGCTGCACTTCAGTAACTTGTCACTGAGGCTGCATTACTGGGAGTCAAAGCTGCCAGAATACGGACCAGCCAGAATAATAAAGTGTCACTGGGATAAGTTTTCTACCAGGTTACAGGCAGTACTCTCTTTTTCTCTCACTTTCAACTAAACGAGAACATTTGAATTTTATTTTCTTTCCTAGTATAAAGTCACTGCATTTTAGTGAGCCTGAATGACGTGGACATGTATCATCTACTGTATGTTGCTTCCCTGCACTTGCCATTAGGCTTAAGTTACACACAAACCTAAGAGTCTTTGTATTCTTTAAGATTCAGGCTTCTAATTTTCTGCTGACTTAGATTTGAGATAAAACAAAGCCAGGACTCAGAGGTCCCCAGTGGCATTTCCTACAGTTCAAACCATTTCCATTTCCCAGGCAATTCCACTGTGTTCAGAGTTTGAGTACTGAGACACCAGAGCTCCTTTTCGCTGTACAGCAGCCTTTGAAGAGTTCACGAGCACTCACTCATTAGCACCTTAAGAGTTTTACTGTACTATTTCTGGCCATTAATCCATGCTGGCTCAAACTCCTGCCTCTAAAGTGGGTTGGTCAGTAAAAACTGCCAGCTCAATGCTTTCTGGACTCTGACACGCTGCACAGAGCAGCATGTTATGGCACCATACCCACATGCTCCATAAATTGTCTGAAAAGCACATGTGTATTATTTCAAGCTTGAAAGCATTAATAAGGGCCAGACCTCAGAGATGGTACCTCTCTGAGGCATTTTCTTTTTGTAAAAAAAAAAGTGTAAGAAGGAGAGCCACTGCACACTTCTCTTCCCACGCAGCGCAAGGATGGTTCTGGAGCCACTAATATGTAATTTTTCCTACTGAGATAGTATGTACTTCCCTGTAACTTCAAAGTCAAGGAAACCAAGTATCACTTTGTGTGTGCCCTTCTGCATGCTGGTTACCACCACTGGGCCGTTTAGGTAAGCCCTCTGCATTTAAACCAGAACTGTGCCAGCTACTGGCGAAGTGGCTGTGCAGATGGCACCACGGCAGGGACCTCATGAGACTGATCAGGCAAAACTTGACAGACAGACTGAAAACTTATGAAGTGAAAAACACTTTGTTTTGGCATGCTTCAATACCTCCTACTTAGGTCAGCTCCCTGAAGCAAGGGAAATCTACCCTCCTGAACTCACACACAGAAAATCCTAGGAGAATCACGAGCAAGAGCTGGGGCACTGCATTTAGGAAGCTTCTCTTCTGTAAATGCTTCTCTTATTTTGAAGCCATAAAATGTTTTCTAGGCCTTCCTGTGTTTTTATCTGCTGGTCTATACTGATTTTGTTTTTCCAAGGTTTCCCTGGGAACATTTTTAAAAGTTATGCTTCAGCAATGATGGAAGCCTAGTCAAGACTAGACTATAAGAATAGGCAGCTGGACTGCAGATTTCAGCTGAATTTTGAGCTTTTACAGATAGTAAACAGATATGCCAGCACACTGCAGAAGTGAGAAAAGTCTAAGGAGCACAGATTAAAACATAGCAGAATTTCAGAGATTTCACTGATTTTGGGTAGGAGCCTGCACTAGACAGCAGAGTCTTCCGCAAGCACACAGTGAGTGGACAAAGTACCATATCCTTTAGGCAGCACAAGCTATTCCTTGATCACTGCCTGGTTTGGGTGGGAAGGCACCTCCCAGCCCACCCACTGCCACCCCCTGCCATGGGCCTGGACACCCTCTACCAGCCCAGGCTGCCCAAAGCCCCATCCAGCCTGGCCTTGGGCACTGCCAGGGATCCAGGGGCAGCCACAGCTTCTCGGGGCACCCTGTGCCAGGGCCTCAGCACCCTCCCAGGGAAGGATTGCTGCCTCCCAGCTCAGCTCCAGCTCCCCCCCTGCAGCTTCAGGCCCTTCCCCTTGGCCTGGCCCTCCCTGCCCTGCAACCAGCCCCTCTCCAGCTTTCCTGCACCCCTGCAGGCACTGGGAGGGGCTCCAAGGGCTCCCCGCAGCCTTCTCTGCTCCAGGCTGGACAAGCCCAGCTCCCTCAGCCTGGCTCCAGAGCAGAGGGGCTCCAGCCCTCACATCATCTCCGGGGCCTCCTCTGGACTCGCTCCAGCAGCTCCATGTCTTTCCTGTCCTGGGGCCCCCCGAGCTGGAGGCAGCACTGCAGGGGGGTCTCAGCAGAGCGGGGCAGAGGGGCAGAATCCCCTCCCTCACCCTGCTGCCCACACTGGTTTTGATGCAGTCCAGGACACGGGTGGCTTTCTGGGCTGCCAGCACACACTGCCAGCTCATGTTGAGCTTTTCATCAATCAGCATCCCCAAGTGCTTCTCCTCAGGGCTGGTCTCCATCCATTCTCCACCCAGCCTGGAGTTGTGCTTGGGATTGCGCCGACTCGCATGTAGGACCTTGCCCTTGGCCTTGCTGAACTTCATGCAGTTCACACAGGCCCACCTCTCCAGCCTATCCAGTCACTCTGAATGGCTTCCATTACTAAATCCAGGGAGACAGGGTTGTTTTGGGCATTAAAACACAAAAAGAATACTTTAGGACAAAAAAAAATAAACTAAAAAAGTAAAATAAAGAAAATGGGATACAATCAGGTCAGGAATGGTATAACCTTTTGAATCTCTGGCCTGCCTTTGTAAATCCAGTATAGACATGACATACTGTTTGGCCAGGACTCCAAACTTACTTGAATTGTGGTGGTCTGTCTTTCTCTGAGAGAGAGGAAGAGTATGTGGTGGAATTGGGGAAGCATTTACTATTTTTCAGAACTTAAGGTACTTCAAGCTGTAAACAGATTCTGGCAATCAGGGCTCCTGGCCAAAGTCAGACAGAGAACACCTGTGAGAGCGAAGGAGCAGCTAGCATTACCTTATCATTCAGGAGCGGTTTGATCTCTGTCAACTGAACATCCTGCAGTTCGTCCATGGTGCTGTCAGCAGCGCCAATTAACCCTCAGAGCTGCAAACGGGTGATTCTGAAACAAAGGCATATTGTTGGAAACAGTATTAAAAGAGATTCTAGCCAAAGAAAGCTTTAAGGTCTTTCATTAGAGTTGTATATGCTCAAACTGAGCCTGAAAGAAGCTGGTTCTTGGTGCAACACAAAGCACCTGTAACATCAGAAGACAAACAGCCGTGCTTGCATCGAGCACGTCGGCTGTGTTACCCCCTGCCCCCCACACTGCACTGCCCCCTGAAAGCTGTCCGCAAAAGCTCAGGCCTTTCTACTCAGACTGTCTGGATCCACTTCCGTGCGTTGCTGGTACTTCTGCCAGTCTGCCTAGAAATGAACTGGAAATGACTGGATCAGCAGAGTGAAAAAACCGCGTTCAGCATGTGGGAATACTGCCATGCTGCTGTCTCAGGCACAGCATCCAGCCCCTACAGACAGGGCTGCGCCTGTCACCCACGAGACACGTCGCCAACGCTGCATTTGCACACGGGAGCAGAGGTGTGGAGACCCCAGTACCTTGCAGGCAGAACGTAAGACAGCCCAGAACCCAAGGCAGCCCTTGTTTTATGGTTAACACTGTTAACTGTGCAGCTCAATCATTCTCCATCGGGTGGTGCAGAGCCATCAAAAGAAAGAAAAAAATGTAATCAACAGTATGTGAGGTTGCCGTGTGTCTATCAGAAATCACTGCTGCCTCAAAGTCGGGGAAGAAAACTTGTAGTATAAATACAACAGTGAAGATGGAGGAAAAATAGGGTAGAGTTTACCAGGGATTTAATTTTTTTTTTCCAGGCTCTACTTGTGCTTCTAGACAGGAGAATTTCTAGAGCAGGCAGTTGCAGCGATCTGAAGAGGGCTCCGGCAATAGGAGATGATCATGCCTGATGGTGCAGATTATTTGGTTGCTCAGGAAAACTACACATATTACTGTAGATGAAATAAAAGAAGTCATGGACATAAGTAGGGACGGGAATAGGCATGTGGTGGGCTTCCTGGGCGTTAGCTGAATGTGCTAGAAAAAGACTCTCAAATACTGCCATAAATCAAATCTTTGTCCAAGATAATATTCTGCTGCTAACCACAAGGAAAAAAAAAAAAAGTGGTAAAAGGATACTACAGCTGTGCTTCTCCAACCACCTTAATTCCACACATACATGGGCTCCCCTCACCCCAAATGCCGTGCAAAGCTGCACATTCCTGTCACCTCCATTTGCGTTGGTGTGGCTGAAGCCAGTCTGGCAAACCCCAAGTATTAATGCCTTTTCCCTCTGGAAATCAGTTATAGCAACTCCCCTCTCTTTTAGCTCCTTTGCATTGGGAAACTTGACATTATTTTTCTTTTTCAGATTGTTTTGCTATAGAACACATCAGTTGTGAGAGTTCCAAGAAACAAGTTAATGTATGGGTAACATCCCCCTTACCCCATGACGAATTTTTATTCAGAAGAGCAGTAAGAGTCATTATATAATGCACTGTGTGCCCCAGAGGAAGAGCGAGTTACTGTAATTCCAATACGGCACTGGAGACAAAAGAGTATTTTCTACTAAGAAATTACAGCTTTGTATACACTGGGACTTAATCAGCTCAACATCTACCAGGTTCTCTCCAAAACAGCATCCCACACGTTACAGCCACCAAAGGAGTTTCAAACAAGCCTTACAGATTTGCAGCAGGTGACAGTATTAGAACCACCACCTTATTATCTGGAGAACTTCTCTCTCGTGCTCCTTTGAAAAGACACCCACTGGACCTGATGGCAGGCAGGAAGGTGATGCTTATTCGTGGAGTGAACCAAGAGACCAAGCAGTTGTCCGTTCTACCCAAAGGGATTAAAACCCTGTGCACACACCAGCCACCTTTCTCTGTGGGTTTTTAGACACAAGGGAGTGTACATTATGCTAGGTTTGTGGTTCATGAGTCTTAGAATCGTAGAATCCCTAAGGCTGGAAAGGACCTCCAAGATCATCAAGTCCAACCATCAACCTAACACCATGCCTACCCACGTCTACATGTTTTTTCAATGTCTCCAGGGACAGCGATTCAACCACCTCTCTGGGCAGCCTGTTCCAACACCTCACTGCTCTTTCTGTGAAGAAGTTTTTCTTCATATCCACCCTAAACCTGCCCTGACGCAACTTGAGGCCATTCCCTCTTGTCCTATCGCTTGTTACTTGGGAGAAGAGACTGACACCCTCCGCACTACAACTTCCTTTCAGAGAGTTGTAGAGAGCGGTCAGGTCTGCCCTCAGCCTCCTCCTCTCCAGACTAAACAAGCCCAGTTCCCTCAGCCGCTCCTCATAAGATTTGTTTTCAAGGCTCACACCTAGCATTTTTGCCTAAATCAGAGTCTGCAGTGAAGCAGGGCATCTAATAAATCACTCTCTACATTGGTCTACTGACCAAACAACACAGAGCATCAATTACTGTGTGTTAGATTGCTCAAAGACACTTTTGCTAAAGCTTTGCAGATATTCCTCCTAGTTTCCCCTGAGCTAGACAAAGAGCAACACCTCCCAGAGAGCCCTGAAATGTGAACTGCATAAACCTGCCTGGGGACTTCTGTGGCTGCTGATACAGGCATGCCAGACCATGAAGTGTGTGAAGTCGAGAGAGAGGGAAGACAGACACATTTTGTAAATCCCATGAGCTACTTTGCTCATCATTTGTTATATGAGAATAATAAAAAACTAAGTAGGTGTTCAAAGCAAGGATTATGGAACGCTTTTATCTCATCAACCTCGATTGCATACTTGGTCTCTAGATGGAATTACAGTGTACACAATAAACAACATCGCTGAGAAATTAATTTGATGCTTATCTTCCTGGTCCACTACTGCTCCAAATACTGTGTCAGGGGAAAAGAGGGTCTCTGGGGGCTCAAGCAACAAACTGCTGTGTTACACCGGCACTGCACATTGCTCCCTTGCTAAAGCAAGCTGGGCAGCAACAAGAAAGGTTTGGACGTTGGGCTCAGAATTAGGTGAAACTTCCTTGAGACAAGAGACCACCTTCCTGCTCATACAGCTTGGAAAACTTCTGTAGGGAGGCACGCAGGAAAAGTAAGAGACATGCTCTGCAATGAGTCTGCAGCACAGTCAGCCGGGGAGTCTGTGGCTTGGGGCAGAGTCGCCCAGGCTGCAGGAGCAAGAGCTGGACCTCCAAAGGGGCCGGAGGGGACTGAATGCTGAGGTGAGCCAGGCAGCCATTGAAAATTGCTGAACTGAGAGCAAAATCAGAAAGATTAAACCTGCACAGTCACAACCGGCCAGATGGTGCATTTCTTTTCCAAAACTTATGATTCTAATCTGCTCATCCAGCAAATCTGCCGTTTCTCTGCTTTCCTAGAAACTAAAAGCTTTTTGAAGGAAAAGGTACAGAGGATTCCCCATCACTGCTTGCAAGCAGCTATTTTTAGACTGCTGAACCAGCTCTTCCCAATCCACTCGCTTTTGAGTTCTCTGAAAAACGGCTGTCACAGCCTCAGGACTTCGTTTGAATCCGTTCAAAGGATATTCTGTAGGCAGATGCATGTACTTTTATCTTCCCAAGGCCTTAGCAATCTGAATGTGATGGCCCTGGACCAAATCTGGGTGACTTGCTACTACAGCACGAGATCTGACTCACTCTACACGATTATTCCCCACAACTTCACCTGAGTACCCTGCTGTGCTAACAGCAACATGGCTTTTGGTTTGAAACCATGGCAAAGGGGCACGTTCGTCCAAAAAAGTCCACAAAAATTTCCCAGAAGAGAACACTTGTAGCAGAGGCACCTGGTAAAGCACATGTCCAGATGCAGAGGCAAAGGGAAAGGTGGGCTATCGGTGACCTGGGCTATTCTCTGCTCCAGCCATGTTAAAGACTTACAGACCTGCAGACATATCTGCCCAGGAAACAATCAATTCTCTCCCTTCACTCCTCCTGTTATTTAAAGAAACAAACATGTCATTTCATAAGCTGAAAGCAAGTTTAAAATACCACAACAAAGCAGCATAAATATTCATAGCACACAGAAGAGCTCTGTAGAAGACAGACTACAAGCAAGGCAAAAGGTTTGCCTTGAATGATCTGTGTATAAATCATACATTTTTCTATAAATGTCCCAGTAGCACCTGCTTTGCAAGTATTCCTCTTGCCTCCATTTATATATGACTATAAATACACTCGAATACCCCAATTTAAACCATCCATCCCTTTCCAAAGGTTTCCCAAAGGCTGGGTTAGAATCCATGTTTTCTGAAAACCAGTAAGACAAGATTCAGGAAAGTCATTTGGTGAATCGTTAGCACAGAGACTAGAAATCAGAGTAGGACACAGAAGGCTGCAGAAAGCCAAGGCAGGTGAGCCTCAGCAAGAAACCATCTACCTATAAATGAGGTCTGAAATATGCGCATGCATGCTTACTCCAAGGTAAGGGTGCGCTCAATTTACATCATTTCAATACACAAAAAAAGAAGTTGTGTTCAAGAAAGTTTAGTAAGTCAAGACTATGACTACTACAGGTCTGCGCCCACAGAGCCAGCAGCACAAACCGCACGGCCTGTGGGGATTCAGGCTCCGGTTTCTCTTTGGCTAAGTTCTAGCAGTATGGCTCCCCACAGGGTTACAAGCTGCAAGACCTGGATCCCGAATTCTTGAATATTCTGTTTTATTATGGAGGTGCAATCTCTCCAAGACATTTAGAAACTCAGTGCAACAAAATCTTGTATTGAATGGCTGAAAATTCTTGTTCGTTCATCTGGACTCAGACATCTACTTGACTACAGCTTCTAATTTGTTAACTCCATAGCCCATTGCACTCCTGCTTTGTATGTTAACTGCATTGAGGCAAAATTATGCAAGACAGTTATCCAGCTATGCCTCAAAACATGGCATTAAATGTACCTAAATACACGCTCCCTTGTTTGGCAGCCCAGCAGAGGCCGCCTGAAGGGCTGAAGTCCCCCTCTAGGGACTGACTGTGCTTACAACCATGACAGACCGGGCTACTTTTCCAAGAACTGCTCTCTGACACAGCTACCCGCTTCTTACAAGCTGGAAGGAAGAAATGCTGCCGCATACAGTCTTGGCATATAGATCTTAAGTAAAATAAGTTTCATTTACGGCCTTTGAGACCCTTGAGCATTCCTGTGACGCTGCTCCTCAGTCCTTTGAAAGCCTCTTGACAGCAGTGTGCTTCCTAAACACCTGCACAGGCTACTCTGTTTTCTGGCTGACACAGTAAACTTCCAGCAAAACAGGCAAAGAGTCCAAATTCAAAATATTTTTCTAGGTTACTCACTTTGTGTTCCAGCTCATATATTTTTGGGAATGCACCACATGGCGCTCCACCTCCAAGACAAACTGTGAGCCTGCAGAGAGAAATTACGTTCCGCTTAACCAGCACAGTGCCAGCTACTGCACACGAGCGACAGCAGCTTCGTAACACAGCACGCTTTTACCTCCTTTAAATCTGGGCTACACCCAGGACAGAAATGCCAGCTGCTAAATATACTGAGGAGTTGAAACGAGACCTAGATTTAACAATGATTTTGAAAGGGAAAGGTCCCTGCCCAGCTTTCCATTAATTCTGGAGAACGAGTCCAATTCTAATTACAAGAAGCTTCACACTGCCACGTGTGCAACTGAGCTCAGCTAGCAGGATGTCGTCGAATTGACAGGCATCAACTATAGGGCTGATTAAGCAAGAATGCAAGAAAAATGTGAAAGTCTTCAAATTGTTTTGGGTTACCTGGATCAGTGCCCATGAAAACAACGGCCCATGCTGCACAGTACAGTCCAAGAAGTTTTAGGGCAGGGATATCCAGGATATAAACTGGAATGAGAAATTGTTCCTATGACAAAGATGCCTTTTCTGATCACGGTATCTCTTTCAAATAGCTTTGCAGCACTGCCCTTATTGCACAGAACAAATGAAATAAGCAGTAACTATTATCAACTACATTATCCACATAATTTTTCCAGGTCCCTCACTTGCCCAGTGGCACCACTCTAAAGCAACACCTGCATTATCCAGCGTCAGTAGCTCACACAGCCCGAACTAACCCACAGAGCCATATTAATCAGTTTTGTGGTGAAGGACGTGGTCAAATGGATCTGTTCAAAGATACTTTCCCCTCTACTGAGCCACCCACTTCCACAACCCTGGTAGTTCAGAAGGTCCCACCCAGGTAAGGGTGAGGACCCTCGCAGGCTTCAGGTGGACATTTGCCCCAACCGAAACATTCGTCACTTCTTCAGCAGCACCGTCCACCCCCACTGCATTGATCGCACCTTCTCCCTGCGCCACCTCCTCTATCCGTCCCCTGCCAATGCCTTCAAGCTCTCATCCACCGGGGCAGAGCGCGGAGCTGAACTCAACTGCTCTGCGCACACCCTCCCTCCGGTCTGACACACGGAGAGTGGGGAAATGGGTCTCTTCGGCAGCAGCTTACTCTTAAGCAGCTTATGATTAAGTTTAGCTGCTTTCCACCAGATCCTTTGGTTCCCTTTGCAGTTTTATTTTCAAGCTTGTTTCTGCTTTGTTTCAACTATGCTTCCTACTAATTGACTGTGTGTTTTTCCATTTTAGGTGAAAAAAAAATTAATCAAATGTGAATATGTATCCCATTAAGCAAAATGAAGCGTTCCAGAGCAAAATGGAAAATCATTTGGAAATCCATTTAGATGACATTTTAACAATGATTTTATCGTCAAGCAATGCATTTCCATTCACTGAAATTTAATGCTGATTTTACACTTTATCTTATTGAAAAACTTGCAATTTCACTGGCTACCAACCATTAAATTGCATTGATAAATACGGCCTTTACACCCAACTGAGCCTTCTTGCTGCGTGAGAGGAACCACCATTTAAGTTACGGTACAGCTAAAGAAGCATTTAGTCAGACCTCAGTTTTCCTATTCTGTAACGCGATTGTGATTGATCTTTTCAAACTCATTTGTGTGAAGTGGTATTGGGATGGAAGAAAAATATTCAGATCTAATACTTAACAAAAGTTTGTAGGGTCACTTTCATTTTAAAAATAAAACTACCTTAAACCTGTAGACATCTAAATCACTTCTATTCTTGCCTTTGCAGAATAAAATCAAGCTTGTCTTCTTACTTCATTCAAACTTGAATAAATGGATTTTGGCCAATGGAAAATAGTATACTTGCAGCCAAGAGATGATCAAACATTTCAACGTCTCCAATTCCAAGTTATCCACCAAACATGAGAGAGACCTTTTAAGTTTTATCACAGCAAAAACGTATTGTTTAGCATTAAATAATTATGTCTATTGAATATAATAATACCGATGTACAGAGAAGACATATTTAATTCTAAGGATGCACTTTTACTATTTTAATCTGCTCTAACTGCAGATCGCTTGCAAAAGCGGCGTTCACAGGATTGACATAAATGTTAAGAATGCATATAGACTGCATGAAAAACAAATTGCTAAAATTAGGCTTTTACTATATGCTTGCCCCCCTTCTTCCTCATTAATTAAATGCATCCTTCCCTTACCCATGTAGCACTGCTCCTTGGAGCTTCCCAGAACAAGCTCCTTCAGTTTGGCTTATTGCCCATCCTGCATCATCTGAAGGACAATCTCTTCTCAAGTATCAGTGTCATTACTTCAAAACCACCACAATTGCAGTACTGCTGTCACTTACATCATTTCCAGTCTGTGAATTAACTTCCAAGCAGAAAGTATCCTTGTGCATGTCAGGGTGAATTCTCTGCCCCTTGTCAGGCCAGCACAGGAGAGGCAACTCAAACTAACACAGTTAAAACCAGTAACGGATACAGGACAATGCAGAATGAGTTCAGGATGTAATTTCATTATTGATTTAGTACAGTTGTGGGTCGCTGCCAAAAGGGATGCTCCGGTCCTCCCTCTCTCCACCAGCCAGAAATTCCCTCCTCTCCTTCCCTGCACCAGGTCGATGATTACACAGTAATGCGGCAAGTCAGACCTGCTTACTGCCTCCTCAACTGTTTTTTCCAGGGCTAGTTTTCACTTGGATCAGTGAACTGACTGAGGAAAAGGCTCCTTCAGCTCCTTGTGTACCACCTTTTTTCTAAATCTATCAAGTATAAAGAACTTGCTTTGAGATGTGATTGTAACGAACTGGGTTTTTTGGCAGTGTCAGCTCTTCAGCTGACTTTTATCAGTCGATAAAGTACGCACTCATCACACTGCCAGACAAGTAGGGGCCTGCACTAAGCTTCAAGATAGGCTAAATCTAATCAATTTGACAAAGCATATACAGAATATAAAACAGAACTCAGTTTACAATCTGAGTTGCCTTGTTGTAGGGGATCATTTCAGGATATAGAGGACCTAACGTTTCACTTCACAGCCCCTGCCAAGGAACATCGGACCCTTCAGCTTTCACCTCTGCCCTGCTCCATGCCTGACTGCAACATGAACAGATCTAGTGCTGACTTTTTGCCAGGCAGCTTTCTGCTGTTTTAGTGAACTGAGTGAGTCTATCAGACAATCAGGACCGGCTCATGTAATGAGGACCAGATGTGTAATGAGCTCCAGACTCAGCTCCAAAAGCTGCAATCTAAGTTGAAGATCATGTACAACGTACAAAGAAGGCAAAAAACCAAATAAAGTTGCTAAGACACTGCAGTCTCCATGGTGCTCCCTGGCTGCAAGTAACCAGGGCTATTAATTAACATCTAGTACGCATCAGCATGGGCATTCATGTTATAAGTTTCCGAAATGGATAGAGGCCCTTAGATAAAACAGCCAATAATGTCTTACTCCAGAGAGGGTGGAAACAGACACAGGATGCAGCAGCAACTGACCACATCTTCTTCCAGCCACTGCAAGCATCCTCCCTTATCAGCAACAGGAGCAGTTCATAAACGCCTGCGTGAAACAACAGAGATGCAGCATGGAAAAGGCCACTGGCTTCAGCAGTACGTCGAGACTGCTCAGGGCGCCTGAAGCTGTCGGCTCCCTGCAAGGTACATCTGCCCAGGTACGGAGACGTTACCTCCAGAGAGTTCACGGGGGTGGACTCGTGTCAGACCCTGGCCTTCCCTCACGTGACACTGGGCACACAAGGGCTCCAAGTGACCTGTTTCTCAGAAGCAACCTGAAGCAGGGCCCATTACAGTTGCTCTATTAGGAAGCATTATCCTGTAGAATAGGTCACACTGAAATGATCGTTTGAAGGATATGAGCGGAAGATCTGCTTTTTGACAGAAAACACAGTACAGTACATACTACATGCTGTAGTATGACAGAAAGCCAGCAAATCTGGCTCACAGACACTGAATTTCAAGAAAAGCTATAAAAAAACCCGAGGCAATTTATTTTATTTTGCCATACAAAATAAAAAAAAAAATAGAAAAAGCAACAAAAAGAAGGAATCCTACAAGGACGCTGGAGACTGCTAAAGGTGCTGCATGTGAAGTCCAGGTAATCTATGTGCCACTATGAAGCATAAAACCAGAGCCACCTTAACTACAAACCCTGCGTGACCCCATAGGAAGTTTAAGGAGGCTATCCTGGGAAGGGCTGGAATTCAAAAGAACTGGGAACTTTGCCCAGATGAGCCAAAACAGGAAATCCCATAAAGCACAGCCGACCACACGTAAATGTGAAGCCAACAGGACTAAAAGAAGGAACGGATTTCACTGGTCCCTTGGCAAAGGATGCTCAAACTGATAGTTTGTGTTGTTTGTTTACTCACTATGTTACTTAAACATGTCACAACCAGGAAGCCAGTGACAGAGTGGATGAGATCACTCAGCCACCACCACGTCCCAGGGGCACTGTGGAGTGGCAGAGCCAGCACAGGCACCCAGCGAGTCCTTGGCATCAGGCGTCACTTCCAAAGCTGCCAGGGAAGTCCCACACCAGTGTGTTTCATGGTGCGGACAGAGCACAGGAATTGGAGCACTCATAGAAACATCAGGTGGTTCAGCACTTGTGAAAACGTTTGAAAGTTAAAACTCAGTGAAGAGTTTAATTTGAAACCATGTTTTTATTCTTGCTGTATTTCTAAAACATGGGGGTGGTGGATGTTTTTCCTAAAGCACAGGTTTGCTTTCTGCTGTTTAGTCAGTTGAAGCAGCTCACCCTGCGATCACTGGAGCAATGGAGCCAGTGTGACAATGGGAGTGAGGAAAAAGGATACAACCCACCATTCAGGAGAACTATTAAGAGAGCTCAAATATTCAACGTTTTGGAGGTAAATTATTTCAGGAGATTGAAAAAAAATGCTTTTATACATTCAGGAGAACAGGTCTATAAACAGACACTAGATGGGGACAAAACAATAAGACGTACATATTCTCCAGTATCCATAGCCCAGACTTTGTGGATCCTGGGAGAACAACGGTGGAAGGCAGCAGAAAGCTGCAAGCTCCCTGACTCTCCCTGAACAGCTTCCCTACTGCGGCTGTTGGAGACCTGGATGACCAGATCACTGCTACACAGGCCAAGCAGAGTCCCTCTTACGCCCATCTTTACCTAACACACCTTACATGAAGCCCTTAGCATGCATTTCTCTACACTCTGAAACAAGCCAGTAGCAGAGAAGCTCCTTGGCACAGCCCAGGGCCCTCAGCCTGCCAGGAAACTACAGAATTACAACAAAGTCTAACGCTAATTCCCTGAGTAAGAAGCACTAAGAATTATTTTCTCAGCCTCTTCTGCAGGTGACATTGGCATGGTAGACTTTGCAAGGTTTCCATCTACGGGATCCGAACACAATCGCAGAACAGCGTAGGCTGGAAGGGACCTTTGGAGGTCATCTAGCACAACTTCCTACTCCAAGCAGGAGGGGTTTCAAAGCTGGATCCAGTTGCTCAGGGCCTCACAGATTTGTAAATCTCTAAGGATGTAGATTCCAGCATTACACACTGCTCTCATCGCAAAAAAAATGTTTCCTTTCATTCAATGGGAATTTGTCTTGCTGCAAGTAGGGCGAAAAAGTTGATCAGAAGGCTGGAGCACCTCTCCTATGAGGACAGGTTGAGAGAGTTGGGGCTGTTCAGCCTTGAGAAGAGAAGGCTCTGGAAAGACCTAATTGCAGCCTTCCAGTTCCTAAAGGAGCCTACAGGAAAGCTGGAGAGGGGCTGGTTGCAGGGCAGGGGGGGCCAGGCCAAGGGGAAGGGCCTGAAGCTGCAGGAGGGGAGCTGGAGCTGAGCTGGGAGGCAGCAATCCTTCCCTGGGAGGGTGCTGAGGCCCTGGCACAGGGTGCCCAGAGAAGCTGTGGCTGCCCCTGGCTCCCTGGCAGTGCCCAAGGCCAGGTTGGATGGGGCTTTGGGCAGCCTGGGCTGGTGGGGGGTGGGACTACATGATCTTTGAGGTCCCTTCCATCCCAAGCCATTCTATGATTCTATGAAGTTGAAGGTAGATGTATAAACAATGAGAATTTTTTAACCTGAAAATATCACAGATCAGAATAAAAAGAAAAATGGAAATCCAAAAGTTCATGCATCAGCACTATTTAAAAATTCCCTTTCTAAAACTGTTTAATAATGAATAAGAAATCAAGTCAGATACTTCACATTAAAGGCGTAGATGGAGCAGAAATTCATCTCCTGGTAGATTTTTCAGGGCAGGTGTTAATATGTCAAAATAACAGGTTTAATAATAAATTGATCCCGGTTCCTGAAAAATATTCAACACTTTCCAGAATAGCACGTGATGTGTGTAGTGCAAGGTCTGGTCTGATACAGTTCAGGAACCAATGCCTAGGGAACAGCAAAAGAATAGCACCCAGTGATACTTCCTCCCTGCTCGTACATCCACGCGTACTTCAGACGAGCGTCAGTCTCTCTTGGGTGCTGTGAAAGCTTCTCCCCCAGTGCTCTGAAATGCTGTCATTTTTTTTCCAAACACAGAGGTTATTTATTCTCAGGTTTTGTGCTGCAGACAAACTGGTAAGGCAGCCTTAGCCATGGAAGCTAGCTCGGTGCCTCTCTCCTTCCCTGATAATCACAAAAATTATGAGTGTCTTTACCTATTATATACAGAATACTCTTTCACCCCAACATGACAAAACAAAACAAGTATTCAATTTAAAGTAACACACTCTGGAGGCTAAATCAAGGACTAACTCTTCCCGACAGCCTATTTCCACAGCTCTGAGCAGCCACAACTTTCCAGAAGTCAGTGTGTGCTGTCCAAGGAAGGACCTTCCCAAGGCAAGGCCTTCGCAAACAGCAAGCATTACACCACCAGCCCTGGCCCTGTTTGATACAAAAGCCTCTTGATAATACCTTCTATAAAGACAGATTAGGTTGCCAACACTCACCTGGAGAAAAATTATCAAATATTTCTACCTGGTTTTAGTATCTCCTTCCTGCAATATGACATGCACATTTCTCCCCTATTAACCTTTAAGCAGAACTTAGCCTAAAGACACTGCTGATGCAGTCATCCCAGAAATAAAATGAGCACCCTGCTTAGTTCTGGACTGAATTTATTCACTCCAATATCACATTTTTCCCCCCTCCAAGTTTCATTGCCTTATCCTTTTGGAAAATGGCAGATATATATACCCAGCCCATGTCCAGTATTTTAATGGTACAGCCATGAATTCTAAAGAAACCCTCAAAAGAGATTTAAAATGCTCTGAGGAAGGGTAGTCATACCATAAGATGTAATTTAGACAGTATTTGTCGGGTGAACTGCGGTACTAACAGGTGCCCAACCCAATTGTAAAGAATGTCATATTAGTTTAAGCCACCATCATGGAGACAAAGTTTACATTCTGTTTTGATCCTCCTCCACAGCAGTTTAAGCTGAGTTTTAGCGCACTGGTGGAGAGGCCTAAGAGCACCCATGGAGCACAACACAATTAGTTACCTGCTAAGCCCCAGTAATCCAGTTACTCTGGATCATACACAAATCTTTAAAAGTAAACTGGTACCAACCCACCTTGCCACAGAACATTCCCTCAGCATCTCCAGAGCCTGATTCAGTCTCAGGCAGAGCCGTACCCTGCTCAGAAATGAGGGGTCCCCAGGCAGACATCAGTCTCTCCAGGGGAGCGAGGTCCCACGCTCATACTGCGGCACACAATACAGCGGTTACAGCGCAGGGTTATCTGGACAACACCGACAGACCCCACCATTTCTTTCTGTACTCTTCCAACCTCCAAATACCCGAAAGATTCATAGATTGAGGCAATATCTTTTATTTAGCTAGCTGGAAATAATGACAAGCTTTTGTGACCAGAAGTCCTTTTTCAGGTCAGAAGCAGATGCTAAACTGATATACAACTTAAACTTGTTCAGGTGAATTGTGCTTTGAGTAAATTATATCTCTTTTTACAATTAAGTAAAGAAACGCTTAGCAAGGTCCTCTGAAACGGCCTAAAATGGCAAGAAATTCTGCCAATGAATATACAAACACAACAAACCACAGGTAATAAACCACAACTAAGAACCCCATTCACTTTCCATGAATCCAAAACCTTGTCCTTCAGTCTGTTCTTTTTGAAATCCTATGGAGCAATCCCAAAATGATACTACTGCCACTGGCTGGTACTTTACTGTTATTTCTGGAGTAACTAAAGGTGCAACTACCTACCACAACTGCAGGAACATGCCACCATCCCAACTCAGTGTCAAACACGGAGGAAACACTAGCTCTTGCTGTCACAGAAGTTTTAATGCTCCAGTAACAACCCCAAAATACTAGCCATGACACTGAGCTGCATGTTGCGATCTGTACAAACTGCGTTTGACTTCGCTGGGTATTTCCACCAAAACACTTCGTGAGAAGTTGCACTGATTTTGCCCAATGAAAAATGATCAGAGGGGCTATTTCAGCCTGCCAGGCTTCATTCAAAGCCTACTCAAACGTTCGAAAGGATTTCTCTTATGAACAGAGCTCTAAAGCTAAGCTTTCAAAGCCCTGTGAACAGCGTTTTGATGGAGTGCTAACTGCAGAATAAATCAGCCTAAATCCAGGGAACTGTTCCAACTGATTAAAACCTCAACGCCAAAGAGAAAGGAAGAGGTCCTGCTCCCACTTTATAAATATCTCACTTTGTTTTGAGCCTGCTATTTTCGTTTGGTGGTCTCAGTCCTTTTATCAGAACAGACAGTGAATAATGGGTTTGTATATGCTCCATGCTGTTAAGATTTTATATGCTTCCACCATAGTCTCTTCAAAGATAAAAAGATATCTCAAAAAGATGAGATTGAAGCGTTGTGATCTACTTATTCTTTAGAAGGAACTCATTTCACACCTTTGATCATTCTTGTCAACCTTTTCAGGATCACTCCCAGTTTCACTGCGCCAAGACCAGCACTCATGCAGCACTCACACCACCGGGGCACTACGGGTTTACATAGCAGCATGTTTCCTAGTTTGATCACTATTATTTTTCCACAAGCACCTAACCTTCAATTTGATTTTCCAGCCACTGAGATAACATTTTGATAGAACTGCCTATTATAACCCCCAAGTTCCATCTATGACTGGAAAGCCAGTTCATAGCTCATCACTGCACACATACAGTGGGGGCTGTTCTCTAGGTGCGTTACTTCACTACACTGAATTTAAAATGGTACTTTATCACAGTGCCACAGGATTTTTCCATGCTTCCTCATAGATAACTCTTCTATTTACTATTACAAATCTAGCTTTTATCAACAAACATTGTCAGTTTTCTTCCACTTCTTTTTCTAACTTTGACTTCTCTGTGCTTTTGGCTTCCGCATCGTGCTCTGGCAATGGCTAACACTGTGAAAACACGGTATAAACATAAATCTTCCTTCTGTCGGATTTACAGGTAATTTTATTGGGTGTCCCAACAGCCCTCACACTCTCAGAAACGTTGGTTATTCTTTACTCACCCTCTGTGCCAGTCATGCTTTCATAAAGCTTTATTACTTTCTTTTGTCCTCCAAGTGGTTCCTTTCCAAGGTGCAAAGTCCTAAACTGTTTAATGTCGCCTCCTCCTTCTCATTTCACGCCTTTACTCTCTCTTCTAGTTCTCTTCTACTCAAAGAATTTGCCAGAATAATTATGCTGATATATAATGATATAATGAGCTCCAGTGTAGATTATGTCTAAGATTTTACTCTGTAGGACCATTTTTCACGCTTCCTCAGGGAGATACAACAGTTTCTCTTTAGAAATGTGCCTTAATACTGCCACGCACCTTCACAGATGTGCAGGCAGCCTTCTGCTTAATGCCCTGCTTCCCCCACCACTCCCAGAACTGGGAATTTCATTAAAACCAATTTTTAATTACATCATTTTAAACCTAAGCTGCCCATAATCTTCCCCCTTGACCTCATGTTGACTCCAATTTTTACTTTTTTTTTCTTTTTTTTAAATTAGCCCTTTTCTGTACATTTTCTGAATTTGTGTATGAGTGACACTAGGTTAGTGCCTGGTAGCTACAAATAAAGAGAATGTGTTCATTTCGTACGGCAGTGGAGAAGTCCTGTACTCTACTTGTTCAAGAGCTTCCATCAAAAGGACACAGCAGGAATCACTACAGGCTCAGGCGTTCATTTCTTTCCAAAATAACATGGTGATCCGATTTAGTTTCGGTACTTCATCCTAATCTATTTTTTGCTGTACTTCTGGTTTTCTTGGACACTTCAGGTAACGCTTCTTACGTTGCTATTATTCAACACAGCAAAGTCAGAAGAGACCAGTTACACTCCCCTGCCTAGCACAGGATAACAAAATTCTCTATATAATTCCTTCGCCAAGCCACACGTGCTGGAATTGAGCAGTGCCATTCCTCTTGGGATCTTTTGAGCCAGCACTGAATAATTTTCGTTTAACAAAGGGAACCACACTTTCCATTGCAACCTGATACACTGGTACCCAATACACTCCTGTTAAATATTCACCTCAGGTAGAGTTTAAACGTTTTGGTTTTCCTTCAAATGACGCTGTAATCAGGAAAAACAGGGAAAGAGGTTAGAAGTCCAAGGCCATCTCCCCTGCAATAACTCTGCAGCCAGTCTGGAGTAAAACAGAGACCTTCCCCTCACCACCTGCCCAACATATTGAGAGCTGTTTTCTACCTTTTATTACCCATTCACCAGTAATAAAACTCGTTGCTTTTCATCTAGCCACTGCACCAGAAAGACAGCACAGTTGCTCAACACGCTCTTTACTAGGCCAGCAGTGATGGCGATCACCAAACCACGTTAATGCAGGTGCTCACAGGAAGAGGCAGCAGCTGTTGTTTCAAGATGTGACTGCTCATCCCTTAAAAATGATGAGTATACAGGTATGCCAGGAAAAAAGGGATGGAACTTTCTCATAGCTGCACAGAATCACTGCAGTTCTTGTCTGTTTGGCCAGTTAAGGCAAAGAGATGCCCCTGCTGCTGCAGCTGCACTCAGCAGCTTGGAGGCAGCAGCGCTCGGACCAGCCCCTGGGAGCACAGCATCTCCACCCCCCGCATCATGCCTTTCCCTGTACCTTTTATTCACACAGATGCTTGAACTCTGCTGCAGGGATGCAGAGGCCAAGAGTGTGGACAAGTCGTTTGATTTACAGTAAGGTGAGTGCCAGTCTTGAAAGCTAAGGCCCCAGACTACAAAAACCAATTTGGAGTCACTGCTGCTGGGAAGACTTGGGGTTCTCTTAATAATGCAAAGGAAAATCTGAGCCTAGCGACTTATGATGGGATAGAAATACGTTAGTGTTTACTAAAGGAAATGTTTCAAGATCAGGATTTAAACTATGAGCCTTTCCTTACTGAAGCTTTGACAATACAAAGACTCTATTGGCTTAAATAATTTTTGAGCCATCAAGGTGACTGATGATGGCTTCTACATAAGCAGTTCATTTTAACATGGAGACACGATAAAAATAGCAGCATAAGTGTCATGTTTACAATAAGTCCACAGCCCAGAGTGACATTTGAAGGCTGGAGATCTGAGAAAACATTAATACATCAAAGAAAGCAAACTACAGAAAAGCAAGATACCGGCATTACAACACTTCTCAGTTCAGGCAATTAATGCTTAGGTCACAAATTAAGCGTTCTGGGGCATAAGTTTCAAGCCACTTCAATCTTTTTCCCCAACAGCTACTACCTACCAATCAGGGAAAGTACAGGGATTTATATTCTGGAGACCTCTGTCAAAGGCTGAATAATATTTCTGCCTAAACAGTTCTTATTTTATGAAAATGAAGTACTGATGGTATTTCGCCTGCCTTTAAGTCTTCAATTCATAGTCCTGTTCTACTATGCATTTTTTCAAAGGGTATTTTACCACACAATGAACTATATTTTATTTCTTAATTTTTCCTTTCTTCTGATTTTTTTTTTTTTTAAAGAGAGCACAAGCTTCTCTGGCTGTTTTACTGCTTTCTTTGTTAAGAAACTGCTCTCTTTATTAACGAAGAATGAAGCAATTAAAGTCAAGAGGATAAAGAAAACAGTTATTTTGTGAAATGCCAAAGGAAAAACCTTCACTATCCTTCTACTACTGACAAAAAATAAATAATGTAATGCTCAGTGAATGTCTCCTCCTTCATCTGTTTGAAAAATTCTGCGCAACACAATTTTAGAAGCCGGCATTTGGAGGCTGTCTTGTGCTTGTTTTGCAACCTCAATAAAACATTCTTAAACGAGGGGGGAAAAAAAAAAAAGGATGAAGTTTTTTTCCCCGAGCAAAACAGCTTCTCAGGATAGATGGGAAGAGCAGCTCAGGCTCCGTGCCGCAGCACCGCTGCGCATGCTGTTTCTGCTGGGAGCGTGGCGGAACAGCTCTGCCTGGCAGCAGAGCTGAGGATGCTGTCTGCAGCTCGGCCCCAAGCAACACGGGCTGTCGCTGTACCCTCCAAAGGCATCTTCGTTACAGATACACATCTGATCTTCCCAATCAAGGGTTACGTATGCTCCAAGAATTCTGCTCCGTTTGGGATATCACAGTTAATAAAAAAAAAAGGCAGAATGACAGACTTAGAAGTCTTTAGGGGTCACTGCACTGCCAAGACAAACTGATCAGTGAGGAAATACCATTTTCTAACACCTAAAACCAGTGCCAAAAATAGAATGCATTCATGTGGAACAGCACAGAACCCCCTTCCTGAGTAACCAACTGGTGAGCTATGCAAATTGTTTTAAAGACATTTTTATACTGGTGAGAGTGGCAGCATATATATAATTATAGTGGCCTAGAATTACCCTTGGAAACACTTCATTTGGGCAATTATTACCAGGCATAACAATAAAATCCATTTCTCACAGTGTAAGCTGAATCACTATCAGAAGGGCACGATGGTCTCATTACAGCAGTGAAGCTTCTGTAGTACACCCATGACCAGACAGCCCTGCCACTGAAATGGTTGCTTCCCAAATTCCAAAGTACTGCTGGAATACCTGGATACCGGAATTGTTATGAAGCCAATAATCCTCAATACCAGCAACTGTCAGACTACCCAAAATCTGGGAATCATTACCAACATTCCTATGCATTTGCAAAGAATTCATGAAGACAACATGGCAGCACACATCACACAAAACGTATCGATTCTTATTCAACATGCACGAAAAGGAAACAAACAAAAAAACAGCAAAAAGCATTTGGTGAGAAGGGTGCAAGAAGTCTCTGTCACTGTCTTGGTATGACTGTCTCAGGCCAGAGAGGGGCCAGAAAGGCTGTGTGCACCTGCACCCAGCCAGGTCATCTTTATCTGAAAAAAATAAAAATAATAAAAATCTTCCATTCCCCACCCAAAGTATAGTTATCTCAGAAAGGAAGATATTGGAGTGGTGGTGCAGGAACGGTGTTTCTTATCCCTGCATTTCCACCACCTCTGCTCTCCAGCATGCCACCACAGAAGTTCAGAAGAACCAGGACACTCCTCAAGGAAATCGTATCAGCAGAGGTCGTCTTGCTGGTCTGGGGTGGAAGCCTGGAACAGTGGCTGAGTGTCTGGGAGTGCTGCAGTCAAGGCAATCACTCTCCAGGCAAGTAACATCTCTGAGCTAGAATCACGTCTGAGACGGCTCCCTCCGTTAGTGCACGTCCACAGAAAAATTACTCAGCAAAAAGCAGTCTGGATACATAACCTCTTACCACGTGCAATACATCCAGACAAGTGTATATTCAAATACAACCTGAGCTAAAGGACAACAAACTCAACCGGGCTTCAAGCCCCAGCAGCTCCTTTTTTAAGAAACATTCTCCAACTGCAAGCATCACACTCAAAAACCGCACATAAATAACCCTTTTGGGTGTCTAAAGATTTGGAAGACTGGTGAAGAGATAAGAGCAACAGCTTTTGTGACCAAGAGAGACCACACAAGCACTGGGTTTCTCCTGAAGCTTGACTGACCACAGGACTCAGACTGTGTGCTGTTTGTGACATTTTAGTAGAAGTTTAGAAAAACTTTTGTGATCCCCTGGAGTCAGTCATCTGTATCAGCTCCTGCTTCAGGTTGTCAGTCCCATGACTGAGTCCAGGAGCACAACAGCCATGAGCTCCAAGACCATTTAAAACCAGTTACAAATGCATAAAGTAAGTGTCTGAAAGACAACAAATATCTGGGTACCACCCAGCTGGCGCAGTGGTTCTGCTCAGTGAAGTCAAAAGAATTTTTTAAACCTTCACTCTCTTATGGCAAGACCCCATCTACTGCAAAGTTCCAGGCTGGGGTACGCGGGAGTCAGTGCAGCACATAGACTGTACCTCCACTCCTCCCTGGGGATGGAGGCTGCACTTTCATTCTTTTTTTTTTTAATATCATAGAATCACAGAATCTATAAGGCTGGAAAAGCCCTCTAAGACCATCAAGTCCAAATGTAAAACCCCATCCCCCCCATGGCTACTACTCCCTGTCCCGCAGTCCCACAGCTACATGCTGCTTGAATCCCTCCAGGGACGGGGACTCCCCCCACCCTCCCTGGGCAGCCTGTCCCCAGCCCTGACCACTCTGTCGGGGAAGGGATTTTTCCTATATACCACCAAA
>VWZZ01007303.1:45779-66255 GCA_013399095.1 Psophia crepitans | reverse complement strand
GGGAGGAGGGTGCCTTTGGAGCACGGCCGGGGGTGCCTGCGGCCAGCAAAGCCGGGCGGCCAGCGCCCCGCGGGCTGGCAGTGGCACGCAGGGAGCGGGGCTGGCAGCTGAGCCGCTCTCCCGACCCCCGGCCTGTTAATCGGAGCAGAGACAGCGGATCTGGCGGCAGGATTATTCTCCTCCCTGGAGCCAAGCCCCAGCTGCGGGGGATTAACGCTGGCGGTTACATAAAGGAGGGGGGGCCGGCGCCTGCCAGCGCTGGGCCTTGGACCCCAGCCCACCCCGCACGCACCCCGGGGACACCCCCAGGCCCTGAGCGACCGAGCGGTGCCAGCTCACAGCCCGGCCAGCAAACAGTGCGGACGCTCGGGATGTCCGTGACCGCGGCATCCTTCCTTGCCACTGAGCTCGGGCCCCCCAGCACGGAGCGGGGCACGTTTCTCAGCTCAGTGCGGGGGGCTCGGTCACAGGATGGAGCTTGGGACCTCGGTGCTGGCAGCCACCGGGCAGCGACAGATGGTCCCATGCTCCAGGAGACGCCGCCCGCCACGCGGCTCCCTCCGGCTTGATCCAAATCCAAGCCCCGGAGTGAGATTTTCGTGCTGATGGACTGCAGCAGGAATGCGGGGCGTAAAACCAGGTCACTGAGCCCCAGGCAGGGGGCAGGGAGGGGCTGCCCAGCTCGGTTATCTAACTCCAGCCTCCCTCCTCATCCTCCCTTCTCCCCATCCATCCCCTGCCTGCAGCGGGACAGGGCAGGCAGCCCCGTGCGGCAGAGCTGCGGCCAGCTCAGCCATCACAGCATGGCCAGCACGCCCGGCTCCCTCCCACAACGCGGGGGTTCTGCCTTCGGGGACTCACACAAAGGGCTGCCAAAAAAATCCCCACGTCTTGCATAACCTCAGCTGCAACAACAAAAGCAGGGCACCGTGTACAAACAATGCAAAAGGGGATTTATTGGAACCGTTCCGGTTAGACCCAGTCCTACAGGGCACAATTCGCAATAAGTTAAAGAATCGAACCGAACAGTCTTAGCGCTGAAAACCACACTAACACGTACCGCAGTGAGATACGCCATCGTCACCCCTCTGAGTCACCGCATCAAGGCACAGAGTCATTCATTAAACACTGCAACCAAACCAACTACACCGGGAAAGAAGCTGGAAAAGGACTCGCTTTGTTAAGAAGGTGCTGATTTGGCACTGATGCGTTTTAATTGAGCTGCCGCAGGGAAATCTGCGTTTCCAAAGTATCTGGAAACATTAACGGACAACTTAAAGCCAGAAAAGCCCCCGAAAGCCAAAAATCCAGCTCTCCTGAAGGAACATTCAGTGTGCCGACGGGAAAGGTCAGGGCCGGGTAGGGATTTGACCGGGGACACCCCCAGGCCCTGAGCGTTGTGGTGGGAATACGGCCCGGGCACCTCGCTCCCTGCCGGGGGAATTCCGGTGGGATACAATCCACACCCCACACACAGGTCAGCACACGAGCCTGGGGCTCCCACTGCCCGGCCCCTGGCGCTGTCCCAGGTAGGGCACACAGCCGGGGAGCCTCCCTGCGCCCCCAGAGTCCCGCAGAAAACAGCTTGGAAAGAGAGGAACCGAGGGAAAGCCACCATTTGGAGTCCAGGGTGCTCTGAGGGTTGCGGAGCGCTCTCCAGGGAGCAACCCCGGCACCCCGCGCGGCCCAGACGCCCCGTGACGGCTCTGCCAGCAGCACAGCTCTGCAGAGCCCAGCAGCACTCATCCGCACGGCAACCCTGGCTGCCCGAGCTGCGGGCCACGGGGCAGAGGGAGCCGGGGCACCCCTCAGGCAGCTCCCGGGCCGGCAGGGGGTAAGCAGCCAGGCAGACCGCTGATGCTGCAGCTTATTTGGCTGCAAAACCATGAGCAGGAGCCTGGGGGACACCAGCCACCGGAGCCAGGAGCTGCCCTGCAGCAGGCGGAAATTCAGCGGTTGCCACACGAGAAGCAGCGATGCTCGACCCTGCACGGCCCGGTTTAAGTTTCCCATCCTACACCCTGATCTGAGACTCGGCGAGGGCGGGAGGCAACGGCCAACCCCCTCCAGCACCGCAAAACTCGAGGGAGGTTATTTTTAGGGTGTTTTCTGTCTCGCCGGTCGGACGGACGCCCAGCAGCACGAGGAGGGGGCTGGCGTCACAGCACGGCTGGCGCGGGGACCGCAGCTTCAAGGACTGAGCAGCCGACTCAAACTGTTTTCCAGGCTTTGCGCCTCGTTTTTAGAGCCCGCGCTGGCGCCCACCAAGGAGCGGGCCAGAAGCCTCCTGGGGAGACATCACCTTCCCACAGCAACCCGTCCCCCTCCCTCCGGCTGCCAGGCTGGACAGGGAGAACAAAGAGCAGCTGAAGATCTCACCCAGCGTCACTTCAGTCCCAGGAGCAGGGAGGGAGCACAGAGCTCTCTCCGGAGCTGGGCTACAGACGCAGCTCGTGCCTGTCCTGCAGCCTGCCCACCTCGGGGCAGAGGGGACGGTGCTCGCAGAAGGCTGCTCAGCGCCTGTGAGACCGAAAGAGTATTTGCAGGAGAGCGGGCATTGCCGCTCGGGTACGGGGCTCCCCGGAGCGGCAAGCCCAGCTCGCAGGCAAGGTTACAGTGCAGTTCTACTCTGAAAACATGTCCTCGGCCCCCTGGCACCTCAAAACCAGTAGGAGAGGCGGTGTCTGTACCGGCAGGGACCAGCCAGCCCGGACGCAGGGTGGTTTCCATATCACTCACAGTCAGACTGGGGACAGGAACGCTGAAGCGTAAATCAGGGAGGAGACCGGCTCCCGTTCTGTGTCCCCAGTGCTGCACAGCCCGGCTGGGAAGGAAGCAGCAGAGGAGATGGACGCTTGTGACCGCAGAGCGGGGCACCTTTAGGAGGAAAGGCCATTTTCTAAGTAGAATGACAGTTTAACCTGCGCGCTGCTGGCCCGGGTGACGCCTTACGGCATCACTGGCTGGGGTCTATCACGACTCACACCCCACACAACTACTGAAGCAAGAGCCCAAACCCAGGAGAGGGCGATTGCGAATCAACCTGCAGCCAAGCTCCTCTCCACAGCCAGGAGAGCTGACTCAAAGGAAATCTAACACCGCACATGGAAGCTCCACTCCTCACACAAGCACCCAAGAAATAATCAACTCCGGCATCCCCAGCAAGCACGTGTTTTCCTGCAGACACAGGCTGAGTCAGCGCAGTTCTGCGGGCGCAGAGGGACGGAGGGGAAGCCCTCTTCCCCGAGCTGACACCACTTCAGTGGCAGCCCAGCACTGAAGTCCCATCAGCTCTGAGGGCAGACGCACTGGCAGCCGCCCCCACGGCCTGGGTGTCCCCCAGACGCTGGGGGTGCTACCCGGCCGGCCACGCTTTGGTTTGCAGATGGAGAAAGGCAGCTTCCCGCTTGAAATCGTGAGCTGGGTTTGCTAGGAGCACGGCTGCAGAGGAGAGGCAGCCTGGAGACGCCCGGGCCAGGGCAGCCTGTCCCCCTCCCTCGGCAGGCTCACACGCGGCTGTGGAATCGCATCCTGTAGAGGCGGTCCCGGACGTACTGCTCGCTGTCCACAGCCACCTGGCTCAGCCAGATCACCCTGCTCTCGGAGATGTCCTCCTTCAGCTTACGCTTCATCAGAGACACCGACCCCGGCTCCTCGCTGGGCTGAGGCCCCCTCAACAGCACGTAGCAGGCATGACGGCTCCGCTCGAACAGCGTGGCTGTAACGCAGAGCAGAGGCAAGAGCCCAGCCTAAGGTCTCCGTGTTCAAACCGACCACCAGACCCGGCGCCACGCGCCCACGGAGTCCAGGAGGTACCAGAAGGCCGGTGTCCTCCTGCACCTCCTCGCTGGAGGGCTGGAAGGAGAGGACTTACCACCAAATGCAATTATTTGGTCCGTGCTATTGCGGAGCTCCAACAGGACATTTGTGTAGGAAGGATGGAAAAGATACAGCTTCTGCAACGGCGTTCTGGACCTCTGCAACAATGGGACACTGTCAGGACACGGACCCACACGTCACCCCGGAGACAGCGCCAGCACCGGGCTCAGCCGCTACTCATGCTCCACAGAATACACCCAGTCAGATACTGGTCTGTGTCTGCCCAGCTCACCCTGTCTGATGCCACGAGCACCAGCGTTGGGATTTTGCTTACTGCTTGGTGCTCTCCCCCCACACCAAGCTCCCTGCAAACAGCAGGCCTGTCTGCTACATGCAGGAGGCAGATTTTTGCCTTAGGGCCAGTAGAGTTAAGTGAGGAGAGCGCAGGAAGCTCAGCTGGTGCTCAGGCATCCTCCAAGACACAACCTGTCACGGCCGCTGCCAGCCACCGCCCCGGAGGGCTCTGTTACGCGGCTGAGCTGCGCATCAAGGTTGCCAGAGACTGCCTCGGCGCAGGGAGGGTATTCACGTGGCCAGGGGAGATCGCTGCGTGCAGTACTGCTGCGGGAGGCTCCAGGCCCAACAGCCGCAATGCCAGCAGCCCCTCGCCTCACCTGCAGCACCACAGCGCGGCAGGGCTCTGGGCAGTCCGGTGATGGTGTCCACAGAGCCACCGAGTCCCTTCTCTCCATGTAGCCAGGCCGAGGACGACAAAAGCTGTTGGTGCCACCACCAGCTGCTAGCAGGGACATTGCTACAGCCGTTGTGAGGACCCAGTACAGACCAGATCACACACAGAGGTCCACCTGCTTCTAGCAGAGCAGGCTGGTCAGCAACCCCACACCCAGGGCAGGAGGCCGCAGCGTTGGTGGCACAGATGGATGCAAACGTGTACGCTGGCAAAAGGGGGTAGTTCCACCCAATTCTGGCCCAAAGTCTGGAGAGCAGCTACCGTTCAGCAGCACTACTCACCGTTTCATTTCCTGCCGCCTGGTAGTCACCCCAGATGAGGAAGGTGGACCGGTGATCAGCAGTAGAAAGTGTGGCTGGCCCAGGGCTCTTCGCTCTTGAGTTCAGGTTCAGGTCCCACTGGACTGCTCCAGATCCACTCTCAACAATCATAACCTAGCAGGGAAGAAAGGAAGGAACTCACAGCAAAGAGCTCTAAGAAGCCGTGAGAGAGAAGTCAAGTCAGCTGTCTCTGCCCCACACCGTCTATAGGAACAAGCGTCTGACACATGGGGAGATGAGGAAACACTTGAAGCTGAGCATCACAGAGCTGTGAGACCTGGGGTGGGTCACATTAAAGTCACAAGCTTTGCAGCTATTTCAAGGAGCTCAAAGCTCTGTCGTTGAAGCCTTTTGCTGAGAACAGAATGAAAGTGCCTGAGCTGTCTTCAGTAACCTGTTGAAAGAGATCCTTTCCCAGCCTAAAGCTTCCAGAAGGGAACACATCCCACCAGCTGCCCTTGACTCCGTGCCCGTTTGAGCTGAGACACGCAGAGAGAAGGGGAGTTAAAAGGAAGAGCACTCAAACCTTCTTTCTGTTGGGTCCCATTTCACTCTCAAGGACAATGCCAAGAACATCAGGTTTGTAGTAACCCAGCAGCGGCTCACTGAGGGAGAGAGAGAAAGGACCGATCAGAATACGCCCTGACGGCTCGGGCACACCTTGTCCTTTCAGAGCAGCCTCCGTCCTCCCAGCAACCCTCCTGGTATGAGACTCGCCTGCTGCGCCAGGCCAGCGTGGCACCGCTCCCAGCCCTGAGCCCAGCCCTAGGACAGCCATACCGCAGCAGGCACGGAACGAAGGATAAAGCTTTGGGCTCCTCCGTTTTGAAGCAGCACCCAGCATTTGCGAGCAGAGGACCCATAATACAATAAGCACGATCCAGATACGACCAGAGTATTGTGTTTCAAATGGATTAAAAAACCAGCATCTGCCAGGTTACAGCTGCTGCTGGGAGCCTGGAAATGCCTCATCCAACCCACATCGGGAACATTACCTCACGACACGCGACACGTTGAGGGACCACAAAGTCTGAAGATTTTGTGTGTTGATCAGCGCAGCCATCTCTGAGGTTACAACCAAGATGTTCTCCCACGATCGCCCAGGAATTTTTGCCAGGTAGCGAATGTCTCCGGAGCTGAACAAGGACAGAGAAATGATTACGCTTTCTAGCCTGTGGATGGTTTTATTGTGGGATCTTTTGCTTCCCTGCACAGCAAACGCAAATAGGAAACCCCAGCCTGCTTTCCCTCCTTGCTGTGAAACCCTGGCCAGGCCATCAACACCAGCCCTCTCCCCGAGCTTTGCACGTGCTCCTAGTCCAAAAGCCCCGTAACCAGGAAAGAACACAGCCACCACAGGGCCATCCCATCAGGAACACCGGTACCCCCCAAGCCACCAGCAACCAAGACATAATCTCACACCTGAGAAGGGATAAGCGGTGTGTGGTGTGGTCAATGTTCTTCTCCCACTGAGGATCTTGCTCAAGGCCGGGAAGCTTAATTTCCATCCCAGTTGCTGCACCATAGAGATCTTTCAGGGAATATGCATAGAAAGAGCTTTCTGTGGAAAAAAAAAAGCAAGAATGAGGGAGATAAGTTACCCTGCCCTTGCTCTGAACTCTGCAATTTTCCGGATCTGGCAGATCAACTGTATTTTTAGGGTTTGCATCCCAGAGTTGTAGTGGTATTTTGAGTCTCAAGCCTGCTTTTGAATGCTTTTAACATCTTATCTGTTCATAATCCAAGCGTTGCATGGTAATCGTTTGCTATAAACGGCTGCTTGAACCTTACATTCTCCACATTTTTCAAATAAAATGACTACAGTACGTAACAAGCCTCAGCTTAAGCAGAAGCTCCCCCCTGCCCTTCTCGTGGCCTCGAATAGCTCTTTCACTAGGTGAAAGCACAGGACAGCTTTTAAGAATGCAAACCCCTCTTTCAGACAACTGTTTAATAATCCTGACTGCACAGTTGTAATCACTCTTGCAGACTGAATTCCCAAACAGAGCTGTACCTGTATAGAAAAGGAAGTAGGAGGAGGAGTCCAGGTTCAGCCTGGTATAGCGAGCTTTCCCATCCACCGTCAGGCTTCCAGCGGAGCCGATCTGTTTGCCATTTTTCCCTGAATGGATGAAGGTCTTAATCTACACAGAGAAGGGATTGGAAAAAAAAAAAAAAAAGAACAAAGGTTAAAGCTGCATGGCACTCTTACTGCTGCAACTCAAGGGTGTTCCAAAGCAGCAGCAGCTCAACGGGAACAGCACAGGCTCGGATGAAAAGTCTCTCCCTGGTTTCGGAGGTGTGGGCGTGAGGCAGATGATCCCTCTCTGCCGTGAATACTTTTGCAAGTTTGAAAACCACTTCCAGCACAGCCACCTGCCCCGAGATTGTACTGCCTCTGCCAACCACCTCCCCTGCAGGCTGGGACCACCAAACGGCAAGGCCTGGCTCTGCTGAGGACAGCGAAGATCCATTCAAGCTTAGTGAGCAGTGACAACGATGGAGAGGACCTAAAGGCAGAAACAAAGCACCATATGGACACAGGGGAAACTTGGCTTCACATGGGAGCTCTGCTAAATATTTTAAGTGCCCTGATCTGCTCCTCCTAAGGTTGACGTGAGTCCAAGGGGATAAAAGAGCTGACAGGTTTCTTTGTATTCTTTGTGCAGGGTAACAGAATCCACTAAAAACATTTCTACCTGCGAGAACAAAGGCTAAAACCAGGATCAGATTCAAATGTCTGGGCAACAGTCATGGTCTGGGGAGAGCGCACCCTGGGGAAAAGAGAAACATCAGACTGAGAAAAACAGCATCCATCAGAGGTGCTGAGTCAGGCAGGAGCCCTTCCCTCTTCCTTGAGGAGAAGAGACTGGGAAAGAGAAGGAAATCTGCTGCTCTCGTAGCGAATCTGGATGCCTGGCAGGTGAATAAGGGATAGTTTGCTGGGGAGAACGAAGAACACAGCTGGAAAGGGAGAGCAACACATCCACCAGCTGTTCCCAGCCTCCTGCACTGGGAGGAGACACATACCAGCTCTTGTAGATCAGCGTCACCTTTACTCACAAGCACTGGTTCTGCAGCTGCCCCGGGACAGTAACAGCCAAAGGTATTCCCACAGTGAGCGAGAATACTCCCCCCCCCTCACTGCATTGCTCAATACCCCGTGTGCCGCTACAGGCGATGCGTCCTGAGAAACGTCGGGTTTTCCTGGGTGTGTTTGTGCTGAAACTTGCAGCAGGTAGGGGTCAAGAAGACTCCTAGAAAAAAACTGCCACCCTAGGCCCCTGCACACAGACCCTTCCCTGCAGACTGCTCAAAGCTCTGCCGTTTCAGGAAACAGCAGTATAATGTAATGCTCAGCTTCAGCCCTTGTCAGCAAGAAAGCTGATTTACTGAAGTTCTGAGTCTCCCTTCCAAGCTGCAGAGCTCCACTCAAGCTCCCTACATTTTGCGTGATTTCTCAAAAAAGAACGTACTTTTCCTTAAAAGCGCTTGCCAAGTCCGGAGGGAAGAAGGGGTTTCATACCAAGATAGCTAGAGAGGTTAAATGGAAAACAAATCAAAAGGCAGTCTTGCAGAACAGAGACTGCATTGAAACATTTCTTGGCTGCTGAACATTAAAAAAAAGTCTTGAGATAACTGGGATAGCAAAAGCAGGGAGGAAAGAAAACAGAAGAGAAACGTAGGAGTCGGAGAGGATAGAATTTCTGATGACTCTGGCAACAACAACGTTGCGGACAGCAAAAGCCTATTTGCTTATGGAGTGCTGTGGTATGAGGACACGGGGCTCCCACTCCTCCTCCCATCAGACTTGCAGGGAACTGTCACTTTTGTAGGCTTTAAACAGGACAGATTGCACAGGCAGGGATGTCGTACCACTCCATCAGGGGTGCACATGTTTTAGTGTAAAACCCCTTCTAGCTACGTGACTTTCCCCCTCTAAGACATGGGCAAAGCACATCGGAACGGAGATGACACGAGCAGCTACTTCACTAAACGAACCCAAGTCAGAATTAACGAGCGCGGTGACACTAGGAAGAGCGCCGTGCGAAGCAGAGCACAGGCAGAGGTATGAAAGGTATCAGAACAGGGCAGCGGTGGTACAGAAGCGCTGGCTGTCAGCTGTGCTTTGATCTAAGAGCCAAACCTGTCAGGGTTTGTTCACTTCCACTTCTCTGAGCAAAGTCCCAGAAAACTGCAAGCTCATCTCACCGAGGTTCACGCCACACACAGCCCAGGCACACGCAGCGGAGTGCAGGCTGGAAAGGGGGAGGGACTCCTGGCCAGCTCTTCTCTTTTCCTTTTTTTAGACATAAAACACTTGCAGTGGTTTGGGAGTACATCTCTGCAAGGTGGGAATGAAGCTACCCACAGGTATGAGAGGTCCCTGGACACTTCTTCTTAAGACTATGAGATCAAAATAAATAGGATTCCTGGCCATGCCCTGTGGTCCGGCCACTGGGTCCATCGTAGCTCCAGAGTGACATACCTTATCTCCTGTAGCAATAAAGATTATCAGGTCCTGAACTCCATCGCTATCCACATCTGGAATCACTGCCACGGGAGTCAGCACAGTGTAATTAGCTCCAAAGTCACTGGACTGTCTCCACCGGACCTCTCCTAGAAGACAAGAGTTGTAGGGAAACATTCACCAAAACGCCCTTCAGGTTGGAGGGCCGCAGCAGCCAGCCCTTCCAGCCCACCAGCACCACAGGCCAGGCAGGTTTGTGTCCATCGGGGGGCACTTCCCTGCATTTCTGCATTGCAAACGAGTCCCAGTATCCACAACTTCAACTTACGTTGGAAAGTAATTCCAGCTGCCCACACAAACGCACCCTAGCATCCCGGGCACAAAGAACAGCTTGCTTTCCTCCTGCCTTCGGGTAACAACCTTCCCAGCATGTCCATGGCACGGAGAATCCTGTTTTTGTGATCTAAAACCTTGCTGCTGTGTACTTCAGTCCAGGTAGACAGTTCAAGACCATAAATGAGCCGAGTTCTGCTCACGGTGCTGCAGCTACTCCCGACAAAACCTTTTTTGCTGCAACCTGCCTCCTGCAGACGTTCCGCACCGACCCGACCGGCCGCAACTCTGTTCCCATCCCACCTCTCCCTTGTTTGGACAACACACACAGCGCATTCAAACTTGTGAACAGAGGTAGCAAAGCTTTGGTTTTAAAAAAAACAGGGGGGAGGGGAGGGTTTATGAGGTGGGTTTCTCTTCAACAGCTCCAGGCCAGCCGAGCGGCTTTACTCCGTACGCCCTGCCCGGGGCTGCTGGCCACCTTCCAGTCACTGGCCAGCGGAATTTGCAGTGGAATTTGGTCTGGGGGGGGTGACCAGTGGGAGTTTTTCTTTTTAAGGAAGACTTAAATGACTAACTAGGTGGTCAGAGGGGACACGCTTACCCTCCCCTTCAAACACCATCACACAGAGCAATTATCATTTCAGGAATGCGAGGTAATCGCCTGTTCTTTGTCGGGAAGGCAGCCACACCGAAGGCCAAGGAATGACTACCTGACTTAAGGCAGGTTGTACTTCCAGTAGGATTCCCCCAAAGATTTTACTGCAATACTGAAAAAAACACTCGGATTTGTTACTGTGTCAACAGATGTGAAGCAGCAGAGTGCCCCTAGGAAATCATGGGGAGGCAAAGAATTTTACCCCCGAAGCAGGTAAAGGAAGGAGAGAACTTCAGTTTTAAATAATTATATCCTGGCTTTGGCACAGTCCAAAGCTACAACAGTAAAGCCAGGCTGATGAAATCTGCATTTCAATGCATAAGGCTCTATTCTTTCCTGGTTAGACAGTGGATATAGTTTTGGAGGAAGCATCTTACTCCCTTTAAAAGAGCAGTCTGACCGAACTGGATCAGGTAACAGTGAGACGGATTCAACACAAAGGACTTGAGAGGCTATCGCACTCTACCATAACCCCCAAAGAGCACGCACCGTGACCTCAGCCCCCCCCTGCTCCAGCAGCGGGAGATGGGACTATTCTGTCCGACATCGAGTGCTATGGCGCTTCCTCAGAGCCCGAGGTCACAGCAGAAGCATGGCAGCACAAGCCGGGATGGAAATTAGACAAGCGCCTAGACAGCAAATCCAACCTGTGCGGAAGGGGTTGGTTTTTTGGTCCAGAACGAATAACAAAATCAGGACTCAGACGACGGAGTTCAGCTCTCGCACCAAGCAGCCGCAGAGAACACACAGCAGGACTGCTTGCTTCGGGCTGGATGAGGTCCAGGCGCACAGCCAAGGACTGTGCTCTCCCGGCTGCAGCTCGCAGGCTGAGCTAAAGGCAGGTCTGTTTTACCGAGCCGTTAAACCCCTCTCCCACAGCCCTGCCTGCTTGTAAGCTCCTGGCATCCGCTGCGCGCAGCGATGTGACGAAGTATCCCCTTCTGGTTCTTCTGAACCTGCCACTTGATAAAAGAACCACGAAGCAGTGAAGAACTGTGGCAGGAAATCATCACTCCCTGTTCTACCTGTCCCTCAGAATTTTACAGACCTTTCTCCCTGTCACACGTTCTCCACGTTGGAGTTCTGGGGGGTTTCAGTGATTTTGTGCACAGAAGCCGTTTCACGCACACTGTCATCGCGGTCCCCTTTTTGCCACGTGCCTTAGACCAGCGAGGACCAGGACCGCTGGCAGGGCTCACGGCGCAGGCTGCCGGAGGACAGGGTGAAGAGAGAAGGCGTGACAATACACTCGCTCCTGTCCTCTTCCCCAGGACCCTGCTTCTGGCCCCGGCAGAGGTGGAAGCCCCAGCTACACACACAGCCCCTTGCTGTGACCTGGAACAGCTAATCTTAAACCCTTGCGTCCCAGTTTGCTCGTAAGATAAACAGGCAGGAATGCCAGGTGTCCCACACAACCAGGAGCATGCAATCCTACACTCTCCTTCTTGTTTGCTCAGGTTATTTATCCTGGCAAGGAAGAAAGCAAGACTTAACACAACTCAAATGGATAGAGAAGCACTAACTTTATCAGCGTTTAAAGAGCAGACCCCCATCAGACACTTCCAGCCGATAATCTGCCTGCCTCTCCTTCGAACCTTCCTACAGGCAGAGGCCAGGCAGCCCGACAGCCCTGGGATCTCACCGGTCCTCCACGACGATGAATTATTAACAGCTAAAGATCGTTCCGACTACTGTTTTTAGCACGATGCGATGGAAGTCAGGCTTTGCCACTTTAAATACATTTAGCCTATTCAAATACATTTTATTCTGGTCTGCCCTCCTAACCGCCAGTAAAAGTCACCAACGCTAAGAAACCTTTTAACCTACTTAACTGCAAAAAGGTATCAAATACGTCAACTTCTGGGTTATTTGCTTTTCTATCCGAAGCAATTTTTCACCTCTTGCTTTGACTTTGTCTGTGGAATGTTTTCTTACTGTATTGCTGCTGTGACCTGTGGCTCAGCCCGGTTCCTCCTCTCCAGGCCTGCGGTGGTTCTTTAGCGCTGTCTCTAGTTACGTGCCTTTGGCTCAGCAGTCACCTTTCTACATTTTGACCTAAAAGCAATAACTTCGTTAATAAGTCTATAAATAACCTGTGCTAAAGCCTACTGATGAGGGAAACGGTGCTAAGGTATCTCAGTACAGAAGCTTTCCAGCTCTGCGTGTGTCTACACTTCCATCTATAGCGGAAATTAAAAGCTACGCTAGATTTTCCTCAGATTCCTTGGAGCTACACCCCTTGCTATTTCTGTCTCTCAGTTTTTAGAAAACAGGGAGGGGTTCAATAGCAGATACAGCGGGTGGGATCCCAGGCACGTTTCCAAGGGAGACCACGCATTGTCTAGAACATTTGAACCAGGCAAAGTGGATTATTTTATTTTCCCATTTCCCCAAAGTGGAAACGTACTTCAGGCTTCATCAGCAAGGAAGGTTCAAGGTGCCAGAGACGGTCCCTGCGCTGCGCCTAGAGGAGCACAGGCACTCTTTACCCTGCCCCTGCGTTGGGGAACATGATGACGCATTTCTCCTTCTATAGATTCAGAAATGAAGGCGGCTTTCCAGAGGAACCAGGCAAAATCCTGGACTACTGAAACTGCTGAGTACTTAAGTGTTCTTCTTGCTGACTTTAAGATCATAAATCCCTAAAACTCCCGCTCCTCTTGCCACTGCAGGCACTCCTGGCTCTCATGCACAAACGACGGAGAAACATGGGTTTGTGTCCAACCCCTGAGAGCATAAAGTAATATTCGGAGCGAGCGACCGCTTTTCCTATTTCAAAAGCTGTTGAAAAGTTGTTCTTATAATACAGTGGCTGGCACAAACCAGCACAACAGAGTGCAGCCTTTGGAACAGAGAAGCTGAGAGAACAGGCGCCTCTCACCAGCCCAGCGAATGGCCCTGGCAAGGTTTTCAAGATAAGAAATACCCTGTGCCCACTGTTTGTGTACCAGCAAGTCACGCCACGCTGCCGAACCCAGCCTCCGGGGTCTGAAGGTCGGCGGGTGAGGGAAGGACGCGGCAGCGTCCCCTGTACGGCAGCAGTACTCCGCTCGTCACTCACCTGTCTGCAGGTCCACTGCCGTAAGAGACAGCGGCTTCCCCACGACCAGGCAGCCCGGGGTCTCAGCCTCCCCCAGCTGCTTGATGCCACACTCCATCCACTCAATCTCCTCGGCAGCGGGCCTCTCCCAGAGCGCTCGGCCGTTCGTGCCAGACACGGCAGCCAGGAAGGCACATGGAGGAGGCAGACCTGAGGAGAAGAGCTGTCAGAGGGAGAGCTACCTACACCTTCGCTGCTCCGCACCAAAGACCAGGACTCACCCAGTTCCTCTCCCCACCCAGCCAACTTGTTTCTTTTCCTCCCAGACCCACAGCAGCCTCACTAATTAAAACTAAAAGAGAAAGAACAGCCCTTTTACCACAAGGATTTCTGTTTCTGAATCAGTTACCTTCATCCAAACAGGACCTGTTGAAGCTGCTGCTGCCGTTGCTAGCTTTGAAAGCAAAGACGACATCTTGCACCTTGTCTTCGTTCACATCTTCTACAGCGAGAAACTGGTAGGCCACTGTAAAAGAGATCGCAAGCCAGGCCCTGGTGAGGATTGCCTCAACCGACAGCAAAGCTAGCTGGAGCCAAACACAAATTCCTAGAGACCTACTCACTGCCTCCATCCCTAACAGTGTAACATCAGGACAAACTGACTTTTCTATTAAAAAAAGCCATCTACATGAGTACCAAGGACTGGAGGTCAGTACCAAAGGATTTTTTTAAATTGCCTATCCCCCAGAGGATTTGTCTTTTTTTAAAGCTAAGCAGCCAGAATTTGAACTATGTTGAACAAAGAACAACTCCGGACTTGGTGGGGGGCTGCTATTCCCAAAATACATCAAAACAAACAAACAAACCCCCTGAAACCCAGGCCCAGATATTCCATCTTTCTCACTCTCAGCTAAAAACAGCCTTCTTCAGCCCAGGGCAGAACTTGGGATTTGTACATTCGCACACAAAGCTCAGGCCCCAGTGCTGAGCACCAGCTCTGTGTTTATAGCACAACCAGCACGCACCCACTGCACGCAAGAATAAAGAAAAGCTTTCAGAGAAGCGAATGCTGAGCCACCAGGGAGCAGTACCCAGGCTAAAGATCCAGTCAAAGCAACTATAAATTTGTGCTATTTATGAAAAAATAAAACCAACCAAACAAACAAGATGCGATTCCTGTTCTCCCCTTCCTGGCAGCCACGGAGAAAAGTTAGAAAGCCAGACCAAGAGAGAGACAATGCCTAATTGTCCCCAAACCTCAGCTCAAACTTGAAGGGAACATTTTGCAGCCCAGACCTCAACAAAGATATATTCCCAGAAACCCTTCTCCATTTATTCTGCCCCCCCCAGATCCGGCCAGCCTGCTACCTTGTTAGCGCTTCAGAGCGACATCTCATTTCTCTGTGAGATCCTGCAAACACCTCCTGGAAGGCCACTCCAATTATGACGGGCCACTGCTTATCCAGGTCAGGTATTCAGAGCTCTCGCTCCCAAGGGCAGCATCCCTGCAGGCCCGGCTCCAGATCGCGCTCAGGTAGACGTCCACAATTCAAATTCACGGCACACAAAGGAAAAGGACTGCTGGTAAGTATTTATCCTGCTGCAGCAAGCTTACCTGCATTGTCGTAGCTTCGGAACCATGTTCTTTCTGAAACTGGCCTCTCTGGGCACGGAATGACGAATGAGAAAGCAAACACAATTATCAGACACAGAAATAACGAGATGAAGAAGGCGGCAGTGCGCCACCGGGACAGCCGAGACAGTCGCGATGACTGCTTGCTGATAATCCTTCTCTCCACAGAGTTTTCGTGATTCTCTTGAGCTTTTGCGTCCTCGGTCTTCAGTGGGTGGATCTCAGCTTCTGAGTCTTTGTTATCCATCGCAGCTCATTCATCGGTGTTCAGACGCACTGCTCCCCCTTCACCTGCAACAACGGAAAGAGTAATTAAACGAGAATATATCAAAAACCAACCAAAAAAAATATTCTGTTACTACCTGATATTCACACTGGAAACGTTTAGCAGGAGGTGAGCAAACCAGTGTACTGTCACCGAGCCGGACACAAAGCCCCGAGGTCTCCCACAGGCTGTGGGCTGCAGGAGCAGCACTATTTCTTCTTCAGAGGAGGAAATCAGCTCTGCTAGACCCGGACAAAGGCAGCTACGGCCTCTACACTGAACGGCCTGGCTGGTCTGTAGGTCTCCCTCGCAAAAAAAACCCACCCCAAAAGCTTCTTTTTGCTGCGAAGACTTCTTACCACCTCCCGCGTACGCCAGTCTGACTGCCGGCTGGAGAGGTGAAAGGAAACGCTCGTGACCTTTATATCCCGACGTAACGCTGCTCCCTGCTGCAGCGAGCACTTGAGCTTCCCCCGGGGAGCGAGAGAGAAACAGACACCAGCGTATTCTGCACAGGGACAGACCAAACCACTCGGTAAGCTCAGCAACCCAGCCCTGCAGAAGGCAGGAGAGGGATTACTTCCCTCCCCAGAGGGAAAAGGCGGCACGAGCTGAGACTAAAATCAGGCAAACTTGACGTTATCAGAATGGAAGAAGAGCTAACGACGGCTATTTTAGTTTTTCCTGCTATAAATCATGATCTCGAGCTACAGTAACAGAGGGGCTCTGTGCTAATTTGTTATAAAAAGGGGAGAAAAAAAAAGGAAAAGCCCTAGTTGGTTACAGAAGCCTGTAACTCATTACCCACAACAATAAAAATCAACTCTCTATATAGTTTCTCTGATAGTGTTTCTTTAAAAAAATAGCGGAAGGGAAGAAATAAAGATTAACACATTCCAGTAGCCTTGGAAAAAGCTGCATGACAGTGTCATAAAAAGTTATATCAGAGCAAATAAACATGACAACCGAGCCAATTTTCCATGAGCGTGCCCCAGCAGTCATGTGCCTGGATTGTCCGCTGGAGCAACCTACTTCCCCAGCAGAAAACGGCTGAAACTCGGCACCGGCAGAGCAGAGAGCCCGGGCGTTCGATTCCAGTGACATCAGGGCTCGTTACATCTCACGTTTCGTGCCCGAGTTCATTTACAGGTTCAAAGAAACACAAGCTGAGTGTCACCCTTGGGAGCCCAGGCTCCTCCAGGCAGCCACGGCTCAACCGCAGGTCTCGCCTCCCCGGGGTTGTCCCTGTCCCACGGCAGGGAAGAGCTGTGGAGGCCTCTCCTGGGTACAAACCAGAGCGGGGACAGACCTACGGGGGCTGCGCAGGAAACCCCGGCACGCTGCCCTCACTCCCCGCGCTAACCCCGGCGCCTGCTGGGCTTAGGAGGCTGGAGTTGGGAAGCGCTTACTCCAACCCAAGCGCTCCGCCATTCCTCCTACGACAGCACACCGAGCACAAGCCCTCGCTCCCGACAATTTAATCCGAGCCGCACGATACCATGCAAACGCCATTAAATCAATAATGTAGAAGGCGTATCTTATTCCAAAGATCTTACTCCAAAGACCTCACCTGCCCTTCCCATCCATCTACCAGCAACACCAGTGACACCTCCACCAGCGACACCTCCACGGGGATGGCTGTTTCCAGGCCAACGCAGGCACCGGACAAAGGTCGAAAGGCTTCAGATGGAACTGGGGAGGAAGGGAAGAGCCGTGCACTCAGCCTTCCCCCGGCCGGGCCAGCACACTGGCAAGCTGAGCACCGCTCTGGCCCTGGAGCTGACCAAGCACCCGACCGCTGGCAGGTTCAAGGTACAAGGCTCCAGGCTTAGCAAATGATTCACCGGAGAGGAGCCGCCGGCACGATGGGGGATGGCGGCAGGAACGGGTTACGCGGCCTCCCCTCGCACAAGGCGCACGGCCCTGGTGTCTCTGGGGCGCCAGGCAGCGGTGGAGCTTCCGGAACGCTGCGGTAGCCCGCGTCTACAGCATGCAACAGGGCTCCAGCACAACCCCACCGGCCCCTCCAGCGGAGCCCCCCGCAGCCCCCTGCACAGAGCCCCTCCAGGGCACAGCCCCGTGCTTCCCGAGAAGGACCAAACCCAGGCTTCCCCCTCTCAGACCAGAAGGGCCACCATCGCCACGCTGCACGGAAGGCGTGTTTTTGTGACTCACTAAAAATCACACCACTGTCATCTAGAGCGGGATGAGAACAATAAAAAAAAGCAGTAATTATCCTGACAGCCCCAGCAATTCCCCTTCCTTTGCAGCAATGACCCTAGGAGCCAGCGACTACAAAGGGCCCTCCATGCCTTTAAAGCAATTCTTTCTCTTCTCTTTCAGGGTTTGAATAATGCCCTTTGCACCCCTGCCAGAGCAGAGGCAGCGCCAGAACGACGACCACAAAGGGCAACTCAAACAATGCAGGAAATCCCATGGCCCGCAGGTGCCAGAGTACACGCTGGCAGCACGTGAAACCGTCTGGGCTCTGAACAACAAAGTCCGGTAATCGGTTTAATTGAAGACAAGGAAAAAATGATAGCGTGCATTTCCGATGATTTTACTGTCCTCTGGCAGCCAGCATTTTGTCTCCCGTTGGTAGAGGGGACAAAATAATTCACCGGCAAGTTTAATGCATCCAGGCACCTTGCAAGGAAACGCGCGGCGACAGGATCGTGTGCTACTGCTGCATCACTACCGCGCTGCGTGCGCCAGGTCTCGTAGCTGGCACGGCTCGGGGATGGGAGGCCTCGCCGCGAGAAAACACGGCAGAAAGACTTTATAGAAAAGGAAATAATCAGAACCCGGAGGCGACAGACCTGACCCGAGCCCGCCCAGCCCAGGGAGCGCTGCAGCACGGCCAGGATCTGCCTCTCATACGACTTCATCGTGCTGGTGCGCGCTTCCAGCACGCCCCGAGCTCCGCGGGCTGCGTACCCCGGCAAGGGGACGAGGCAGGAGCAGTCCCTGATCACAGCCAAGGAGGAAGGAATAACCTTTCCCGTCCCACAGCAACAGCTCGGCTTTACTCACCTTCACAGGGCGCTGACTTTCCTCTGCTCCCAAAGCTGCAGCTCTGATCTGAATCAAACCAGAGAAACTTGTGCAGCCAGCGGTTAGCGCCGAGCCACGGCTAAACCCCAGCGCCACACTGTCACTACCGGCCTGCTAGAACCGCCCGACACGCAGGGAACCGCACGCGGCCGGATGGTGACAGAAACCTTTAAAGGATCAGCGTGAGGGAAGGTTTAACTCATTTCCCACCCATAACACCCCAACCCACGGCATCTGTAATCTCAGCAGGCACCGGCTCCTCCTGGAAAACTTCTAGCAGCGTATCATAACTTACGATTCGATGTTCAGCGAGCTCTACCTTCCGCAGAACGCCGAACTCAGATTCTGACTGGCCATTTTAGGAACCCAAACACAGCGTTCGGGTGCTCCGCTTCTGGGTTTGGCTTTTGTTTTAAGCACCTCGCGCGTTGCCTTCCCGTCAGCCAGAAACGGCTGAAGCCCCGAGCTGCAATCGATAAGGACAAACCAGCTCCCACGTTCTGCTCCAAGATGTCAGGCTGCCCTCACGGCTGCCTCCCACCAGCAGACCGTTCAGTTTTGACCCCACGCACGGCACGGTACTGCAGCAAACCCGCCGGGCGGTCACCTGCTGCAACATCAAGGCGTCAGCGGGTCATTTCGCCCCTGTTCTGCAGCCCTGCTTACACCAGGGGCCAGGCAGGAGGAAACAACGGGTACGATTTCCCCCAAGTGAGGAGATTTTCCCTTCCGAATCCACTCGGACTGCACTGCATACGTGAGCTCCCAGTTTTGCTGGATCATCTGCAGCTCATAACTCTTTCTCGATATGAAGTCGCAGCCAGGGGCTGGCAGGAAGAACAACCCGGAGGAGACCTTCCCCTTCTGCTGCCGGCACGTCTCTGCTCAGGCTCGTGTCCTTACGGCCTTTGTAAGGACAGGGTTTGGAACCCAGACCACACCACGGGCTCAGGGAAACACTGGCATTCTGCTGCTACAGCCGTCCTTCCCTCTGCCCTCCCCTCGCTCTGGCTGTTCTGCCTCCGTTAACACAGGTCTCTTCAAACCACCAGGTACATCGTAAAGGACACTCAACCCTCCAGCGCGGACACAACAAGCGCCGCAGCAAGAGAATTAGAAACGCCTCCAGAGCACAAGCCAGCGTTCGCTCAGGAGCTGATGCATCTGTCATTTGTAGGAGAAAAGCCCTCTTTTTTCCAGAGTAGTTTTCACTGCACTCAGGGTTCAAGCAGAGAAACTTGACCTGTTTAGTGAAAAGCAAAATGCAAAGTACTCCTTCCAAGAGAGCGATGGGAAGAGCAAAACTCTCTATGATGAAGAACAGCAGCATTAAAGCTGCATGAAACCAGTTACAGGTTAGGATTCAAGGCACCCACCCTCACCGACTGCTGCGGGGCCCGGGCATCAACCCCAGGAGGAGCAGCCAGCGAGTTGTCTGACTCCGGCGCGTCAGCGGCACCCCCACCTCACCCATGGGCCCCCCCCCGCTTGCCTCAGGAGCGCAGCGGCTTCTCCGCACTGCCAGACACTTAACGCGACGGGGACTGCGCAGAGATCTCGGTTCAGAAGAGACTGTGGTTGTTCCACACAGATTTATTAGAAGGATGAAGTCAGCCATCTCCAAGAAAACCCTCTTTTTTCCCTCCTCTGAAATGGAATTTCTTTCCTCCTCCACTCTTACCCACACACAGAGGAAGGGTCAGTCGCAGGCCACCCCAGCCCCAGAGCCAACACCCTGCGGAGCCTCTCGGCTTCCAGCCCCCACAGGCAGCGCCCCAAGCGGGGCCTGATCCTGCCCCGGCAGCGGGGGGCTGGCTCCCCTCACCCAGAGCCGTCCCTCCGGTTCAAGCCTGGGACTCGCAGTCACGCATGAAGTTTTCACTTTCCAAAATAAGGGGGAAAAAGGGCGGAAAAGAGATCACAGCGCACTGAGGTGGTTTTCCTCCTGTGCCATGAGCTCTGCAGGCCAGGTCCGCAGAGGGAGAGGAACTCGGCCGGGCCCCGTCCGGGAAGGGCTGGAGGCTGTGCACCGGCTCTGCAGGGCCAGCTGCGGGGCTGCCGCCTGCTCCTCCGTGCCCGAAGCACGGCCCTGCACCGGCCCCCGCCGCGCCAGCGCCTCCCCGGGGCTCCCG
>VWZZ01007303.1:24720-44724 GCA_013399095.1 Psophia crepitans | reverse complement strand
CACACCGGGCACACGGCCTTAAAACAGCATTTACAGACACTTTTCCTGCGTGGAAACGTTAGGAGCGAGCTGTCTTTAATCGAGCTACCTGCCTCAGCCAGCTAACGAGCAGCGCAGGGCTCGGGCCCTGCCAGCACCCAGCCCCGCCAGCCGCAAGCGCTTTGCTCCCCCAGTACTCCAGGGGTCTCGCCTGCGGCTGGCACAGCATGGCAGCCTTCCTCCCCTAGCGCACAACAAACCTAGTTACACATAAGCTTAGTTACAAGAGGCAAATTCCTCCCCCAGCTGTCAGGAGGCAGCCGGGCCCCGAGCAGCGGCACACACCGACGCCGGGCGGCTCCCACAGACACCAGGCAGCTCCTTTCCTCACCCTGCCCTGGGATTTTGCTCCATCTGGAGTCAACCTCTGCCCCTCGGCCCAGTTCTGCCTGCCTGCCCTTTGAAAACATACACAAAAGCGCTTTTTTTGGTTGTTTTTTTGGCAAGTCAGAAGACTCCAATGAGGAAGCTCTGACTCTGGGGCGCAGGGGAAGCAGGAAGAGCAGCTGCTGTTCCACTCCTGCAGAAAAAAAACCCCACAACAACCAGTTCAGATCTCCCACCGTCTGGTTTACACCCAGTATCTGATCTATAAAGGTTTAAAATCAGGCTTGAGCCCATCTTAGAAATGCACTCCAGCTGATCTGGTCATCCTCACAAAGATGGAGAGCTTTTGAAATGGGCAGAGAGGGGCCAAATTTTGTCCGTCTTAACTGGAATAGCGAGGCGCCTCTTGAACGCTGGAGACAGAAAAACGAGGTGGCTAAGCGCTAAAAGGAAAAAAAAAAAACCAACAAAAAACCCCAACCCCCACTTCTGAATTTCTTTTAATATATAAAGAGAAGGAAAAATGAATGAAGTGAGAACCAGCGCGACTGGCGTGCTCACAAAGGGTCAGGAGGACCTTCTGGAAAGGGCTGAAGCGTTACCGAGGTCTCCGGCCGCGCTCGCTGGGTTAGGACAAACACAGCCTGGCAGCCACTGGCCCGCATTGAAAACCATCCGTCCGGATTTATTGATTCCTACTAAAACAAAATCCTGTTAAACAGTACGTAACTCTGCGTCTCTACAAACTCACAGCTATCTGCCAAACAATAAAAATTCCAAACTACAAAAGATGAGTTGTATTCAGTAAATATAAATGGGAACTTTCAGCTTTTGTGTAGGACGTTTATCAGACTATTTACAGTGCAACACAGATCGCTTGAGTTCAGATCTCGCCAGCTTCTCTCTCTTCTGATCTCTTGGAACGAGATTTGCCATTTGTGCTCTCGTGCCGCCTCTCAGAAGAGCTCTTCTCTTTTCTCTCTCTGTCTCGTGACTTTTCTCTTGAAGACCGATCTCTAGAAGATCTGAAGTACAAAGTAAACCGTCGCTATAAGCTTCACAACTCGAAAGACTTTTCAAATACGCATAAAACAACGCCACCTGTCCCTAACAGGGCTGTGACGTGACACCAGCGTGCCTCACAGGAACGTGCCTGGGTACTGCCGTGTCCCCAGGACATGACTCTGCTCCCTCCACCAGCTTTACGTAAGCGAACGCCGGGTTTGCAGCGCTGAGCGCAGGGCGCAGCCTTTGTTACTCCCTCCTCAGAGTGACCCTTTTGAGCTGCTCCCGCAGGGGCTCGCTCAGGTTTTCCCCAGGCCCCTGATGAGTTCACTGGCCCACGTTAAGTGCCCACTATTTCCTCCTTGTCTGTCACTCAGCTTTGTGTCTTCTGGGGCGGTTTTATCATTACGCTCTACGCTGGCGGCTTTCTGCTCAGCTGCTTTAAATACCAACTACATTCTTTGGATTCGAACGCTCGCTCAGCCCCGGGCTTTTTCTGCTTCACATCCCGACCAGCCTTGTCCTCGGCAGCATCCCAGATTCAAAGTCAGGATGACAGAGATGGATATTCACAGCCCACAGCACCGGCAAATCTGTTCGCAGCCTGCCCGACCGACAGCTGCAGATTTGCAGCAGCGCTTCAGCTCTATCGGCCCGGAGGGCTTCCTGCGAGCTCCAGGCTGGAAAGGCTGACCCGGAATGAGCTCTGGCAGCCCGTACCCCTTCGGGCAGACGCTTTGCAGACCCAGCAGGTTTTACTCTAGGACTCAGCGTGCAGGTTTTTCTTTACAATCACAAGAGGAGGAGCTGGCAGGTACCTCAGAGGTTCCAGCTTTGATCCACGCCGATTGTAAGGTTTGGAAATACCGCACAATCGGTGTGTGAGGACCTTACAGCCCTCTGCGCCACACCAGCCCTTCCATTTTCACTAAACTGCATGATTTCACCAGAAGACACCACGAGTGACTCTAACTCTTTTCCTGTTCCCACAACGCCTGCTGCCCGCAGCCCTCCTACCCCGAGCGTGCCAGACCCTGTGCCAGGCTCTCCGCTTCTTTCAAAAGTGAGACCTCGGAGCTGCAGAACCTGAGCTCAGGTTTCATTAATTCTCGAGGTGAGAACAGAAACTACACTGTTTCAGGGAACACGGTTCTCCGGTTTGTTCTCTTGGGTTTATTTTCTTAAACTGATCCTGGTCTCTCCCCAGTTCTCAGGAATTTTGTGGGAGTATGTCAGCTAGCCAATCCCCCTACCATCTCGGTGGGCTGATTTGAATGTGTTCAAGGTTTTCGAAGTAATCCCTTACCTGCTCTTTAGTAATAGTTATTACAGGGTCTTCCTCACTTCCTAATTGTCCAAACTTCTTTTCTTTATTTTTCATGTTCAAGACAGATTTAAAAAAGGACTTTAGTATCTGAGCCATTGGAGAATCAACAGTATTTACACCCCCCCCTCAATTATTAACAGACTTATTTTTTTTCAGACCATTATTTCCCTCCCCTTCATCAGATATCTTTAAAACCTGTTCTTACCCCGTAGCTAAAGTGACACAAGACACACAACAGCAGGTTTGTCTCTGAGTGGTGGTGCCTTATCAGGTGAGACAGTGCTAAAGCACTCCCCTATTAATTAGGGGCATTAAAAAAAAACCATGAGCCAGACCTAACTTCAACAAGCACCTGGTGGTAGACTTGCTCCTGGGCTTAGAAGGGCTGTAAAGAAACAAGGATTCCTTTCATTTTTGTCAAACACTCCTCCGTATGCTTGCCTCATCCTTCCTCCAACAGTGGGTGTTTTGCTGAGTTTCAGAAGAGACTTAAAGCCGCCTTCAGAGCACAGCGCTTCCCCTCAGCGACAGGAGAATGGTGGTATCGCTCCTCCTCCTGGCTGCCTTTCCCCCTTCCTCTAGCACAGATTCCTAAGGAAATGTCTCTCTCTCAACCAGCCGCCTTCTCACCCTAACAGGCGGCTTCCCCCAGGTCCTTCCCCATGCCAGCACCGAGAGAGAGAAACTGGGAAGCAGAAGGCTGCCACAGAAATGTCAACGTCAAAACCGCCTCTCAGTTACTTGGCTTTTACAGGCACGGGGAGGCTCCGTTAGCTCAAGCAGGCCTTTGTGCTGCTGCTCACAGAAGGAAAACAGCAACTTCTCAAGGTTCAGCACTGCAAATCAGGGAACCAGGTCTATCTCCTAGAGTCCCCTCTGAAGCTGGGATCTCGCTGTGTGGTTACTGCCCTACCGCTCTCGTGTGAGACCATCTACAAATACAAACGGCCGCCGGGAAACCCTGCTGTGGCTCAGGAGCTGGCACTGGCCGCTGCAGCTGCTAACCTGAGACACCTGACGTACTCCTGCTCGCTCTAAGGGACTGCGGCTCCCTGCGATGCCAAGGACTCCCCCTTCCAGAAGCACTCGTGTCAGGAATACATACTTGTGTTTTGAACTCCTGTCTCTGGACCCCCGTCGGTGACCTCTGCTGTGGCTGCGGGAACGGCTCCGGTGGCGCCTGTGTCGGTCTCGGGACCGGGAGCGAGACTTCCGTCGTTCGCGGGAAGCTGATCTCGAGCGTCTTCGCCTCCTATCCCGAGACCGTGATCTAGAGAGAACACAGACTGCCTCAGGCTCCGGAGAGGGGACGGTCCATCGGATCTGTACACCTAAGCCCTTCTCCCAGGCATTCCCAAGTCACAAACACCCAGCGCATCAGCACTCGCCGCCCCCCGCCGCATCCCTGCCTACGCAGAAGGCAGATCACCCGCCGGGTGGGCATCTCCCTCGTCTCCTGGGCCTCATGCCAGCGGGTACACGAGTTGCTGGGAAGCTTATATAAAACACTCCCACCATTAATGTAAGCACGTGCTGATGCGTAGAGCAGAGCTTACGAACCGTGCCTCACTCAGAGCGAGGCCTGGACAGGTAGAAGAGAGGCCCAGGGAAGTGGAACGTGGTATCACCATAACCCGTATGGCACTCAGCCAAAAGAAAGTCTCCCTTGGGAAAAGTACTGCGCTTCAGAAGCAGATTTATTTCAATCTGCTCTAAAAACAACACAAAGGATGCCAATGTATATGGAAAGCAGTGGAGAGGAAGATCTCCAGGTAAGTAAGCGCTGACAGAAGGCTGTCAGAGCGCTAAGGCAAACTCTTCACAGAGATGTGGGGGCTTTAATCTTGAATCTCTGTATTTTTACACCTGAGGTGACAGATATACGTAACAGATCTATTTCAGACATTAAAACTATGAAAGCATATTAGATATTATTGAAAAAGACATCAAGCACATTCTTAGACTCATACTCTGGAGTACATGGCACCCTCTGCCCTGACCGGTCTAGTCAGCATGTGCTTCCTAGCCCAAGGGGGACATTAGGTTGCCCAGCACCACTGACATGCCCCAGAGATAGTTCTCATCTCTTTCAGGGAGCAAAACAAGGAGACTGAGACGCTGAGTGAACTCCATGTCAGACCCAGGAAAAGCCTCAGTAGCTGGAAACGCAAATAGGCATCTTGGGGGAGCTGTGGGAGAACTGCACACTCACCTTCGACGATCTCTATTTCTTGATCCAGACCTAGAAAGAAGAGTTAAGCAAGAGAAGGTATGATATAGTCAGTGAGTTTTCAACAGAACAACCCGCTCACCCTGGCAGCTCTTCACGGGAACACACTAATACCCCAGGTAGTATGTCAGTTAAAATAAAAAGCTCACCATAAACCCATTAAAACATTAAATTATCTTCAATTTGGGGGGCAGGGGGAATGGGATTTTGTTAAAAACTGAAGAACTTGGTAGAAATACTGGTTTTTACATCCAGAGCTTCTTGTCAGAACAGAAAAGGTCTACAAACCAATTCATGCTCTGTCAATAAAACACCTCAGCAAACGTTTCCAACTTTAAGTTTGCCAGGCATATTTGATAGACACACTTCACCCCCCGCAGTCCGACATCAACTAGATCAACTCTTCACATTTTCAAGAAAAAGTGCCGCTCTCCAGTCAGAATGACACTTGAAAGTTTTCTGACTTTGGTTCCTTTAAGGCAGTTGCACCTTAAAAAAGTTCTAATAAAAAGAAAGTACAGGATTTTCTCACTCGTTTAACAATCATTAGATGGAAATTTGCATCAATGATTTTTTTTCTTTGGGAAAGACAAGCTAGAAAAAAGAGGGGACACAGACATAAGGGCAAACCATGACTGAAAAGTAACCACGGTATGCAGAAAATCCTTCATCCCAGACTTGGAAAACAACTTGAGAACAATCATCCAAGCCTCACTATTCTTCCTCACGTTCCCACGGCTGCAGAGCTCACGGGCGGCGCTCTAACCTTAACACTGTAAGCATTCGCTTTTGCCAGCCTGTAAATAAAAACATCACAATTCTTCCAACTTCTGAAGCGCCATTACTCAGCGCCACTTAAAGTACCACTCCACGTGCAAGATGCGCCCTCCCTTTTCTCTGCCGCCACGTTTCAGAGCCAGCCTACACCAGAACTTCGCGCACTGTCTGAACGGCCTCTTTTTGCTTTAGTTGGGAGGCGGCCGCTCTCCTTGTTTAGTGACTTAGGGAGTCACTCCTGTACCTGCTCCATCTCCCCGCTGCGTGCAGACCCACAGGGGGTGTTGCAGTTACGCAGGCACAGAGCTGTTCTGGCACTGTAACAGGAGACACGGCTGCAAGCCACATACAGAAGTTAAAAAAAAAAAGCAATAGAGAAGCATCTATTTTAATAATATCATTTAAAACCACACCCGGATAAGACACGATTAAGAGAATCAATGTGCACTGACATTCCTTCACAATGAAATGGGATTGTTCAGTCACAGCGGAAAGAAAATAAACCCCCCCAAATTTAGAAAGGAATTCAGGCAGAAGGGCTGTGAACAAGGTGGAGCTGAACTCCGAGTCAGGCAAATGAACCACGCGCTGAGGCAGCTCACAAGGCGACGAGATGAAGGAGAAGCTGATAAACCAGGAGAGCAAGGCAATAACCACACCCCTCCTTTTCCATGTAACAGGACCTGACGGAGCAGCAGGACCTCCTGGAGATGCCTGGCAGGCAGCCAAACTTCTAATTTTTTTTGGTGGTTGTAATTACTCCAAGTTCTTAATGTTCTTTTCCTCCTGATCACTTTATTCTGAATCACCAGTGCGCACATCCACACAAAGCCATTCCACATCCCCTGAAAAACCTGGCTGCCCTTCCACGCGTACATCTGAGCAGGAGTTTGCACAATGAACTCCTGATAATCGCTCTCCAGCGCTAGACTTCAGAACTCAGGAAGCATCCAACACAACAGCACTTCCCTTACTAGCCTGAATCAGTATGAGACAGGAGACAGTGGAAGACCAATGTCCAGAGAAGTGAGAGGCTGAGTGTATTTATTATTTTTTCCCCTCTTTTCTGTCCCTGCATCGCAGAGGCTGCGTGCCGAGTTCCATGACCTGTGTTGTGTCCAACTTACAACACAGGAAATCTACTTGGCAACTCCACCTAGACCGGTTTGCTAGTGTATGCTGGAAGCAAATACCAAGGTCTGCACTTCCAAGCATGCTACCACGGAATTTCAATCTTAAGAGATCACTAGGTAGCCAGCAGTCACCAGCAACACCAACCACCACAGGACTGGTATTTCTTTACCACGAGGGGTGACAACCCAGTTCACTCGTGCCTATGTGGAAATCTCAGTTTAGTTGACAAATTAATAAAGTCTGTGAGAGCGAGTTTCACAAGCAATCTACAGGTTTCCACAGTATGTCACAGTGCCTGAAGTCACCCAAGACGCTCTTTTACTGAGTAACACCGTGAAGATGTTGCAGATGAACCTATGACAAGAAGAGTTACAAAGGAAACATGTTTGCTGTGGTTCCTTCAAGTATCAAGCTCTGGTTAAGAGAGGCAGTCTGAAAGGTGGTGCAAGTCACAAACACATGGGGGTGTTGCACAGTGGCCAGCGGAGAAGGTGCTGAGAAATCAAGAAATAGAACAGAATAGAATCATTAAGGTTGAAAGAGACCCCAAGGATCATCCAGTCCAACCATGTCCCCCCCACCTATTAACCACTAAACCATGTCCTTCAGTACTGCGTCTAACCTGTCCTTAAACACCCCCAGGGACGGGGACTCCCCCATGGGCACCCCGTTCCAAGGCCCGACCACCCTTTCCCAGAAGAATTTTCTCCTCATCTCCAACCTGAACCTCCCCTGGCACAACTTGCAGCCGTTTCCCCTTGTCCTGTCACTAGTTATCTGCGAGAAGAGGCCGACCCCCAGCTCACCACAACTTCCTTTCAGGTAGTTGTAGAGGGCAACAAGGTCTCCCCTGAGCCTCCTCTTCTCCACACTAAACACCCCCAGTTCCCTCAGCCACTCCTCATCAGACCTGCGCTCCAGCCCCTTCACCAGTTTCGTTGCCCTTCTCTGGACACGCTCCAGGGCCTCGACGTCTTTCTTGTGGTGAGGGGCCCAAAACTGGACACAGCACTCGAGGTGTGGCCTCACCAGGGCTGTACAGGGGGACGATCACCTCCCTGCTCCTGCTGGCCACGCTATTCCTGATACCAGCCAGGATGCCGTTGACCTTGGCCACCTGAGCACACTGCCGGCTCATGTCCGGGCTCTAGTCCCAGTTCTGACATCGAGCGTCCACCAGGAAAACAATTTTCCTTCTTTGGGTCAAGTTCTCACATTGGAGAGGCAAACAATTTGACCTCCTCGGTATGGCACTCCTGGCTCCTTCAGAACAAGCTTTGCTGTGGTACCCGAACAGGAGCTGTACGCTACGGATGCCTCCACACAGAGTGAGAGCAAAGCCTGGCCGCAGTCTCTAAGTAGTGGCACGTACAGAATCAGCAAGAACTCAGGCTTTAGGCCAACTCAATGCAGTTCTTAAAGCCTTCATATTCAAAGCATTAAACAAACATTCAAAAGTGGTCTTCAAACCCTCTCATCAGATGCATCCATATATGGGCTACCTGCGAACACAAGAGGCTCCTTAACTCTCCAGAACTGAGGGTTTGTTTGAAGGTTTGTCGGTTTTGGGGTTTTTAAACCACAAAAACAAAACCACAGACATGTCACAGGGGGAACAAACCAGCATTTTGGGTAAATACAGACCAATGAGAAGATCCAGAGGACTCTTCCTGAAGGCAACTCTGTTGAGCAATTTTCACACGGAAGCCACCTCCAGGAAGAAGAGGCACCGTGGAGACAGACACCCTGAGCCTGGGTTAGATGTGGTCCTGCTGTGGGGCAGAAAGAGCCCGCCACGGAGCAGCTGCGTGGGAAGGCACTTTTTGCTTCATTTCCATCTCTTACTACAGCAACAACATGTATCAGTCCCTTTCGACTAACTCCCGCACTCACCAGCCCTTCCCAGATCCTGCAGCTCCCAAATATAACCGCATTACTGATGGTCTCACATGGATGCCAGAAAGTTGTGAGGCTCGACGTGAAGTGCTGCTGCTTTAAGGAGAAAGCTACAGCAGGAACTGGCGTTTCGTATGGCACCAGGTAATCCGCAGGGAGAGAGAACCCACATAAAACACCCTAATTGGAGAACACGTAACGATTTGGGGCTCAAGTCTTCACAGTACACCTAAATCGCCAAGCTGCAGACCACAGAAACCCAAGCTGCTTCAATTCTGGTATTTATTTGCTAGCGTTTCCAGCAACATACACACAGAAGCCAGCGCCATCTCAGAGCATACTGCAGCTCCTGCCTCGTAAGCCTCAGACACGGATGGCTGAAACACTCTTCAGTTGACACTGAGGGTCAAAAAGAGCTTTCCAGAGGCAGCAAGATCAGGTTTTTTGACCCAAGAAGTACAAGAGGAGAAACACACGAGGTAACTGGGGAGATGCTGTGGCAATGAGAACAGCATTCCTACTCGGCCACTTCCTCTGCCTGACCACTGCTAACAACCACCCGCTCCGCACCAGGCTGCCTAACTGAGCTGCTTACACACACAGCGCCTGTTCAAGTGAAGAAGAAATAGTTTTTCCAGTTCAGCTGGCAAGCGGCAGAAGAGCCTGTCATCCTGAGAATACCAACGTCACAGGCACTCCCCCTGCTCGAGGATTATACACGTATGAGCAGAAGGTGACACATATGGCCACAGCCACTCCTCGGGATCCCTCGGATCCCCTGGAAAGTGTTTTCCAAAGCTGTGCCGAAAGCACCTCGCTGTTGTTGCGGGGAAGTTTCTGAGCAGGACAGGCAACCCGCCAGTTGGCTCACGGATACCAGCTCCGCTCTGCTGCCACCTCCCCGCCTAGAAGGGAGGAGGGTCCTCTAGGGAGTTTTTGCAGGACTAGAGCCATTTGAGCAGCCCTAGCACTCACTCATCTTAAACTTTCCCACTCAGACGCACGGGATGAGGACGTTTTATCCAGATTCACATTCCCAAAGACAGGGACTAGACCAGTATAAGCCTGACGACTACAGAGAGCTCATGTCTTTCAGAGACACAATGGAAGGTAAAACAACACACGTACAATCACTCTAAGGAGGGGGGGTTTGTGCGTTTGTTTTCATCTTTAATTGAATGTCACGGTGCTCACACAGGATCCAGAGCACGTCCAACAACTGCTCCAGCAGCAGATGCTGCTTTCCTGCAATGCTCAGATACAAGAAACCAGACCATTTCAAAACCAATTTCACAGAGCAGTTACCAGCTTCCGCTTACCGTCTGCCCATTCTCTCCTCTCGTTCTCTCTCCTCTCTCCGTCTCAAACGATCCTGGTTTCTCTTCTCTTGCTTTTCTGCCACTGTTTTCTAGAACACAAAGTTCACATTGCATTTCAGCCACACAGTAACAGGTCAGAGAGCACTGCAAGGAAACTGCAGATTCAGGGAGTAAGACAAAGAATCATTTCACTGCGTTTCACACACTAGTCAAGAACACCAGAGAAGTTCTCATTTTCCTCACAACTTCACTAACGTACATCAGTGCAAGAAATGAGACGCCCTACTGTGCTTTGAGCGCTTGTGCTCTAACAGACGAGCCCGTACGCTTTGAGGCAAGGACTGTCTCACCATGAGTTTACACGATGCCCAACAGAAGGGTGCTCTGGCCTTGTGCCAGCGATCAGTCGAGGGACTGACCTCGATACACTGCCTAGCGAATAATCTTACTCAAGCAGTCTAGAGGTCTCCGTTTGCAAGGCTAGTACCACAACTCCATTACAAAACCTTCCAGGAAACTTGTAATCACTTCAGCTGCTGCAGATCTCCTTCACTGACAGCACTATGTGAAACTTCACTTCAGGCACTTCGTTAAGAGGTCTGAAAGTGCTCTTCAATAGTCAGAAAACCCACAGTGACGAATTTCAGCCAAACCAATGAGAAAGAGCAACGGTACGGATGCATATATTTAAGGAAGAAATGACAGCAGTGGTCTGGTTTGACTGATTCCGAGGGCACTTCCTGAGTTACCCAGAAATTACAGACCACATGAGGCTACAAACCTCTATTTGAAGTTTCAGGGATTCTGCAATCAGAAATCTCTGGGACTCCACAAACAATCTGCAAAGAATCCTGTATGAATTTAATAAAAGTGCTGAACGTCTTCAGAACTACAAGGAGGTGGTTTAAAACAGACAGGATTACCCTCAGCTGATCCAGTTTCTCACGAATCTGAATGAAACCCAAGTGTAATTTGCCTCCGAAGTGGTCAGCAAGACGCCGGTCGTTGTCATGGAGACCCAGATATGCTGAACAGACTTCACACACGCGCAGCTTCTGCTGCTGGAAGCTGGATGCAGGCATGGAGTTTCGGTATTCTTCCTAAAGGGAGGCAAAAACACCCACACAAATGTCAGGGAACCCTTACATAGTCACAACCCTCCAGGGAAACCCCTGCAAAGAATTGCCTTGCTGCTTTCAAGGATGAAAAAAGCACCCTCAATATAAAGGGGGTGCCACACAAAACACTGTGAGCGCAGCTAATCCCACAGTCTATCCCTGCGAGTGACTAGTGACCAAACATTTCAGAGGACGAATCTCCCCGCACCCCAGTCAGCTCTCTTCACTAGCTACAAGTTTCTATAAAGCTTTTCTTCATCTATCACACTACACTGGCAACTGCTTGCTGGTACATTGCTGAAACTAAGAAAAGGAGGTGCTGGCAACAGTGGAAAAGAAGTAGGAACCGCCCAGCTGCTTGTCACACACGCAGCCCAGCCCAGTCCGCTATGAGAATGCACAGGAGAACCAAGGCCATACCTCCGCCTCTTTCTTTTTCGCTCGGACTTTCTCTACTTCCATCAGAATCTTCTGAGACTCATCAACATTTCCTTCAGCTCCCAGCTGTTCAGCTTTAGCTAGGAGTTTTCCAATGTCTTCATTCAGCTCATGTACTTTCTCTGCCTGAAGAGAATAGTTAGTTTTTAATAAGATAAAAAAACCTGCAGGACAACTTTTCCCTTTTCTCTAAAAAAATATTGTTTAACAAAAGCAGTTGCTGGAAGATGACCATAAATCTTCAAAAGTCAAAGGAGTCCCAACAAAAAGGGACTGGTGGGCCAAGAACAGGCAACGCAGTCACAGATACGTAGCGAAGAAAGAAACTGGACATGGAGAGGACATCATCAGGTCTGTGGCAAACAGCGGCACATTTCTGGCTTGCAGGACAGGATAGAGTCTGCAAAAACAGCTTCAGAAACGTTTTGTATCATCCTGATGAAGGAAACTCCCAAAGAGGAAACTTCACGAGCGTTCACTAAGTGGAAAGACACCAATCATGGGATGGATTTACGATTCTAAGCTATTAGATTAACACTGAATAGCGGTGTGGGGGAAACCAATGCTTTATTGCCATGCTAAGGCAACCTATTTTAGGGTTCACCCCCCTATGGCCCTCTGAAGAAGGAAGTTTGTCACAAGAACGGCCAGAGCAGCGTTTCAGGATGGCTGGAATCCATAAAGCCTCTGAGGAGCCTGACTTCTCAGTAGCAACAGTGTCAGAGACAACAGAGCACCAGTGCTCCTGCACAGCCTTCCACAACAACCGTTCACCGAGAGGACGATACCTTTGCAGACACTTCAGCACTGATCTCTTCCTGTGTCTCAGCCAGGCGTTTCTTGGCCAGTTCCGTCCTCCTATCACACTCTGCGATGAAGGATTCCAGGTGATCCATCGCCTGCATGTTCAGACAAAGAACTGTGAATAAAGATGCTCTCCGTGCCAGACCTAGCTCTGACAGCCATCAGCTAGCTTGGTGCAACCCCTGTGTAACACACAACCACCCTCAAGAACACATGCTTTGAGGAAAAAAACCATACGATGCTTTGCAGAGAAAGTTAAATTTGATCCCTGCCCTCCAGTCTGTCATCTGCCTGGAACCTGACACGGTTCCTTTACTCTGACACGTAACAGGACACCCACAGGAAGACTGCTTTGCACTGGAACTTTCAACACACAAGCAACAGATGCAAAGACAAAAGCAGTGGAATAACATGAAAAGGAAAGACAAAATTGTCCTTCCACTTGGTTTGTTCCATTATAGAAAGTTAAATCTGGCAAAAGCGAAACCACAGAGCAGAAGGCTTTTCACGGCAAATCTCCTTCTGGGACAGGCCACCAGGTTACAATGACCTGGTACAGAGCAGGTGTGGGATGCAAGGAACGCCAGAAGAGCACCCCAGCTCGCTGGAATAAGGGGGTTGCAGGGACCAGAATTACTTTTACAAATTTAAGTCAGCAATCAAGCTGGCGTTCGGGCAGGGGCTGCACATTCTTGTCAGGTAACACATCAAACAACATGGCTAGCTGAAATGCCCCCTGCGTTCTATCATTCAGCCAAATAGCTTCAAGAGGCAACGTCCACAAAAGTAACTAAAATTTCCCCGTACTCACATCCAGCTCAAAAAACAGATCTCTCTCTTTACTTGCAATCTCATAATCCGCTCGCAGTGCCAAGTCATGGATCTTTGTACATTCTCCCAGGTCCATTCGCTGTTGAAAAGAAAAAGGAAAACCAACATAAGAACCCTCCATCATGGCAACGAGCAGCAGATAGTTAACTCCTGTCAACTGAATCAAATCGAAATACAGCCTCTTTAGGAAGAGGAGCTTCCTCTTAACCTATCAATAGCACAACTAGCCAGAAGAACAACATGCTTGCTGGAACCCCTCTTTGAGGTGTTCCTGGAACATTAAAACACCCCAAATGCTTTAAGTCCAGTCCTACTCCTGGCTCTAGCTCACAGCACAGCCTTAGGAATTGCTGGGAGGGAGCTGGGAAGGTGCAACACTCTGCGGCAGCAACTCCTTCAACAGGCACTAACTCCAAACGCCTCCTACTACAGAGCACAGCAAAACACACAGCGCTGTACCCACTTCCAAGCGGGAAAAGCACATCTGTGTCAGAACGAGGCCTAGTAACGTAGCTGAAGACACCAAATCACAGACCACAGACAGAATGCTTCCTACCAAGAACAAACGGACTGAAGGGAATAAGGGGTACGGCCGGCAGAAAAACACAAACCCACGCTCAGCAACAGCAGACGTGTAATTCTACAGCTAGCCCCCTCCCACACCCAGCTGCGGCCTGCAATTTTAAAAACTGCCCAGCAAAACTAATTCCTACACAAAAGCCCACCTAATGAGAGACTTCTTGAGAGCACCTCCCTTCCCAGACGTGCACGCTGCCCTCCACTCCCACTGCCGCTGATGCTATTTAAATTTGTTATTTTTGCCCAACCTAGTAGTTAACAGCCACGTGAACCAAAGTTAATTACACTCTCAAAACACGGCAACTGCATTTGAACCTTATCAATATGTAACAGAGAACACTACTTCTTAAAACAGAACAAGAATATAATATTTTGAAAGCCAAAATAATAAAAGGCCTAAGTGTGAGCTACAGTACGAACGGCAGGGTACATGTCATCACGAGGAACACCCCAGCCAGCCACCCTCGTCTCTCCCAGCCACCACCGGTCCCAAGGAGCCAAGACCCGAGCGCAGCACAACAGGGGTCGACTCACTGAACTGCAGAAAAAGCTAAAGGCAGCTAAATCGGGATCAGCACAGAGTCCCTGCAGAACATCGCACACTCAAGTCAGGGGGTGCCGGGGGGAAGCAACGCACGCAGACAGCAGCAATGGAAGTGTCTCGAACGAAGCAAAGCAACTAAAGCAAGCTGCACCATAACGCTCTCGGCCTCAGCAGTTACCCGTGTTATGAGCTTTTCTTTTTTAAGCAAACAAAACAATTCCAGATGACTTGCTGCTATTCAGTCTTCCTCATTTTGCTCAGATTTACCAGAAACAGGCCACCGGCAGCAGGCTACAAAAACAGACACTATATCCAGGAATAGTCCTGCTGAGCTCTCTGATGGTAGAAATTTAATGCCCACAAAAAAAAAAAGCATTCAGTACTTTCAGAGCTTAATCATGTTAAATCTTCAGGCAAGCCTCTTCAAAGAATGCTAGTGAGCTACTGTTATTTTACCACAGAAATAACTTTCCATGATGCGACTTAAATCTTTTATTCTTATGGTTATTCTACTGAGATCCCTTCCCAATATAGGGAGAAAATAGTGACATTAGATGTGGTTTGTCACAGACTGTAAGCATTCTCATCTGAACTCTGACAAGCTGAGCCGCGAGCTCCACTTCAGAGAAGGGGCTCCGAGTCACAACAGTGCGCTCTGTATTCCCCTCTGTTCAAAGGCAACCAATCCCTCAAGCTCTTCTCTGGGGGACAGCGTTCAGGTTTCACCAGCGCACAAACCTCGCGTCTTCCCCCACATCTGTGGAGATGGAGATTTTCACGGGTACTGCCCACTCGAGCAACACCACTAACCCTTCCGTCGGAAAGAATCCTCTCATCGAAGGGAGGCCTGTCATCACTCACTCACCCTCTTTCCAGCAGTGACCATGACCTGCTCCAGTCAACACCCGTGGCTGGTTTGTAATACAGGCATGTGAGACCCGTAACCAGCAGAGCCTGAGCAAAGATTTAACCCCCTCACACACACACGCAAAGACTGCACGCATTTACGTGCCACTGGTAATTAGTCCTGCTCACATTTGCTGAGCAATCCACATTGTAAGGTATTGATTATGATCTCCACGGACCTGCTAACCCACCAGAAAGTCTATTTCCAGGAGGAAGGCTCTTTAATAGTAATCAGAGCTGCAGAGTTTCACCCAAGTGAAAAAGGAAAGCACAGACCAGACCCCACCACGAAACAATTCTGCAGCCTACAGATTTAAGCTCGCTCACGTCTCCCAGTGGGGGACATAATTAACTCCCTGAATGCAATTTCCACGCTATGTTCTATCTGGGCAGCTTTCAGACTCATCTGTCCACTTACCAGTGGAGCTAAAATTCAGGAGGATTACAAGCTGATGCCATTCCAACGTGCTCCCACTGACAGAAATGCACTTACCGTTAGCTGCAGAGCTAACTCAGTGCAGGCCAGTAACAATCTGGTGACAATTTCCCTGGTAACAGCACATGGGCACATTAAACTAACTTGTGTTCTCCCAGAATACTCCTCCTTTCCCATGGAGACCAAGAAGAGAACCACTGTAGCTCATTTAGTGACAAGTTTCTGGGGCCAAAGGCTCTTATTACCGGGAACAATGGCCCACCTAAACAAAGCAAACAACAACATGCCTTCTGCAGCTTCATGCCTTCTGCAGCCTTCTGCAGCTCCCAGTAATATTCCAGACCTTTACTTACAGTCTGGACTCCCTCTCTTATTTGGCACCTGAAGGTCAGGGAATGGGACTCCATCACATTTCACTGCGCACAGCTACCCCAGGGATCCAGCTCCCCGCTCCTCTCCAATCAGCCTCCCGCTAAGGAATACCTGCGCACATGAAGGACGCAGCAGTGACAACGCCTTCGGGGGAGGAAGCAACATAACCAGCACCAGAAGGCTTGGAGCATCTGTTGGAAGTTTCCAAACAGATCCAGGGTCCTGATAATACACATCCAGAGATGGATGCTACCTCGTCCAGCTGAGGCTGATTCACCCACATGGCTCCTCCATTAAAAGAGCACCATCAGATGCCAGTGACCCTGACCGAGATCATGAGGAAAGCCTGCACATTCCAGTTAAGTTTCATTCTCTGCTGGTAGCGCTGACAGCTGAAATACAGTTCCCGTTCCAGACATCACATGTTCTTTCAACACAGATCTGTGGCACCGATACTCTTTCTTGCGCCCAAGAACCTGCTGACAGCAGCATAGAGAGCTCCACAGCCACTTAAAGGCCACCACAAGATCATCTGAGTGATCCACAAGATCACTTGCGCAGAAACAGTCTTCCTTGCTGCTCCCACGTGAGATTTCTGAGCACAAGTTCCACAGCAAGAGGGAAGAGACAACTCCCTGCAGGTAAGTAACATCAGAAGCGAGCGAAACAGATTTTTCAATGTGCTTCTCTGTCCCACGAGACTCACAACCCACCTGAACACCTCAGGCTTCCTCCATGCTCCGGCACTATTTCCAACAGTCACATGGTTTGCTTAATTCAACCCCTTCAACTCACAGTTTACTGCCTTCCTGGAAACAGGCCAGAGGAGGTAGGAGGCAACCTGCATCTTCAAACCACCACACGGGCCCCAAAAAAAGCTGTTGTAGAGTCTCACATCAAAAAATATTACCCTAGCTGTGGTGACCTGCACAAAGGATGGAGGTGGGCAGAAGGTGACTGAAGGAGCTTTAAAAGTCTGGAATGGAAGTGAGGCAACATGGAGGCTGATGGAGGTATTGCTGGGAAATACATCTGAGCTTCAATTTAATAAAAAATAAATAGATATATCGAGATTGGTACTCAACTTCCAATTTATTCTGCAATCGCAGCCGTTAAGAAGCTAAAGTTTGAGTGGTCAGAGCTGAGGCAGCTCTTGCAAAAGCTCTTTCTACTAGTGCTGTGGCAGAGCCTCGCTATCGCAGCGACACAAACAGCGGAAGGAGTGCCAGCCGCCCCCTCCGAAGGTAACGCGCCGTGTCAAACCCGGCTCTTGAAATAACAGCGGGAAGGGCTATCAATAACGAGGGTATCGTTAAACTGTCTGGTTAAGTGGACAGACAGTGTGAATCACCTCAGTATTTGCTGTCAGACAGTGAGGGTAAGGATGGATTTCAAACACCCACCTGAACCTCCATCCTGCAATTCTGTAACGCAGGAACAATTACAAATGACATACACAGTTTTCTGTTGAAAGTCAGACTGCACCTTTCATCTGGGCACCGAAACTGAGTATTTACTTCGCAAGATCTCGCTCTTAAAAGCCCACGTCACCTTTTGCTCTCTGGGAGAACGTGAGAGCCAAACCTTTGAAAAGCGGCCAGCTCTGTCCCCAGAGGGCGGCAGCAAAGGAGCCGCCTCCGCTGCTTCAAACCCGTCAGGCAGAGCAACACACCGCTCAGATCAACCAGCTCTAAAGACAAAGTCGGCCCGAGCTGTAACCCGCCATTAGCACGGAAACCAGCAATGACGAAAAAGCTGCCGTTCCTTCAGGAGAACATCACAGGTTGGAGAGAGGAGACTGAGAAGCTCCAAGGATTAAGGATTGCTGCAGCTGCTAAGAAAAAATTTGCCAACCTGAAGATGCAGTGGTGAGCCAGAGCGGCCGGGACAGCGGGCTAGCTACGACTTTGCGACCTCCACAGCACAAATTTCAGGCCCTGATCATCTCAAACAGATAAAAGAGAAATAAGCTTGCAACTTCACATGGGACTGTGAGGAAAAAAACCAACCACGTTTCAAGTGAATCCGGCATGCTGCTGACTTCAGCAGATCACACGCAGGTCACAGGAACTGAAATCAGAATTGTGACTACTCCTCGGGCACAAAGCCTGACCTCTCCTGCAAGTTACCTACAGATGAGCCCTGAAATGTTGTACTAACATCGGCAGCACCAGAATTCCTTATCACAGAGAATATACTCACTGTTCCAGCCAGGATATCATGAGGACAGCAATCCAGAAGGTGGCTCTTGCAAACACGGTCGTCTGTAAACTTCACCCTTTGTCTGGTTTCATCTCCTGAAATTCATTTGTGGTTTTAAATAAGGAGACATTAGAATACCGATAAGAGAACAACGACGTCGGTATGATCATTTCACCTCAATATGCAGATTAAAATACTTGGTGTTCCTGTTCCCCAAAATTACTCGGAAAAAGCTTAGAGGGTAACAGGACATTCTGGAACACTTATAATTGGCAACAAACGCTATTTTAGCATTTTATTCATCCAGTACACCATGTTAAACACAGTGTTGGCGAGCCAAGTAACGTCCACGGCCTGTCATCCGTATAAAGAGACGGCACAGCCAGAAGAGAAGAAAGGAGACAGACAGTCTGGCTCGCAGCCAAAACCATTTCCCCCCCCCGGCTTTTTTACTGTGAGGAAGGGGTAGGAGATACCAAAACCCACGCTACTGGAGGGCCATGAATCGCAAAACAGGGCTGTGCCGGACAGCTTTTATAGGCACTTGCTATTTGCTCATCTGATAATTAAGCCATCGGTCCATTTGGTCTGAAAACCAAGCCTGCGGTGTGCTTTCCGAGGCCGTGCAAAGACGGATCTTGTGAGTCTCGGCCTGGAACACGAAGCGTGCTTCCCACCCACGTCCCACCCTCGGAAGACATTTTACACTCAGGAGCCACTTAAACAAGACAATATCAGAAAAGCAAAAAAATAAAAAGTAAAAAAAGATACAAAGTTAGTCAATACACACTGCGAGCTCCAACATATACTATACCCATCTGCATTCTTCAAGACCTCAGCTGCAGAATTTTATGCCCACTGTTGAAAAGTTTTAAAGGAAAAGTTTTCTTGCCCACACCTGCAGTAAGGAAGTCAGGGGAATGATACATAGAAGTAAAGGCAAAGTGGTAATGGTATGTGACAATTTTAAAGCTCATCTGTGTATACGACACAGGTATGTGTAATACTAAAGTATGAATATAGTTTAGGATTCGCAAGCATCCAGGAATAATGTTGTGTCTACTGAAAATGGATTTTTTTTTTCTTTCTAAGCTACACTTTTAAAGTTACTTGTGAAAAAAAAGCAAACACTTTTTTTTTTTTCGTTATAACAGCTTTAAAAATTGGTTGTGACTCACGGCTCGATGAACATGAGGCTTTTCTGCAACTCCCTTGCAGATTGATGTAGGCAGGCAAAGATACACTGAACCTTTATAAATAAAATAGAGGGGCCACAATTGTTCAGTTTGTATGAAATAAAAATATGGGAAGCAATTCAATAGCAACTCAACACACAGAGAAAGAAAAGCACTTATTCACTTACGAAACAAAGTGCAAAGTACCTGAACAGCCCTGCTAACGTGCCAAAGGGAATTTTAAGTACTCAGCAAGTCGTAGAAGGGAGATACAAACCACAGCGGGAACGTATTTTGCACAGGCTGTCACACTGCTTTTCTTGGACAACACCTCCAGCGGCCGGCCCCTGCCGGCACACCTACCTACATGCCCCTGCGTGCGGCCTGGCCTGGGCACGGAGCCTTCCCTACACCTCCCTGCGGCAGCCGGGGCCCAGAGCTGAGCCGCGCCGGGCGCTCTCTAAGGGCCAGGGGTGAGGCGGGCTCCTCCGCCGGGCAGGCCTAACCCTACCGGGCTCCCTGTGCCGAGCTCGCTAGGCCGCCCC
>VWZZ01007303.1:0-12815 GCA_013399095.1 Psophia crepitans | reverse complement strand
GCAGCCAGGGACCAAAGGGTGTCCCCTTTCCTACAAGGGTGAAGGCTGGGCCAGGATCCACCTCTCGCCCCTGCGTAAGCCCCACAAGCAGCCTCTGCTCCAGAGTTTAATGGATTTCCCACTCTTCCCCAGGAAACGGGATCCCAAGGCTTTTTAGAGCCAGCGGAAATTATTCAGACTAAGCAAATGGAAAGAGCAGCACTTTCTTACCAACCACTCCCATAAAGATGAAGATCGGAATTTCCTGGATCGTGTATCCCATTTTCTGCAAACAAGCAAGAAACGGGTTTCAGATCTCCTGGCTCATCTGCAGCCCCACAGCTGGTCACTGCCTGCTGGGACAGCACCCGCCGGTGCCGGTGAGCACCTTCCAGAGCTGCCCCCCAGGTCTCCCCCGGACACCCCGCAGCCCCAGCACCGGCTGCAGAACAACCTTCTGCTGGGGCTGGTGGAGCTGGGGTCCAGCCAGACCCCACGGCCTGCGAGGGCAGAGCCTGCCCCAGCCCCTGCGTGATGTTTTAAGACAGACTGGTGGCCCCAGGCTGCTGTGGGCTGCTTCTAACCCCCCCCTCAACAGAGCCCTGCACAGGGAATACCTGTGCCATACCTCGTTATCAAACCTGCCGAAGTTGATGAGCCCAGGGCTGGAGAGATCCCAAGCATTGCCGTGGTAAACGCTCAGGACGGAGTTCAGAGTGAACGTAGAGATCATGGAGGCAAAGAACTGGGAAGAGATGGAGCCCAGAGTCAGTGCCAGACCCCTCCAGCCCCACTCCCTCACCACACACCCCCCACCATCTCAAACCACCCCCCTGGGTGGGGCAGGACAAGAGGCCACCTTCCCTGCAGCAGCACTCCGGGCAGCTTTCCCTCGGAAAGGAGTTGGCAGCAAGATGGAGCTCAGCAAGCTCCAAATCCGGCCCCTGAGGGCCAAGGCACAGAGGGGGAGCGGGGCTGCTCGTCCCCGGGACGTGTGACGCAGGGCTGCCCGGCAGCCTGGGGCCGCAGGGCGTCGGCGAAGGGCAATGCCGGGCGCCGGAGCTGGCAGCCCTCCATTCACTGCTCCTGCCTTCCAGCACTTACAATTCTCCACGTCAGGAACTGGTTCCAGAAGGAAGCCCCTTCCTCCAAGCTGAAGAGGACACCCCCTGCAAACACAAGACGCAAACACCTTCCCAAGGGGCTCACAGCACCAGCCCAGGCACCCAAATTCACCCCAGACCTCAGGGGCTCCAGTTAAGGGACCGGCACGCCCACCAAGCCGTCAGTGAGGCACCCAGCACACCACTGCCCTCCTCCATCCCAGGGAGACGTCTGGGATCTGAGACAGATGACCCCCCTCCTCTCCTCAGACCCCGGCAGCTGCCTCCGTGCAAGGGAGCAACCTGCTGACGAGATCCACACGCAGGCACCGCTCAGCGTCGGAGCGCCAAGACACGTACCCACGGGGGCACCAAACGCAGCCGAGACGCCAGCAGCAGCTCCAGCCGAGACAAAATCCCTCTTCTCTGTGTCTCTGCGGAAGTATTCGAAGATCTGAAACACCACAACGAAGGCAGGTTTAGGGCTGGCCGCGGGCAGGAGTTTAGGGGAGGCATCGGGAATGCCGTGTGTGACTCCAAGCCACCAGCGTGACCCTGAGGAACAGCCTGGTTTGGGCACGGGAGGGACGTCTGCAGCACAGCCCTGCAGCCCTCAGCACCAACCTTGAAGTCCCGCTTTAAAGATGTGGATCTTCCCTGGGAGATCCCGGCAGCAATCACGGCTCCAGAGTGAATCATGGGTCCTTCCTGCGGGCAGGAAAGCGGAGTCAGCCCGGAGGAGGAAGAACGCCGGGGGTAGTCGGGGATGGCTGGATGCTGCTCACCAGCGGCTGGCTGGGAGGATCTCCTTCAGGGCAATACCACCGTGCCACTGTCCCCCCTCCCATCCTCGTTCTAGCAAGTGGTTCCCGTGGGCGCCTCCTGTTCACACCAGCGCTCCCTCCAGCTCAGGGAACAGGGGCCTCCCTTGCCTGCCTTTGATCCCAGTAAGCTGGAAAGGTCCCAGCAGGGCACCCAGCTCTCCCCCACCTAACATCTGCAGGGACAACCACCGCTGGACACGAGGCTGCTGCTCTCCTGCCCTCAGCCGAGCCACACGCGGGCTGGCTCAGCGGCACCGCGTGCCCTGGGGGCTCCCCAAACTTGGCCACGCCGCAGGCACCTCGCCCAGCAGAGCGGGGAATAAAACTGGGGAGTCACCGCAGGGCCCCCAGCGCCCCGTCCCCAGCGCAGCGACGGGCCGCAGCGCGGGCGCCAGCAGCGGGTAACAGCGCGTCAGGGCACGCTCTGTGCACATCACCTTCCCAACGGCCAGGCCGCCGACCACCGAGAGGATGACCCCGCAGACTTTGATCACCAGGGTCTGCAAAACAGAGACGACAGGCACGGCACGTCACACCGGCGGCACGAGGAACACGACCGGGGGACACAGACGCAGCCAGCTGCAGGAGCCAGCGAACCCAGGGAACCTGTGATTCCCAGCCCCCCGTGGCCACGATGGAGTTGGCCAACTTTCTCCTTGGCCACAGCAAAAAATTACCCAACACTGCCCTTCCCAGCACCAGCTGCCACCAGCAGGGCCGTAGGTTTAACCGCCTGACCCCGGGGGGGACAGCTATGGCACCAGGCAGCGCAGCGGGGTGGCTGGGGGCTCATGCCAGCGCCCTCTCTGCTGCAGCGCCGGCAGGGACCCCCCTGTGAGGACCCCACCCCGGCGGAGGGGGCCCACCCCCGGCAGAAGGCATGCATCCCACCACCTCCCGCTTCCTACCTTGAGGCGGACGACGTGCGGGATCTTCACACCGTTGAGGTAGCATTTGATCTGGGGAATGCCGCTGCCGGCTGCGACAGGCTGCGGGGAGCAGGGAGAGCGTTAGTGGCTGCCACGCGCGGGACGGGGACACGCTGGGCACCCTACATCATCAGCACAGGGCACATCACGCGCACCCTCGGGGAAGCTCAGAGATGGGGCCAAAGCCTCTCTACAGGCTCTGGAGGTGGCTTGAGGGAGGCACCCGCTGCCCCTAAGGGCAGAAGCATCAGCGAGGAGCCGGCTGGGTTCTTGGGGGACACTAGGGTGTCCCCACCACCGTGCCACGGCGAGAGGCCCAGTGCTGCAGAAGGCTCACGCCTGGCGGCCGGGGAGAGCAAGGGCAAAGCCACAAGGAAGACACTGCTGACTCAGAGCAGCCCGTGGGGAGCCACCGCCCCACCCCGGCCATACCCTGCCCCAGTCCCTGGCTCGTCCTCCCGAGCATGTCCCCAGGGCACCCGGCCAGCCGGCTCCCTGCAGGGGCTCACGCCCGCCCAACGCGGAGAGGCTGAGCGGGGGCCAAGGCTTGCGAGAGCTGCGTCTGCACCCCAGGCTGGAGCACACCTCTGCCCCGGGCTGCCGGGGAAGGGCAGCACATCCCACCAGTCTGACAACCCAGGAGAAGCTCGGCAGCGCAGCGGGAGCCAACAGCAAGGGACTGGGGCTCCCAGGAGCCGAGCTGGCAGAAATACATTTGCTGTTACACGGATTTGCATGTTTTCTGGAGACATGATCCTGCTTCCTCCACGGAAAGAGCTGGAGGCATGGGGGTACCCACCCAGGCCGCTTCCAAACTCTTACCTCTATGAAAGCAACGATGACGGAGCCCACCATCACCACGCTGGCGTTCAGGGTGGCCCAGAGTAACAGGGAGAACGACAGGCCGCCCTTCTCCGTGAACTTGTCGATGTCTGGGGAAGCAGCTCAAGGAAACGCCAGTATCGGTTGGGTTCCGTCCCTCCCGCCGCGACAAAGCATCGCTACGATGCTTCTCGGCCTGCGGCAGCGCAACAGATCCCGTGCACCTAGGGCAGCCAGGGCTGCTGCGAGGAGCCTCCTCTGTCAGCGCGGCGCCCGGTCACAGCTCAGCCCCGCAGAGCAGCCGGGCGCTCGGCCGCACCTCGGGCAGCAGCGTCTGTGCCACCAAAGCCAGGCGAGGAGGCGCTGCCCTCTCCCCCGGCACCGCGCTCACGGCTACCGGGAGCTCCCGGCCGGCCGGCGGCCACAGCCCTGCGGGAGGATACTGCCCTTCACCACGCGGTACTTCAGCCCAGCCAGGTTCTCCACCACGATGTCGATGAAGCAGGCGACGAGGCCGGTGAGGATGCCAATCATGGCACAGATGACCCAACGCTTAATCTCCACCGTCCGGAACGCCTGAAGGACGGCCAGCTGTGAGCCTGCTGCCACGCAGCCCAGCCCCTGGGGGGACGCCAACCCCCCTGGCCACCTTCCCCAACACAGCCCCAAGCCACAGGCTCTGAGGAGAGGGGCCCGGGGAAAATCGATGCCGGCTGAGCCGGGACTGCAAAGCGCAGCCACAATTCACTTATTTCAAGCCAGTGCCCTTGTCCCTCTGCGAGATCCCTAACAGCCGGTGGGCTTCTCCAGCTCACCAGCCTCCCTCCCATCAGGCTTCCTGCTGCAGCACCCGCTCCCAAAGCCCCCGGGGCAGAAGCTCCCCACGGCTCCCCAAGTCCCTCTGCCCAGGGACCTGTCCCACACTGCCCGGCAGTGCCGCTGTGCTCCTGTTCAGACCACCCTGTGCTGGGGCCTTGCTCCTGAGGTTTCATGCCTCATCACAAGCTAGTCAGGGCCCAAAAACGCAGGCCAGCTCAAGCGCTGCTTGGAGCATGAGGGCAGAGAAGCTCCTGGACAGGGGGGAACAGACTCCACGGGCCATCCTGGCTGCGGGGACGGTGGGTGACCGGCTCACGGCGAGACTCACCGCATGGTTTATCCTCCTCTCCTCCTCCAGGAACAGCTGGTTTTCACTGTTGTCATAGTCCAGGCTCTAGTTCAGGAATGGGAGATGCTGTTACCATCCAGCGCGGGGGAAGAGACGCCTGCGCTGGGGAGGGCTGCCCTCAGACCCTCCCTCCTGCCCCGCCACACCCCCGCATCATTTCCCTCCCTCGACCCTACTCCTTGCCCACCGAAGCCCCCCTAGCTGGGCAGCCAGGAGCCCTCACGCCACGTATTTCACCCGCTGTGCCCCAGAGGGCAGAGCCAAGACGGGGGGAGATGGGCGCTCACCTCATACTTGAGCGACAGGAGCTTCTCGTTGTGGGGGATCTCGTTGGGATGCTGCCGCGGGAGCTCCGTCTCCTGCGGGACACGATGTGTGGGTTAGCAGGGCCAGGTCCGAGTCCAACCCTCCTCTCTGCCACATAACTGCTGGTTTAATGCTGGTTTTCACGCTCAGGAGAGGCGGGGGGACTGCGGAGACCCAACCCCTCGTGCCAGCTGCCCAGCAGGCCAGGCTCTGGGACGATTTTCCACCCGTTGGTGTATGTACGGGGTTTAAGGCAGCTGGCCCGGGCTGCCAGGCGTACACCCTGACCCACCGCCTCTCCACACCCGGGCAGACGGAGGGTTTGCCCAGCCGGGTACCACGCTGCCATGCTGACCCGGTGTCACCTCCGGCGGAGGCCAGCCTTTCACCTCGGCAGGAAATTCCTCTGGCCGAAAGCAAGGAGCTATTTCAAGCAGTCCCATGTTTTTGGGCAGAAACCAAATCCTATTTCCCAAACGCCTGTAACTGTTCCCAGCTCCGAATTAGGGCTTTTACCAGGGCAGCACCACCCTGCAACCCTTCCCCAGCCCCACACCGCAGCTATGGCCAAAGCCAGCCCAGCCTTTCCTCCGAGGTGCCGGGTTAAGACGTATTTCTTCCCATTTCAGAATTTCACAAGAAATATTTAGCAGAAGCCTTCCTCCCGTTTGCTCTTCCTCCAGCTCCAGAGCTGAGGCAGGAATGCCTGGGGAAGAAGAGCTCCTCAGGTGTGCACGGAGTGGGAATAACTCGAAACTTGAGAGATTTTGTGAAATGTCCCGTCTGCCGCTAGCCCCGTCCCCCTACGCACGCCCTCCCCTGCCTTCGCACCGGGCAAGGGAAGCAGCTTGGAGCTCCCACGGCAAGAAATAAATCTCTTCCCACGCCATTAGATTCTAAGTTTGCTCCCTGGGGAGGAAGGTTCCTGTGCCAGCGGGTTGGTGCTGCCGCCCCGAGAGGCGCAGGGGACCGCGATGTCCCCGGGCCAGGGCTGCAGCTAAGAGGAAGCGGCAACGGTCGAGGCAGCGGGGCAGCCCACGCCACAAAGGTCGCCCAGCCCAAGAGGAAGCACTGGAGCCCTCGTGGGACAAGTGAAATCCGAGGGGGTGGACAAAAGCAGCCGTCAGTGCCCTAAGGAACGGCGAGTCCCTTTCTGCGCCGCTCACCAGCTCACGGACGTCCTCATTGAGGTCCACATTGCTCAGCTGCCCGATGCGCAGGAAGGAGGAGGAGGTGAGCTGAGGAGAGAAGGGAAAACGGGGTCAATACCCGAATGCGCTGCAAGCCTTGGCAGGAGGAAGGAGCAGGCTCGTGGGGGCTGGTGCTCTGCCCCCCTCACCGAGCTCTGCCTGCCTGCGCACCACCAGAGCCGCCCCCCCCCGAAGCACAGCACCCACGGATGGCTGCTCTGGGAGCACACACCAAGATGGGACCCGCCAACCCAGAGGGAGCACAAGGCAGCAGCAGCCTGCCAGGGTTTGGGCAAGCTGCTCCGACCCGTTACGGCTGGCAGAGCCGCCTCAGCCCAGGGAAGGTGCCAGGCAGCAGCAGCTCATGCAGGACTGGCAGCCCCGAGAGCCGGCAAGAGTCACCAACAGCCGCCGGCCGAGGAGCGCGACACCCCAGCGCAGCAACTGTGCGGGCAGCAGGCCCGTGCCGAGCAGCATCCCCGGGAGCCGAGGGGGGAGAGACCCCCCGAACGCAAGGTGCCGTGCCCCGAGTCACACCAAGACCTGCCGGGGCCGCTCCTCAGCCGGCACACCGGGCCAGCAACAAGGGACGGCCAAGGGCACGTTCGGCTCTGCCGTGGGCTCCACAGGAGCGTTCCCAGCCAGGGAGACGAGCGCATGGGTGCGTCCATCTCCCTCCGAGCACCCAGACCCAGAGCGACAGCCGCGCAGCCACGGTGTCTCTCCGAGCCGTCCCCAGCACGACGCTGGGAAGGAGCATTTGCACCTCCCTCTGGGGAGCAGGTTCTCCTTTCGCTGGTGACCACCCCGGCTTGTTCCTGGCAGCGCAATTGCGTAACACGGGAGTTTTTCGGACTATTTGGGCCACCTCTTGTCTCCTGGCCAACGCAGGCAAGGGCTTGGGCTGCGGCCAGTGCCGCGAGGGGACAGCAAGCTGCCGTCCCCCCCCTGCCGTTGTGAAACACGGGGATGCACAAGCAGCGCTGTCACTAAGCGCAGCCCAAACACCATTTCCCAATGTTAAGGTCTTCCCCCCCCCGAGCCCCAGCCCTCCCCGGCTGCCAGGCTAAAGGACTGGGGAATAGAAGAGGGATGGGGAGCAACAGCGGGGCACTGGCACGTCAGCCCCCCTCTGCCGTGGGATCCCAGGTCCCAGGTCAAGCCCCTGCTGCTTTAATCCCCACCAATCCCATCTGGAACGCGCAGGCCAGGGCAGCCGGGAGCCGCACACGTCACGGCAGAGCAAGAATTTCCCTTGGTGTTTGCAGCCTGACCTATTTTCCCATTTCTTCATCTGTTCCATGCTCTCACTCGCTTCCTGACCGGCAGGCAGGTTTTGCCCCAGCTTCTCCGACCCTCTCCGGTGCCCTTCTGTCCCCAGCAGCCCGAGCCCGCAGGAGGGACCGAGCACAGAGTGCTCCATGCGGCTGGCTGGGGACACTGGTTTGGTGACACCAGCCCAGGCTATGGAAACGGTCACTGGTGCCGTGTCCCCTGCTCACGCCTGGGCTCAGACCTCAGAGAGGACCAGGCCTTTGGGGAAATTCTCCTTCTGCTAGCCACGGGGGTCCACAGGCAGACCAAAGGCGGCTGAACCAGCGACACCCCCCCAAACACACGCCTCCCCTGGGGAGCACGTGGCCTGGGCATGGCAGCTCTGCTCCCAGCGGGTCCCAAGGACAGATGAAGGTTCGGAGCTGCAGTTGAACCTGAAGCTTTGGGCACCCTGGGCTGGGGGGGGGTGTCCCTGCCCACGGCAGGGGGTGGAACCCGATGGGCTGCGAGGTCCCTTCCCACCCAAACCGTTCAGGATTCTATGAACGTTGTTAGACAAGCAGTGTGTCCTAATGTGCGCCCACCCCCAAGTCCCAGCACCCCTCCAGCACCCAGACAGGGCGAATTGCTCCGCAAGCGAAGGGCTGGCTTCCGTCTTACCCAGCACGGGGAGGGGATCACGTGCTGGGAGGACAGGGAAAAGCTACTTCCACCAGCACCCACCTTCTGTAAGAGGGACAGTGGGGATCCAGGCAGGCAGGAGCCAAGACAGAAGGTTATTTGCCCAGGGCTCAAAGATTCCCGGAGCACAAGAACAGCACTACCCTCCCTCGGACGGTTCTCAAACTCAGGCCAAGACAGCTGCTGGCCCCAGGCACACAGCGTGACTGCGGTACGATTATCTCCACACAACAACAGGCACCGTTGCCAAAACCCGAAGGGCGCAGAGGGATTACGAGCTCTCCTGTCCCAGGAGAGGCTCTGGGGCCAGCTGAGCCAGCCCCCGAGAGCAGCACGTGAGCAGCGGTGGCACCCAGCCCTCGGCGCTCGCCTTGTTTGGGTGGCCAAGAGAACTCCTTACCCATGTTGAGCTCCGCAAAGAGATGTCTGTGGAGCCTTGATCTGGACCAAGGCTGCTTAACACCCTGGTCAGCAGGGCACGGTCTGCTGGCAGGCAGGACTGCTCCTCAGAGGGACCTCACCAGGCTGCAGGCAAGCCCTCGAAGTTCAGCAGAGGCAAACAGAAAGCCCTGCACCCGGGCTGGGTGTGCAGGGTGGTTAGAAAGCAGCTTTGCTGAAAAACTCTTGCAGCAGATGAGTCGAAGAGGGGTCAGCAGCACACAGCTGCAGTGGGGGTGGTCCTCCTGGATGGTGCAGGACCAGAGCCAGCAGGTCCAGGGAAGGAACCCCACCCCTCCGCCTGGCCAGAGCACGCCTGGGACTTGACGTCCAGCCTGGGCTCCCCAGGAGCAGAAAGGCACAGGAACACTGGAGTGAGTCCAGCAAGGCAGCCAGGGGCTGGAGCACTCCGTAAGATGCAAGAGAAGAAGCCAGGAGATCTTCCTGCCGTCACCAGTCACCTAACGGGAGGCTACAGGGAACACGGAGCCAGACGTTCCCCAAAGCTTCGCATCGACAGGACAGGTTGCAGCAAGGGAACTTCTGCTTTGATATCAAACACTCACCCGGAGGGCGGTGCTGCGCTGGGGCCAGAGAGGGTGCAGGATCTCCGCCTTTGGAGACACCCAAATCCCCACTGGCTGTGGCCCTGAGCGACCCGCTCAAGCAGATCTGCTTGTGGCAGGGGCTGGACTAGAGACCTGGTCAGCTGAACGCAGACCCTGGCACCAGCCTGGAGCCCCACGGGGCAGGGAGGGCGACGGCAGCGCTGCTGCCAGCATCCCGCTCTGGCAAAGGCAGCGAGGAGCCACGCTGCCGCACGCGATGCTCCAGGCAGAGCAGGCAAGGAGCAACCCCTGCCTGCGAACAGCAGCAGGACTTCAGCGGGCTAAAATGCCGCAGAACCAACCGGGGCTGCACGCACAGCGACCTGGCGGTGCCTCCCAGTGTTGCTCTGAAGAGACGTAAACAGGGAGTGCCTGACCCTGCTCCACAGCCCATTTCCACCGGGATGAGCCAGCGAGGCCATTCCCTGTAGGACATCACCCACCCAGTGACCGCTGCCTGGTGGGAAGACACCCCCTCGTCACCCCCCGCCCCTTATCGCCGTCCCGCTGCTCACTAACGAACTGGAAGCACGTGGCTTTCTGTTATCGACGAGATAAAGCGCGGCACAGACCGCGTCAGGAGCCCGCGGCGGCAGCGTTGCAGCAGCAGCGGGAGGGAAGGAAGAGGATACCCAGCCCCCAGGGCCCTCTGGGCCCCTGCGCGCTCTGCCAAGGAGCCCCCCCGTACCTCTCGGCTGGGAGGGACAGCTCCAGGCTGCGCCACGGGCCCCTGATGCACAAGCCCGGCTGCGACGGGCTCCGCACCACGCGGCCATCGTCCCCGAAACACACCCAGGAGGGGACGAAGCTCCTCACCTCCAGGTCCATGAGCTGGGAGAAAGCTCCCGGACTCTCCCCGCGGCGTCACCCACCCGGCCGCGATTCTGCTTCCAGTCTGACAGTGCCGCGTGCGGGGGGACGCACAACGCGCAGCCCATCCACCGGGCATCTGGGCTGCCCCAGCAGACTTCTCTTTTTCGCCCTCCCCCAAGAGCACACCCTTCTCTACCAAGATTTTCTGATTGCAGGGAGCGCGGCGGCTCCCTGGCAGATCCACCCAGCCCCAGAGGCTGCATCTTACATCCTGCCACCTGAAGTTAATGAAAACAAGACCGGCGGCAGGTAGAGACACCAAACCGACACGCAGGGGTTAACGAGGAGGAGCCGCCACCAGCAGCAGCCTGGTCCTCAGTTTGGGGACCCCCTGCCAGACGCCCTCCGGGGCAGCAGCGTTATACCAATCCCAAAGCCAAGGTGTTTTGGCACAAACACAGAGCACATCCTCCACGAGCAGCAAAGGAGAAGTGTTGGTTTGGGGTTTTTTTTAAAAAAAAAAAGGCTAACAGTGGAAACTGGCTGCTCTGACTCAAGTTGCCCAGCCACTCTTCAGCCTGAGAACCGACACACGTGGCTCGGGAACGCGTGAGAGGGGCAGCCCGGGGGCAGGTGTGATGCTCAGACATACAGGCAGCCTCTCACTTCTTCATACACTCAAGATACTGAAAAGTCCTGGTGAGAGGACAAAGGCTCAGTCAGCTCCGGAGCCGCACTCAGCTGACCCCCAAACTGTAGGAGACCCCTGGCAGAGCGCTGTGGCTCCCCTCTACCATCACGGGTGTGTTTACCCGGCTCCTCCTCACCTCCTGCCCACAAGAGCTCGGTCTGGGTCGCTCACAGCACCCAGCTGGGGAACTAAAGACCCATTTCCTTTCGACACCTTCAGATCACTTTCATTTCCATTAAACAAGCACGTGAGAAAGGGAAGAAACTCTGCTGGGGACGTTTTTATTGTACTACCACAACCCCAGTTTTAGCCTTCGGTGAGCCCAGCACCTCCTGCCTCTTTCTGTTTCTCCACCGAAGCTGCCCGGCCTTCCCTTCTCCATCCACAGGGCTACACGGCATCCAGGTCCAAGGGCCACCCGAGGGAGAGGGGCAGCTGCCCCACGCCAAAAGGCGACCCCAGTGCTACAGCGACAATCCAGCCATTCCTCCTAAGCCACCAGGAAAACCCTTTCCTAACTAACCCGCCGCCAGGAGGACCGGTCCAGCCCTGCTGTAACACCCTGCAGAGCTCACCACGCAGGCTCCACCGGGACTGCGCGCTGTGAACACACGGGTCCTGCCGTACCAGCTAGGAAGGTTATTTTATCTTCACAACAGAACAGCCGCAGCGGCACAGGTGACTCCTTCCAGCCGCCATGCCCCGCTCCTGCAGCGCCACGCTAGGCACTTCCAGCCTAACGAACCCTGCTTTGCCCTCTAATTAGCCTGCTGTTCTAACCTGCCCAGAGCAGGGCGGCGTGGAAACACGCTCGGTGAGATGTCCCTGCTAACGGCTGCCAAAGGCGGGCACCGCTCCTCCTCCTCCTCGCTCAGGTCTCCCAGCAACCTTCATAGGAAATTCAAGGACATCACCCAGAGGCAGCTCCCCCTCTCCCACCCGGCGCTGGCACGGAAGCGCCCCGTGGACCCGGGCTGATGTCCTGCCCAGCCCACAGCCCTCGCTCGGCACGGCCTGCCCAGCCACAGCTTTGTCCTGGGCTGCATCAGAACCAGCGTGGGCAGCAGGGCCAGGGAGGGCATTCTGTCCCTCTGCCCTGCTCTGCTGAGACCCCCCTGCAGTGCTGCCTCCAGTTCAGGGGGCCCCAGGGCAGGAAGGACACGGAGCTGCTGGAGCGAGTCCAGAGGAGGCCCCGGAGATGCTGCGAGGGCTGGAGCCCCTCTGCTCTGGAGCCAGGCTGAGGGAGCTGGGCTTGTCCAGCCTGGAGCAGAGAAGGCTGCGGGGAGCCCTTGGAGCCCCTCCCAGTGCCTGCAGGGGCTGCAGGAAAGCTGGAGAGGGGCTGGTTGCAGGGCAGGGGGGGCCAGGCCAAGGGGAAGGGCCTGGAGCTGCAGGAGGGGAGCTGGAGCTGAGCTGGGAGGCAGCAGTCCTTCCCTGGGAGGGTGCTGAGGCCCTGGCACAGGGTGCCCCGAGAAGCTGTGGCTGCCCCTGGCTCCCTGGCAGTGCCCAAGGCCAGGCTGGATGGGGCTTTGGGCACCCTGGGCTGGTGGGGGGTGTCCCTGCCCATGGCAGGGGATGGGAACTAGATGATCCTTGTGGTCCCTCCCAACCCAAACCAGTCTGTGATTCTGTAACAGGCACCGAGTGCCTCCGCCGAAGCCACGGCACGCTTCAGGTCACCGCACGTGCAGGAGAGCCTGCCAGGCAAACTGCCCGAGTTACAGCCTCCAGGTGCACCAGAAAGTTTCTCTTCAGCTAATTACCCCAAATTAATTTGCAAGAAGGACTCAGCCTCCCCATGCTGGTAACACGTCCCGCTCAGGACTCGCTTTTTGCCAGCGCAGCTCCGTACGTACGACGCCACGTCCGTCAGCGTCAGACACTCCCGTGCTCGAGCCCGGCACGTCGGTTTGGGCAGGAGCAGCGCCCGGCAGGAGCAGGCAGGCAACGGGCTCCTCCGCAGGACGACGTTTGTCGGTAGAAGCGAGGAC
>VWZZ01007301.1:3891-46262 GCA_013399095.1 Psophia crepitans | reverse complement strand
ATTTCCAGCAGGTTGAGGGAGGTAAACCTTCCAGTCTGGTCTACACTGGTGAGGCCTCACCTGGAATACTGTGTCCAGTTCTGGGCTCCCCAGTACAAGAAGGACACAGAGACACACTGGAGAGAATTCAACAAAGGGACACATAGATGATTAAGGGAACAGATCATCTCTCACGTGAGGAAAGGCTGAAAGAGCTGGGACTGTTTAGGCTAGAAAAGATAAGAATCAGAGGAAATCTTATTAATATAAATAAATACCTGAAGGGAGTGTGCAAAGAAGACAGAGCCAGGGTCTTTTCAGTGGTGCCCAGTTGTTGTGATTTTACCCCAGCGGGCAGCTAAGCACCATGCAGATGTTTGTTCACTCCCCGCACACCTGGGGGAGAGAATCAGAAGAGTGAAAGTGAGAAAACTCGTGGGTTCAGATACAGACAGTTCAATGGGTAAAGCAAAAGCCGCGTGCACAAGCAAAGCAAAACAAGGAATTCATTCCCCACTCCCCATGGCAGGCAGGGGTTCAATCACCCCCAGGACAGCAGGGCTCCATCACGCCTAATGGTTACTTGGGAAGACAAACGCCATCACTCCCAACACCGCTGCCCCCCTCCCCAAGCCCCTTATAAACTGAGCAAGACTCCATATGATATGGGATATCCCTTTGCTCTTCTAGGTGTCACTGCTTGATCAGGGGGTTGGACCAGATGACCTCCAGAGGTCCCTTCCAACCTCAACCATTCTGTGAGTTAGCTGAAGTCTAATGTAGCTGTTATTATGATGAATTCTGCATGGTATCTCCTGGGTCTGATACAATCTAATAATTTTATTATTGACTTCAGTGGTAGAATACATCTAATTTTGGGAAAAAAATTGTGACTTGTTCTGAAAAATATAGCATGATATTTGATAGAAAGAAATGCAAAGTATTGCAACAAAATATAACAGGGTTATTGTGGATCACAAGCTGAACACACAAGGAAAAAAATCATGCTGTTGCAAAAACCCTGCCAATATCATATTCTGATTTATGTATAGCATAATCTGTAAGATATATGAAATAACTGACTAACATGCCCAGGACCAGAAAGTTTTCAACTTGGTATTTTGTGTCATTTTAGCTACCATATGTTTAGACAGCTATGCACCAGTTGGAGACAATGTAGAAAAGAGCAAAGTCAAGAAAAATGCCTAACAATTCATTATGTTAAATAAATATCAGCAGCAGAGAAAAGTAATTGTGGACTTCCTAAAAGCTTTCAAGGACACAAACCAAGAAATTTCAGAAATTTATTTAATTAAGACAAAAATTGCTTGCATTATATAAGGAGACAGAAGTATATAGAAACATTCACAGTGATTTTACTTCAGGTAAAATTCATAAATAATTACTTTGATTAAATGATAAATTTTAATTCTACTTTATAAATACAGAAAAAATTAGCAATGAGTTGGAATTACTGGAAAGAAGAACGAATCTGACAATGAGCATGATTATGTGAAAAGTGAAGGCACTGGGTTCATGCAATACAGCATGTGTTTTCACTGCAGTACAGACACAGCTTAGAACTTCTGTAGTCACGTGTAACTGTCAGCTGTATATGTATCCTAGAAAAGTGTAGCTCTTTATGTCAGTATAAGGTAAAGTCAATGTTTAGTGTGCTGGTGAGAAGTATATTAATATATGAAACCTAGATTCCATTAAAGTCATCCAAATCTATACTCCCCCGAAGCATATTTGACTTGAGTGAGTTGCATTTAATTATAGATATTTAATGAGAACCTAGCAAAAATTAAATGTAGCTTTGTTAGTCTTTGGTAGTTGAAGCCTTGAAAGAATATAAATATTTGGGATTTCAAGAATAGTTTGCCACAGACAGGAGCAAAATCTTTTGTATGTATTAATGCATATATAATGTAAAAGATTCACACAGCCAAACATATATGGTGTAAAATAATACAATAACTGTAAGAACGTGATGAATAGAATAGAATAGAATAGAATAGAATAGAATAGAATAGAATAATCATGTTTGTAGAACTCATATTTTCATTTTTTCAATCATCTTCAAACATTTATGGAAAGATACAGTAAAAATCAGTGAAAATATGACCAGTCAAACTACCAACATTCGAGTGTTCACAGCATAAACTTTTGCACATGTAATAGAGTCTTTGTGGGGTTTTGGAATATTTAAGGCTGGAAAGCATTACTTTATATTCTGTATTTTTTTCAGTAAACTCCTTGGGGAAATACTTAGATTTGCTTGTACTTCCTTCAGTTATACCATTAATAACTTTAGTTTATGTCCCCTTTGATCACAGATTCAAGTTCTGTCAGGGCTGACTTGTATCACAGATGAACTGAGGATAAACAGCTTGCTATTCAGTTTTTGTAGGACATATTGAAAGTTCTGTTCACCTTGCCTTGACACTCAAGTTTCTGTGCCAGCCAGTGTGAAAGTTCCGCTTTTGCATAACTGTAATTCTGAAGCCTAGAAAATGGTAGACTTACCTTTATGTGACAGTGATACTAATGCATTTTTTCTGCCTTGTTTTTTGTTTCCTCTTTTCTATTGCTCAGTCTTTCTCAGGAGACTGCTTCCAACTCATCTCTACTGTATTTCTCTGGGGACAAATCCAAACAACCCCACAAATTTATTAATTTCATTTCATACTGATCTAGTTGCTAGAAGATGGCAATTTACCCTGGAAGTATCTGTAAGCTACCAGTATCTTTCAGATGATCCTGTCCTCCAGATGCTGTGCAAAGTACTGCTCTTTAGGGTTGAAACTTTTAACTTCAGCATGGTAGCCTTTCAGTTACGAAGTCTGTATATTTTGAGAATTTCTTTCTTATTTTTTTGGGAATTAAGTCATTCTTACAGTTTTCTCTATTTTAAATAATATTGAACAAGAAAAATCTTGTGATTATAGGTGTAGTATAGGAGAGACATTTCATGGCTGCTATGGCAGAAAAGTTGGAAAGATAACCACCATGTTTCAGAGGCTTTAGTTGAAAAATTCGGAAATGAATCCTTGTATAGCTAGATGTCTTAGATACAAGTAATTTTCCTGTCCTACTGAAGAAAGTTCTCAGAAGTCTTTCAGAGTTTCTTTCTTGTTTATATTCTGTTGCACCCCCTTATTTACAGTTTCATAATTTTAATTCACCTGTCAAGCAGAAGTTCAATTGCAAATATATACTCCAGATCCATCTTGTTGACCTTTACAAGACTCATGAATAGGTGGTGCTGTCAGTCAGTTATACATTGATGATAAAGTCACTCAGTCAGATCTAGAAAATGATACCAGGACGAGGGATCTCAACTGTTATGGTGCAGGGTCATGCAAAATCTTCCCAGAGTTTTTGGGTCTCACTGTTAGAAATGGGAATATCAGTAAAGAAATCATGCTTTTGTCAACATACAATGTAAGAGTCCAATTTGTGTTCATTTTTTCTTAATAAATGGTTTAGAAAGGCCTAGCTACAAATAATAGGTACAGCAATTAGTTGAGAAATACAAACTCCTTTGGCCACCTACCTCAATACCAGATGCACATTGACCCTTTATAATGCTCATATTCTTGGAAACACTGAACTAAAGTACATAATACTTGAGGGTGTTTTTCTTTTCCTCTAGCATGACAACCTATGTTTGGCCAAGTGTTTGATAGAAAGAGTTCTCTTGTGATGTCTAAACCTATCAAAATAAATTAATGAAGAGGTTTCTGAGCTTGCAAAGACTATTCTTTGAGGAACTACACAGGATTTAGACAAGATTTATTGAAACTTTGGTTGGAATGACAGCTCAACATCCACTTCGAAGTAAGTTCAATTAAATTAACATTCCATCACAGGATATTAGTTTCATGGTGCATAGAGAAATTGTAGGCTGATATTTGCATACATTGAAATCCAGGAGAGGAACGAAGCATATAGAAAGAGGAGTAAGCAGCAATAATAATCAAATTAATTTGTTGTTATAACTATTTAGCAAATATAAGGCAAGTTAAAACCATTTTTATAAGTGGTTCCAGTAAAAATTATACTATCCTCTCTCCCTTTCTCTAGGCTTTCTTAGGCTATTAATTTCCTGGTAAAAATACAAAAACACAACAACCTATGAAACAACCAAAAATCCAACAAAAAAAAAATAAAGGAGATACAGCAATATACAGCTTTCAAGAAAACAAAATACTTCGTACAATGACTTTCATTTATGTCTTTAATGAAAAGGAATGAAGCTAAAAATTGTATAATGTATAATGATTTCAAAGCCTTAAGATAGGCTTTGTATCACTAAATAAAAAGTTTAAGTGTGTCTATCCAAGCTTTTCGTTCAGGTCTCACTTCATAGTCAATAAAATCTGGTTGATATAGTCAGTGGAGTCTAGGGCATGATTCACCTCATTGTAAGACAGGCATTAAAATTGTTCAGATTAGCTGTTTCAGAAAAAGTGTTCCTTTCTTTTTATTCACTGTTAAGAGACATTATGTGACTAAACTGGTTTGGTGACATCTATAATGTGTTTTCTAGGATGTGACTTGGACATCCAGGCTCGTCCCAGCAATTACTGTGACTTGTTTCCTTTCTTTTGTGTGTGTGTTTCCGTGTTCTTATTTGTGAAAATGTATTTCTTATCATGATGTTTATTAAATTCTCTAGGACAGATGAATGCAAAGTGCTATAGAATAGTTACTTCATGGATTTCTGACTTTTTACTGATGAACGTTGCATTTGATTTTAAAAGAAAAACATTAAAGCTAAGATTATAAGATTTAATATTAAAAGATTACAGAAAATTGAAATAATCAACAGACTTATTTTCCCATATAGAAGAAATTGAAATGTTGATTCCAGTTCTTTAGTTTCCTCCTCAACAGCTGATATTGACTCCCCTCCTACTTTTTTTCATCCTGTGTCCCTATAAACCATGCTTACTCCAAAAAATAAAATAAAGTTTTAATGGGCTAAGCAAAAGCAATTTTATTTCATTGTGAAGAATATAATTCCTTCTCCTCAATCTCTGCTCTGCCCTCGTGAGGACATATCTGGAATACTGTGTCCAGTTCTGGGCTCCCCAGTTGAAGAAAGACAGGGAACTACTGGAGAGAATCCAAGATGATTAGAGGGCTGGAGCATCTCTTGTATGAGGAAAGGCTGAGTCATCTGGGTCTGTTTAGCCTGGGGAAGAGAAGATTGAGAGAAGATCTCATCAATGCTTATAAATATCTAAAGGGCGGTTGTCAAGAAGATGGGACCAGACTCTTTTCAGTGGTGCTCAGTGACAGGACAAGGGATACAAACTGGAAAAAAGGACTTTACTTCTCCACATGATGAAAAATTTCTTTACTCTGAGTGTGACACTGGAACAGGCTGCCCAGAGAGCTTGTGGAGTCTCCTTCTCAGGAGATATTCAAAACCCACCTGGATGCAATCCCGTGCAACCTGCTCTAGGTGAACCTGCTTTACCAGGGGCATTGGACTAGATAATCTCTAGAGGTCCCTTTCAACCCCTACCATTCTGTGATTTTGTGAAGCTTTTGCACTGCCTGCTAACTGACCTAAGGGACAGAGTGTAATCTGAGGTGATAACAAGGAGAATAGAGGCTGGGAAGGGGAGATGAGGATGTTTGGAGTGAAGTTAAGTCTAGGACAGGGAGGAAAGGTATTTTCCTTAAGTCTTTACATGTTTGTCTTTATTTCCTAACATCTGAATTAGTAATTGAATGTTTCAAATGAAGTTAAATTCTCCAAGCCAAACCCATTTTTGCCCATGGAAGTAACTGGAAAATGTTTTCCTTGTATTTACTTTGACCCATGAGTTCTCTTGCTCGTTCTTCATGTTTTCTTCACTATTGTGCTGGGCAGGTGTGGGGCCAGCAAGAAAGCGAGTGAGTTGCTGTGTGGGTGCTTGACTGCTAGCCATGGCCAGTCCACTACAAGAACACACTTAAACTAATCAAAACATGAGAATCATTCACATCTTTTGGAAATACAGCTGTCAGAAGGAGATGGCATTGAAACTCAAGAATGCTTGAGCTGAAATAGACCCATAGATATTCTTATAATCAAGAAAAGACCTAATTAGATTGAAAACTAATTACAAATCAGAATACATTGTCAAGAGAGACAATATAAAATAGAAAGATATTTTTGTTGTTGTTTTCTTTCTGAGAATAGGCCCCAGAGCTTGCATTTTAGATAGCAGATCATCTGCTTGGTCAATCACACACAACAAATAGACAATTTGTGTCTATTTGTGTTAATTGACTACTATCAAAACATATCCTTTAATATTTTAAAATAACTGTTCTTTTCTGTAAATACAGGCATTTATTTTGCACTGACCTCAGCACTCTAGCAATTGCCTTGGCTTATTATCTTTGCTTCTTGCTTTTTCTGTTACTACAAGAACAGATTGGTTTATGAATAAAATCAATTCCTTTCTCACACTGAAGATATAGGCATCCAGACCAGAAGTCTACTTCATCAATGTGTATGCACTATAAGAAAGAAGATAACTGAGCATCCTAAATTATAGCAACAGATAGTATTTGTGCCTATGATCATTAAGTATTCTATTATGAGATTGCTAAAAGAAATTACTACACTTTGTATTGTGTTTGTGTTTGTGGCAAGGTGGTAGACGAGAACTTACAGGGGTAGTTTCTGTGAGAAGCTGCTAGAAGCTTCTGCATGTCTCATAGAGCCAATGCCAGCCGGCTCCAAGACGGACCCACAGCTGGCCACGGCCAAGCCCATCAATGACAGTGGTAGTGCCTCTGGGATAACATAGTTAAGAAGGGGAAAAAGCCCTGTGCAACAGCAGCTGGAAAGAGGAGTGAGAATATGTGAGAGAAACATCTTTGCAGACACCAAGGTCAATGAAGAAGGAGGGGGAGGAGGTGCTCCAAAGTGCCAGAGCAGAGATTCCCCTGCAACGTATGGTGAAGACCATGGTGAAGTAGGCTTTAAACTGAAGGACTCAGGAGGTGGGGTCCAAAGTGGCAATGCTCATGCCATCACATCCAACTGGGGAATAAGCCAGGCCAACCACAGTAGCAAAAAATGTTCCTCAGCTGCCTCCCAAGATGAAAACCAGAAAACCAACCACCTCAAGGGTGTGTATGGCTATGGTGGACCCTCTTGCACCACCTCCATGCTCAACTACCTCTCTGAAATGCCTGCACACCAATGTACACAGCACAGGGAATCAACAGGAAGAACTAGAGGTCTGTGTGCAGTCACAGGGCCATTGTCTCATTGCGATAGCAGAGTCACAATGGAATAACACATGACTGGAATGCTGTCATGGATGGTTATGTACTTTTTAGGAAAGACAGACCAGCAAGGCGAGGTGGTAGAGTTGCTCTTCATGTGAGAGAGCAACTGGAATGTATTAAGCTCTGCCTAGGTGTGAATGAAGAACGAGTGAAGAGTTTATGGGTAAAGATTAAGGGGCAGGCTAATATGGGTGACACTGTTGTGGGTGCTTACTACAGGCCAACTGATCAGAAAGAGGAAGTTGATGAGTCCTTCTACAGACAACTGGAAACAGCCTTATGATCACAGGCTCTGATCCTCATAGGGAACTTCAACCACTCTGATATTTGCTGGAATGGCAACACAGTCAGGCACACACAGTCCAGGAGGTTCCTGCAGAGCTTTGACGACAATCCATTCCCCTGTGCCCCTGGGAGAGAGGAGGCAGAGAAATTGGGAGTGAAGTTAATCCCAGGAAGAAGGGAAGGATGGGGGGAAGGTGCTTTAAGATTTTTAATTTCTCATTACTACTCTGACTTTTGATTAGTTATAAATTAAATTAATGTCCCAAGTTGTGTCTATTTTGTCTGTCATGGTAGTTGGTGAGTGATGTCTCCCTGTCCTTATCTCAACCCAGGAGCCTTTTGTTGTATTTTCTCTCCCCTGTCCGTCTGAGGAGGAGAATGATAGAGCAGCTTTGGTGGGCACCTGGCCTCCTGCCAGGGTCAACTCACCACATGTGGTTTATGTACTTCAGTCTAACCTTAAATTTATAATTGGGTTCATAAAAACTGACTATGTGGTTTCTTTTAAAATGCTTCAGCTGACCTAGATAATTACAGTAGTTTATTTTAGTAGATGTATTGTTCTATACCTTATTATTAAATAAAATACATTTCAGGATGAACTCTGTCTTGATGAACCAGAAATTGATAGAAATCTGATTAAAATATTAGAAAAAAATATGATCATAGGTAACCAATCTGCTTTAACACTGGTAAAGGAAACTAACTTACTCAAGAAGATATTTTTCATTGTGTTAGAAGAACTTTCATTGAAACTGCTGCCTAAATCAATTTCCTGATCTGAGAATGTGACAGTGAACCACTATAATTAGACCTATAAATATGCTGAAAGTTTAGCATCTCCATTTCTTGACTGTAATAGAAGTTTGGGACTACAGCACTTTAAAAATTAATTTTTTTTTTCAGTTGAATAAAAAAATGGGATTCTAGTTCGAGGGTTAAAATATGTTGATTTTTTTTTTTAATATTGCAAATTCTTGGTTCTGCCATTAATACTCTGTATAGTAGAAAAGTGTTTTTCATTGTTGATGTTGTTTTCTGTTTCCTTTTGCTGTTGCACCTTTCCAAAACTTGGAATAGTGGAGAAGAAAAGCAAAAAAGTAGTAGCAGTCACTGGAAAAGGGGGAAAATGTCCTGATTTTTACTGGAATTTTCCTACACCATTAAATGACATAAAATGTGGGGGAAAAATAAAAGAGAAAGAAGGAAAGAGAAACTTTAGCATTTTCATGAGAAGCTGTCATAGTTTAACCCCAGCTGGCAACTAAACACCACACAGCCACTCACTCACTCTTCCCACGGCAGGAAGGGGGAGAGAATCACAAGAGTAAAAGTGAGAAAACTTGTGGGTTGAGACAAAGACAGTATAATAGGTAAAGTAAAAGCCATGCACACAAGCAAAGCAAAACAAGGAATTAATTCCCCACTCCCCGTGGCAGGCAGGTGTTCAGCCATCCCCAGGACAGCAGGGCTCCGTCACGCCTAATGGTTACTTGGGAAGACAAACACCATCACTCTGAATACTTCCACACTTCCTTCTTCTCCCATATTTATATTCTGAGCATGACATCATATGGTATGACATATCCCTTTGGTTCGTTGGGGTCAGCTGTCCTGTCTGTGTCCCCCTCCCAGCTCCTTGTGCACCCCCAGCCCACTTGCTGTTGGAGGGGCGTGAGAAGCAGAAAAGGCTTTGGCTCTGTGTAAGCTCAGCAACAACAAAAACACCCCTGTGTTAGCAACACTGTTTTCAGCACAAATGCAAAACACAGCCCCATTCTAGCTACTGTGACGAAAATGAACTCTAGCCCAGCCAAAACCAGCACAGAAGCTGAACTACTTCATTAAAGATTTTTATTATAATGTTTTTCATAAATTACTTGTTTTATATACATTTCAAATTGAATCAGATTATTGATCATTGCTAGTAGTATCAACTTCTAGTCAGCACTAAGAGTAATGTGTTCCTAAAGAAAATAACAGTTGATAATAGTAATATTTGTGGGATAATATCAAAGAAAATACTTTTAGCTCACTCATCTACTCTTTGCAAGCAATATTAGCAGTTTCAACTCTGGAATAAAGAAACTGTAAATTGCACTGAAGCCAAAGACCAAGTGTCCACATCCCCCCCCCCAATATTTTCATGATGTCATGAAACTAGTAATGTATTAGAAAAAGATGTCTTCGCACAGTGGCAGAGCCAACTATCATCTCTTTTGGAAAGAAGATTGGAAGCTCAGGCAAGGTAGGAGAAAGATCCCTGTAACTTTTGTGAAGGATTTGGACAAAATTATTTGTTCCTGAGTCAGAATTGCTGTCTGTATTGCTGAGCAAATGTGCTCTGTTGTGCACCTGCTTTCCCGATCATCCAGAATGGAACACGTTGTAGTTCTTTATGTGCCCAAGTTTCCTTCCAGAGGAAACCTTAGTATTCAGAGACACAATGCACACCCAGGTATCTTTCTGGCATCCATCTAGGGTGATTCCAGATGGTATACTTACAGATCCAAGACTGTAAAGCACACCTGCTGTGTAGTGTTAATGTGGTCACTATTTATTTATTTAAAGCAGTTTGGATCAGGTTAGTTTTTAACTCTCGTTTTATTTTTACTCTTGAATAGTTTTATCATGAATTTCAGAAGCGGTGGTTAATGAACAACTTTGCTTGATTGCTGTTTCAGTGCTAAATAGCTTAATGATATTTTCCTTCTCCCATCTTTCCTCTCAGTTCAGGCAGTGAACAAGATTCTGAAGACTGCTGAAGCACCAAGAAAATGCAGCAATGTCTATCTAAAAAAAATTTAGAAAAACATGACAGGTAAAATAGGAAGAACATTGAAAGTGCCTCAGGAAAAACAACAAAAAAACCCCATCACATCATACTTATCATGCATGGGTATAAGGCTGGAGCAACATTTTCCATATACCCATACTCTGTGATGTAAACTCTGTGATGCAAACAGAAGAAAACAAAGGGAACAAAAAGTTATAATTTTGAGTGGATCCCAAATTGTTAGTAAGCTCTTCACTGAGATCCGGCATTGTAACTTCAGTATCAGCATTGGTCTGTTTAGACCAATAGACAGATTAAAGGCAGCTGGCGAAAGCATAATGTGCCAGCTTTAATAGTGGCACAGAAATAGTGTCAATGAGCTAGGGAAATGACTTTAGATGATCACCAATAATTTTAATTGATGAAGAAAACTCATCCAGTGGAAAAACCTAATTGGCAAACTAGTGAGTAAAAGTGATTTAATGTGTTCTATGGATCAGAAAATAAGACCTGGCATGGAGTATTGGCTATTAGTGCAGCTGTTGGGAAGATGATCTGCATCAGAAAATTGAACTGCAAAAAGCCACCAGTGAGCAGAAGCTTTGGGAAAAAAATACTGGCATTTAGCAGTATTTTCTGCCAGAAGTTTAGGATTTTTGTTCTCCTGAAGTTACCACTAATCACATAGCAAATCGTCATAAAGGCACTGTAAGAGTCAATAAGAATATACAGTGATTTGTGAGTATTCAAAAAATTAAATGAACAGCAAAATCAAGAAAGTAAGACCCATCCTGCTGATACTCAGTAAAGACATCTATGTTCTGCTGCTTATTTAAGGCAGTAATCAGATGAAATTATTGAAAAGGAATAATCACACAAATGAATGAATACAGATTATATAGATATCAATGTCTAGATAAAAAAAAAAGTCCATGCCATAAGGTTCTTGTGTATGTGCTAGACCCGTAAGACTGAAGGGAGAATCGAGAATCTAAAGCAGCACTTTGTGTTGTGACTGGAGGTGTGACCTTCCAGTGAGATGGAGGTAAGTACCTTCTCAATCTATTGATATCAGTAGAAGGTGGAAATATTTATACTTTTAAAGTGGACAATGAACATATTGTACAATGAAGGATAGGATTGTTCTTACTTGCATTCTGATACGCGAAAATCAGGTATCTAAATGTAAGCCCTCTTTCTTCCTTGCCATGGAAGAGTATCGATCATGTAGTGGATGACTAACTTTTATAGTAATAAAGCTAAGTGAGATGAATCCCATGCTCTGCTTTTAGGGAAGCTGGTGAATTCACTGGGTACATTTTAGTTGTATTTTATTAGTGAAATGTGGCCTTATCTCTTCTTTTTCCCCCTTGTGAAGTAAACCCTGATCACAATCGTTTAAAACATTAGACTACCCAAGACATAATAAACAATGAACAATTATCAGAGAGTTTGAACTTAGTATTTTGTTGATATGAGCTAGCTGTCTGCTAACAATGTTGGAGGTAGCGTAAAAAGAAACTTCATGTGTTTTAGCTATGGTGATCACTTTATATTTTATGATAAATCAAACGTGCTATTTTGTGCAAAATTAGCCATACTTAGCTGGCAACTAAAACAATAAACTGAGACTCTGCATGTATGCAGAATGTCATTACACTGTCTAATGTGTCATGTTCTACAGTGGGCAGAGCACTTGGATGAAAGGGAAATGGATGGCTAATGACTACCTTGGCATTTTAGCTGAGATTTAGAAAGCCCAGAACAACAATCAGTTTATAAATGCCAAAATCACTTATAGTATAAGAACAAATGTACAAGTTCAAGTCAAATATTTTTACTCCTGCTACTGTGTGCTATAAAACTTCCCCCCCACTAGGAATGATGAATACAGTGTTTAATGAGACATATTCTAAAGAATTATCTAGCATGTGTTCTGTGCAAAAGGAAGTAGTTAAGGCCTGCATATTTTGAAACAGCTTACTGAATTTCAATTTAGCTATTCTAATATTTAATTGGGATGTTGAGTATCTTTATTGGCTTTCAGTACTTCACAGTTGCTCAAAGTGATATATCTGATTGATGATAAAAGCCCATTTCTGCCATCTTATATAAAATCACATCTTATTTTAAGTCTAGTCTCACTGAAATCAGAAAGACATCCTATGGAATAAGTGGCTGCCAATGGGGAATAAAGATGGCAGGAGCTAACTCAATGCCTTTTTCTTTCTTTATAATGTCTGGTTGGAGAGGGTAAAGCCATTTGCTACAGGCTTTATATTCATCGTATCTGCTGTACCTGTGGTTGGCTGTCAGGTAAGCCAAGTCACTGTTTGGATTTAAAATCCTCTGTTAAAGATGGTTTGATTTGATTTAATCTTGATTTATTTGAAAGATCATTGATTTTTCTTTACTGTGGAACTTTTGTTTTGTTTCCAAACTCTGCAGTGCTTTGAACTGGGTTTGCTGTTAAAAAGCCCTTTTGTAAAATAAAGTTGTGGTAAAAAAAAACATTGTGTGGAGGTTACCTGGAGACTTCACAACGTGACATTTTCTCTGTAAAAGTACTATGTGAGAAGTAAACAGCAATACAAGAAGAAAAATATCCTTTTAAAAAGCACAAGCCTGCTACACAAGATAAGCAGAGGGGATAATGAATGTTATAAACCCTGAAAATTACTGCTTATTTTAGAAAAGTTTATATGTCAGAGAGGAAAAAAAGTAGATTAAAAGAACAGAGTAATTTGTGTACACAAAACTGTAGTTCTTCCCCCAATTAAAAAGAAAACTAACTCAAATTTTATCACTTAACTTGTGTTCCTTTACAAAGAAGAACATTCTGGTACTGCTGTTCAGGCTACCAAGTGTCACGTATTGTTAGCTCATGTGGGATGTTACTTTGGAACATCGCAGATTTTTTGGGATCATCAGCTGATCAGTAGATAATACTGAGTAAATAGGTTTTATTTAGATTATCAGAGTTCATTCTGTAAAAAAAGCAGGAATAATGGTAGAAATTCAACCGGACAAAAATTATAGCTGTGAATGCCCAGAGAAGGTGATTTAGAGGATAAGAATGATTCCACTACTGCCTTTTGCATCAGTCCTTAACATCTCTCTTGTTGGTGCCAAGGATTTTCAGTGGTGTGGACACTTGTCTGCTAAGGATTAGAAAGCAATCCCAAACCCATTTCAAATACCAATGTCAGACACTCATGAATCAAATTTTCCAGTCCTTCAGTGAACAAAATCTCCTTAAGCTTTTTCCAAAGTTTTTCCAGTTAATCGCTATGGAATTTGACCTCATAGAGTTACGTATGTCATAGTTAAGTCAATCAGTTGTTTTGTTTTACTTTTGTTTTTCATTAAATAATCTGTTTTCTTTGGACATGATTCATGCTGAACTGTGATCCTACCAGATGTATCCAGTCTCTGTACGCATATGTATATGAATTCAAAGGCACATAAACTGAAAACCGCTGATTTTGTGGGTCCAAACAAAGGAAATTATACAGCTATACTTCCATCTCCACAGACAGTCTGTAAGTGTAAATATAAGAGGCAAAGTAAAAACCAGAATCTTGTAAACCTTGAAGTCTTCACTCAAAAGTCACCTCTTCTAAAGCTTGTCTTGGAGTTCTTCTTCCTACTTGTCCTCGTGTTCTTCTCCCTGACATCAGAGGGAGAGGCTGCTGCTCTCTATCCCCGGTACAGAAAGGGAGAAACACCTCTACACAGACATTCTTTCGCCTCACCTTTGATTAGGCACTAAAATATCTGGAATAAGTTGGGAGTACCAGTTCTTCTCTGTTGACTATTCAGATTATAACCAGTTTATACCAGTTCTATAATGAGGGAAGTTAAAATTCTGTCCAATAAATCCTGTATTAATTAAATAATGTGTCAAAGAATAAGCATTATGAAACTCACGTTGTATTTTACATTTAATTTAAAACACAAAGGTTTTGAGAGTACATTTTTAATTTTTCTGTGCCTGAAAATTTTCTTCAGGCAGATGACTGTGAGCCTAGATTAAGATAAAGTAAAGCACAGAGACCTGTGCTGGTACATACAGCAGAAATGTTGGACCTGACTGAAAACTAAACTTCTTCCACAAAAAAGAAGAATAAAATCAGCAGATGAACCCAACAACAGGGCTGATTAACAAGACACATGATAGGCAACTGTGGGACTTAAAGGTCATCCCTAAACATGAAGCACATTTACCCTTTTAGCTACAGTGCTGTGGTCTTGTTCAGGCAAGAAGCCCTTGAGATTTCACTGTTACCCATCTACGTTGAGTTACATTGCTAATTTCAATGCCTAGTGATTATGCTGTGTTATGATATCAATTGAAAGGTCAATGAATTCAGGAAATTACTTTCTTATAGCTTATATGACAGTCTTTTTGTGTTTTTCAACAAAAATTGGATAGTTGATTACTTTCCATATTATATAAGACAACAGTCAGGGAATATAATGATAACATTCGGAGACATATGACGTACTTGCTATGGGTTTAAAAACGTAAGATTAACAAATGAAAATAAAACAATCAAGGCTCCCCTGTAGAAAACATTAACTCTATTTCATGTACTGAGACAAGTATAAAAATGTAATGTAAAATTTGGTTTAAAACCTCTATTGTTCATAAGGGTTTTTTTTCCCTCTGCATTTTAAAAAGTATGAAAGGGTAAAATATGTATGCAAGGAGATGTGGAGAGATGTATTAAAACAATGTTTACAAATATTTGTTTAAATTCCAGATGGGTTTACTTTAACTGTTTTCAAACTACTTTTATTTGCAAACTGTAAATAGTTACAAGAGCAAGTTTTTGCTTGTAAGGATGCTTGGGAAGAATACCATTTTTTTCATTGATATGTATACAAGAAGAAAGGCATTCACATATGGATATACATATTTGTCATTTGCTGTTTGCTGTTCTCTACTGTTCTCTTTACAGTCAACTATACTAGGAGCAGAAGCAATACCACGTGATGATGATGATGACTAGTCACATACAACAAATTTTGAGTACCTATGGGAAACAATCCACAGGTTGCAATTGTTATATTTATTGTCCATTGAACAATTAAAAATAACAAATATATAGAAATTTAAATAATTAAAAAGCTATTAGTAATGAATGGCAAAAATAGTCCTTTTTTTTTTTTCCCCTGGTGGTTTATTAATTTTAAGGATGCTTTTGCAAAACAATTTGTTTCTCTCAAGTACAGCTTTTATGACTTGGTCCTCTTACAGCACTAGCTTTGTCAACACTGTGAAAAATTGTGAATTTGTGAGTTCACGTCATGATGGTTGAATGACTACTGTGAAATTAATTTCATGTAGAAAATGAACAATGTTTGATTTAGTATTCTAGTTCACTTTTGGAAGTTAAACATATTTACATGTGAACAGGTCCACTCTTAAGTTACAATTCTTTTCTCAGAATTCCCGTACAAAACAATTTCTGTCTTTTAAGAACCTGAACTTACAAGAAACTAAACTTTCAAGATCAGATCTAACTAAACATTTGAAGTATATCCTTAATTTAAACAAGAATAATCACCTATCATCACTTTGCTGTATGGAGCTGTGAAACCTTGCCTTTTTTTTTTTCCCATAAGGGTATAATTTTAAACTCATTGCAACTTTTGTATGTAATATTAGGTTTGTGATTCTGCTTTTTGACCACTGTTGTCAGTACAGTCCTTCATAATGTTTTCTGCTCCTGTACTTGTTTATAATCTGTACGTGATTACACATAAATTAAGCTAATAAAGCCTTTGTTAGCATTTTTTTTTTCTGGTATTTTTGTTCCCTGTGCAATATCCCTTCATCAGAAAGTGAAAAGAAGCATAAAACCAGATGTCCCTCCCACAGTGGCCAAACAAACATACTATGAAAACAAGGAGCATTAAAAAACTGAATTGTATGAAATTATGACCCCATTAAATTAAATCTTTTTATTGATTTGGTTTGTCTGAGTTGTGAGTCTCTTATTTTCTTTGATCTGATCCACCAGCATGTGTATCCAAGAGCTAATATAAGTTATACACTTCTAGATAGAAATATAATGCTAGAAGAACTAGCAATTCTGACTGCCATGCATTAAACATTTCTAAACTAATTTTATCTTGTTTATGTTAGTAATAATATTCATTATAAAAATCCAATAAAAATGCCCATCACTTCGAAGTGTGAAATAGTCGTGTCACATATTTACAAAGTCAAAATCAATTTGGTTTACCACGGTAATACCTTTCAGTTGAAATTTATGCCAGGTAAACTACCTGTTGAAAAATGCAATTTGAATTGCAAACAAATGTTGCAACAGCACAAGTTTTATAAATATTTTTCTATGAGGAAAGACATTGCTTGTACTCAATACGTGCTTTCCTCTACCCACTGAAGGTTACCAGGCCTCTACATTGTCAACACTAAACAGGAGAATCAGTATAAAAGGAATAAGTGACATAGCTGTGACAAAACATATCTGTCGCTTTTGAAGGGCCACTCCAGAAGTTTTCAAAAATTGGAAGAAGGGAGGAAGGAGTCAAACACAGATACTCATGTACCTAGCAGTTAAGCTGAGCATTCATTTGTGATTCTATTGCAAGGTGAAAGGATGCAGCAGTTTTAAAATGAAATCTTTATTGTGTACTTGTCTACAAATGTGACTAATGAAACAAGAATACTGATTTTGCAGTTGTGCAAGGAAGAGAACACAGAAGCAAAGTGGTTTCCCTGAACAATCTTAGTGTTGTCTGGATGTTTTGAGTGATCTTGCAACTAAAATCATCCTACTCATTTCCAGTACATGATGATCATGAGATACAGAAAGCACATTTTTTTCTAAACTAGACAGTACAATTTGTCCCTCAGATCTCCTTAAGAAGATAAAGAACAGGCAGAGAGAAGCCTGTCTGTTTCACAGAAATTATGATCAATGAATACACACAAATTTATTTGACCTGCACGGAGCCTCATAAAAAAATTAACCATACAGCTGTCAGCCTTCTCTGACCCTTGTTTTCAGCACTGCTTTTATGGAGTACCTGTGTTTTAAGCAGGCAGAATTTTTCACCCTTCAACCAGTCAGTGGTATACTCACTCATGTTTTCAGAGGTCTTGGCACCCAGAACATTTAGGGTGCAAAACTATAGCAAAATAAAAATGATGAAATGATGAGAGATGAATTGATACTGATTTATGTCCAGAATATGGAACAGTCCAGCTTTAGTAACATAGGGTTTAGAAAAATTCAGCTGTTCTATCATGCAATATTTTGTAGTATCTTGTGAATTTGTCATGATGGCATTTGAATTTATAAATAAGTCTTAATGTGATATTTCTTTTATCACAAACTATTCCTCTATAACCTGTGAACCTGAACACACAGGTTTACAGGTCATAGGTCTTAGTATCTTCATGATTATTACAGTAGTACCCTGCAGGGCTCTTGGGAAAAAGTTAAGCACTTCAATACAAGCTTTACTCTCAAGTCTTGACTTCCAGACATAACAATCTTAGTGAAACTAAGTAACTATCTTTTTTTTTTCTTTTTAACTGCTGCTTTGCATAGTCAATTTTTATTTGGTGTTTAAAGATTGAAATTAGTTAGTGACTTTCATTTTGATAAATTATCTCATTACAAGTATATAGATGCATCATCTGGCATAGGCAAAAAGTGATGGTAAACAATATGAATAGTCAAAAAGTATTTGCATTGTGATATCCAGTTTTTAGAAAATAATATCTATTCTTCTAAAGACAACATTGCGATGCTGTTGCAGAGACAGAACAAAAATCTATAAGAAAAACCTGTTCTGAACACAGAGGAATCACCTCTGAATACTGACAATTCTTTCCCGATGGTTCATAGTATATTATGATCCGAAACTGTGAAAACCTTTATAGTTCTTGCAGTGTCTTGTCACAGGTGAAGAAACAGCTTAAAATGTGAATGTTAACATGGCAGATAATTGGGTGTACGGTCGTCTGGAAATTCTGATAAAACTTGGACTGAACAAAAGTTGCATGTCCTGAATCGTCCCGTTGACAGCAACACGAGACAGAACTACCAGTCAGGAGAATGATCATGTATTGTGCTTCTGCACGCTGACTATTTAGATTTAGGAAGCTGTGCTCTCTGAAAGAAGGTGGAGATCCCTACCTAAGGAAAGATCTGGGAAGTGGGGGAAGGTCCCAGAGATCAGAGCGCTATGTGGAGACAAATGCTGGGGGATGGCCAGGGACTTGGGACAGTAACATACAAGGCTGGTGACTGTGGGGAGCAGTACAACAAGAACTAACATGACTTTCTGCCCAGCCTTCCTGGACCAACAGTGACCTCCCTGCAGGGAAGGGATGTCAAAACCTACTGAACATGATGCTGGATGAGAAAGTGAGTGAGTGAGTGAGTGAGTGAGTGAGTGAGTGAGTGAATAAAAGTAGAGTAAAATCTCTAATCTGCTTGGTTATTAAATAAACCCTGGGATCTATTTCCACTGTGGGTTGTCGCTTACTCTGTCCCGAGCCATGACAAATCCCTACAGTGTAATTCATCTTACCTAACTAGAAATCTACCTCATAGTTATTTTCAATAGGTGAGACTGATGTGCCCAAATTCCCCGTTTTCTGCCTATTGACTATTTAAAATAAGTTCAGATATGTCTGATGGAAGACTGTTCATTTTACACCCTTGGTGATATCAGTGCTCATTCAAATATATGAAATTGCTGAAAGATAAGGCATGTGCCCCTTGGTGAAATTTATTTTTCATCTGGAAACAAAATGAAGAACTTTGCAGATACTTAATGCACATAAGAGTTTTCTAAAAAATCGGTACCTGCCAGAAATGTGAAAAAAAGAAATTAACTGTAATTTGAAATGTGGCCAGATATAAAATTTCTGGACCTGTGTGTCCCAGTGGACACCAAATTAACCATGATCCAGCAATGTATATAGGATAACGTTGTACTTGCTCAGAGCTTTCACTGAAGATCAGGAACGAACTGCTGCATGAAGAACCACGTCTTGTTTGTAAGGGACGGGGGCGGGGGGGGGAAATTATGCTTCTTGGATCCAGTCCAAAAATGCTCTTGGAATGAATAGTATTTTTTTTCCATTTATTTTGGTGGATTAACATTAGACTCTTAAGCACTGCAGATTTTAATTCACTGTCCTGTTTGTTCAGGAAGTATTTCTATAACAGAGCATCTAAATGAGAATTCAGACTTGGTTTAGGGTTTCAAAGAAGTCATGATTTTGCTCTCAGGGCTCACAGCTTTAACATTTCTCCTATCTTGTTTCATTCCAGTCAGTTATGCAACTTAGTTAAAATTAAAATTGCTCAATGCTAGAATATTCCTGGAAAACTCAAAGAGATTAAAAAAAAAAAAAGTTAACGTGGTGACAGGAAATGCTGCTGTTGACTCAGTAAGTGGCACTCGAATCTCAGGGTGAGCACTAACCCAGAGATCAGGATTTTGAAAGGAACTCATACATAATACGATATTTCTTTGGGGATTTTTGCCCTTTATTACAATGAAACAAGACTGTAATCATTGGTAATGTCCTAAATGCATGAAGAAGAATGAATTAAGGGCTTGATACTAATTATATATGAGATGTTTCAGAGGACTACCCTTTAAATACTGAATAAGTAAGTGTAAATTACACATAGTATTGCTTAACTCTAACTCCTACAGTAATCCCACTTGACCAATTGTGCTCAGAGTCTTGACTAAGGTCCCTATGATTTTATCACAGAGCCAGTTATGTTCTGAAGGAACTAGGACACCAACTTAATTAGGACCCAAAGTGAGTTGCCTACCTTTCTCTGAGATGAATCTGGTCCCTATGGCTTTACTTATGGTGACAGTGTACACAGTGAAAGTCCATACACCCTACCTCAGGTAGGGTGCAATTCAATGTAATTTGATATGGTTTAATGCTGTATTTCAGTAAAGTCACACATACAGTATGCATAGTATACATATTTCTTATGCTTCTACTCTTGACTAACTTGGCCATTGTTTATCATCTTCGTGTTTAGAGAAATCTCTTTTACAGCTTTGCATATTTTGGGTATCAGTCACAAATACAAGTATTCTGTGTATTCCTTCTTTATCTGTGTATGAAAGGGTCTCCAGGGCATCTTAAATTATATAAAAAGAAGCCAGATCTTTTAATTAGCTTTTTTTTTTTTTTTTAAGCTGACAGGTATGTACAAATACTTATAGCTTGATAATTAAAAACTGCATATACTAAGGATTAATGCTGGCATAGTAAGAATTCCATTTACTGAATGTCTGTGGTCAGGTCCATGTCACTGTGACCACAGTGTAATAACAAAATGTCTTTGGTGTATCTGGATGATCTAGATGATATATCTTACATTTGGAGCACAATGCAAAGATTTTTCTGAAATGAATCAAAGTTCTTTGATTTCTTGTTTTTAGATAATGAAATCTGTCAGACCCATTAGCTTGCAGAACCTTTGAAACATCACAAATACCTTTGACATATCTTTATATTATCACTACTGTAAAAAGGAACTATCTTCTAAAGCTGATAACATAACATGCCATGTTTCCAGTATAGTCCTTGCAACTTTTCTGCATGTCAAGAGTCCTGCTTGGCTGCCAGTGGACATTGAAAGAGTCCACTTTTTCCTGAACTCTACTTTTCTAACCAGTTGCTTCAGCTTCTGTACTGGCCACATGTGTCCCTTTGGATACAGTGGGGCAATTTGCAAGGAAATAGGGTATTTGTTTCATAGTTCCTGCCAAATGTATATGGATGAAACAGGTTACTTATAATATTATTCAGAAATAGTAAAATATGCTTACTTATTGAAGAAAATTACAAGAGAAAAAGAAGCACAAATTTGTACTTAGCTATGCTGATATAGATTTTTTTGTGTTCTTTTCTGAGCTAGAGTTTCTCTGTAGTAACTTTAGATAGAAGTTGTCTTACTGTGCTAAGATAGCTGTTGATTATTCTAATTTTCTTCTGTCACTCCAGAAGAGAGGAAGAACACAGACAAAAAATTGTGACTGTTTTCCTATTCCTTAAGTTTTCCTACTATACAATTATAAAGGATTCCTTCCTGTTTCTTGCCACTGAGTTCTGGGGAACCACCCAGTATAGTTGTGAAACATCCTTCCTACTTTCTCTTTTCATGAGCATACATATATACTATGTTTGATTCTTTTCTATTTTGCCACAGTTTTCCTTTGTTATTTTGAAAAACACTATGTAATTGGAAGAATTAAATTTATATTCTTGTTGTTAGGGTCATTGTAAGTATGATGTAAATAGAAGCCAGATTCCAGAGAATTTGAAACTAAGAATGGAGTCTTTAACTTGAGTAACATCTCCACGATCTCATTCAATGCCAGTAGTGAGATTTATGGAGTATCCATCAGGGGAATATATTACAATGGTATATCTATTTCAAATAATTTGTAATTTATGATCATCCTACAGTCTCAGACATGCAATCTGATAAGACACACTAATAGAATTTTAGTGTATAAGTGGACTGAGATTCTAAAAGGTCAATGGAGTATAAATAAGTACAGTAATAATGAGAGATGCTAATATCAGCAGTAATTTAAGGCTATTCAAATATACTTACTGAATGTCAAATTTAATTTAAATAGTTATCTGCACTAAGCATTAACAAGTTGCATGGAAGTATGTGATCCATAATGTGTTTGGTTACCACTTTCTCATGAAAGGAATTATAATTTATGATTTGCTTTTATTTCCCAAGTACAAAAAAAAAAGCCCACAACAAAAAACGACACAAAAAAAACTCCAACCAAAAATAAAAACCAAAAACCCAAAACCAAACCCACCAACCAAAACCCCCTCGTTTGCTTATGAAAAAAACCAAAACACCGAACTTCATATTGCTTTGCCTTAGGAACAAGTTTAACAGCTTTTGTTACACACTGTTGCCAGAGATTGACCAGAACAGGTATCTGGTATGCAAGGGTCATAATTTGTCTATGTATCATTCCAGTTTTAAGCCAGCATATGTCTATTCATTTAGATGAGCACTCTATTGAGTCATGTAAATTTGTGTAGATCCATCGCAGATCTAACAAAAGTGTTTTGTTTTTTTTTTGTCAAAAAGGCAGGCAAATGGGTTTGTGTGATATCAGCGTCAGAGCCTTCAGCTATAGTTTACTGCAAAGTGTTTTCTTCTGGAGCAGGTTTGGCTTCTTCCAGACTGCAACCACCTTCCTGAAAGAGACTGATTACTGGCTGACACCCTCTCTGTCGAGAATACAGTACATAGGAGCTCATATAGAGAGATTATATGGACAGCTGAGTAGGTAACTAACATATTAAATAAAGGGGGTATGTAGTATTTCAGGATGGGACGAGAGTCAATCTTCACACAGAACCAACATTTACCTCCTTTCCTGTCCTCTAAGTCCTAAAAATTATTCCCTTGTTTGAAATAGTTGTATTTCCCATAATCCAAAACTGTGTTTGATATTAATAGGGCAATTGAGTCTATAAGTTTTGTGAGTTTAGTAATTTCCATCAAGCTTGTAGAACTCTAATAAATAGTTTGGTGCAATACAAAACTCAAAACTTTTCAAATGAATAAAATAATTCTTTACAATAGACAAAAATTACTGATCAACTCAGAATGAGCATCACATGTTGTAAGATTGATCAAAGAGACAGCAGCGAGTATAATATCCACTCTTTAAAAGATTGAACTCTGTCGTGCAAAGATATTTTAATTAGAAAGTTTCCAGTTTTGCTTTGTAAAATATCACTGCATTACTTGAAAATTCACAGAATAAATTAGGAGTGTGATTAGGAAGCAAAATAGTGTAAAAATTCCACAAAAATAACTTGAAAGAAAAGACTAGGTTTTGGGCTGTATCAAAGAAAATAAACAGGAAGAATGTCAGAAGCTAGTGAATATGTAATATAACGTACTGTGAAGAGCAGAAGGGAAAAAAAGGAACCCAAAGCAGAACACGTCAGCTAACTTTAGACATTTGTGTTGTGATATCTGCATTTGCATTACTCATCTTGCCTTCTTTTATAGTCAACAGTAAAAACCAGGTATTCTAGAATGCCGTTAATCTCAGCCCAACACACTTATTTAATGTTTCAGTCACTGATGTTGGCTAGATATCTCCAGGAACATATGATATAATTCAGTCTGGTGAGGCAACCATCTTGCTATACTCACTGTGTAGAAAATAAATTGAAAATGCTTAAAATCTATACTCACACGGGTGGAGAATCAGTCTGCTAAAAATCTATCTTGACTGATAGAGCAGGGAGGCAAAACAAAGTGACAGGTACCTATATAAGCTGAGATCAACTTTGCATACCTTTATTCTGAAGTCTAGTACTAAATAGAGCAAGTTGATTTTCAAAAAGTTGATGGTACAAATGTGTGATACCTTTGCAGTTAGAAATAGGTTTCTACGTGTAAGGGCAGGATTCAATTCCACAAAAAATGACTCACAGCTGAGAGAATACGGATCTACATGGAACTGCAAGGAGATGCCCTGCTGTAGCTTCAGTTGCAGAAGTTGTTAGTTGGTATAGCACAGATAATTTGAAACAGTACTAGATATCTGTATTTGGGCAGTTCTATTCTCTGTGTGAGTGAGACCCCACAACTAACAAAACTGTCGGGTTTGCTTGCCTGCTGTATGAATCTAGTATCACTTTAAGCACTGCTGAGCATCCTGTTTTGCCTACAGATGCTGATACGAATCACAGAATCACAGAATATTAGAAGTTGGAAGGGACCTCGAAAGATTATCTAGTCCAACCCCTGCTGCCAAGGCAGGGCCACCTAGAGCACATCACTCAGGAACGTGTCCAGTCGGGTTTTGAATGTCTCCAGAGAAGGAGACTCCACAACCTCTCTGGGCAGCCTGTTCCAGTGCTCTGTCACCCTCACAGGGAAAATGTTTTTCCTTATATTGACATGGAACCTCCTATGCTCCAGCTTACACCTGTTGCCCCTTGTCCTATTGCTTAATGACATCGAGAAGAGCCTGACTCCGTCTTCCCGTCACTCACCCTTTACGTATTTGATGAGGTCACCCCTCATTCTTCTCCAAGCTAAAGAGACTCAGCTCCCTCAGCCTTTCCTCATAAGGAAGATGTTCCACTCCCTTAATCATCTNCTGGCTCATGGTCATCCCTCTGTCCACCAGGACCCCCAGGTCCCTTTCCCTTACACTGCTCTCCAGTGGGTCAGTCCACATGGGATTCTTCTTTCCCAGATGCAAGACTCTACCCTTGCCCTTGTTGAATTTCATTAAGTTCTTAAGTTTCATTAAGTTCATTAAGTTTCATTAAGCCCAGCTCTCCAGCCTATCTAGGTCTCACTGAATGGCAGCACAACTGTCTGGCATGTCAACCACTCCTCCCAGTTTTATGTCACCCGCAAACTTGCTGTTCCCTCATCCAGGTCGTTGAAGAAAATATTGAATAACCCTGGTCCCAGTACTGACCTCTGAGGGGCTCCACTGGTCACAGGCCTCCAGCTAGATTCTGCCCCATTGACCACAACCCTCTGACTTCTTCCTTTCAACTAGTGCACAATCCACCTCACTACCCGATCATCCAGGCCACACTTCCTCAGTTTACCTGCAAGGATGCTGTGTGAGACGGTATCAAATGCCTTACTGAAGTCGAGATAGACCACATCCACTGCCCTTCCATCATCCATCCACCTGGTTACATCCTCATAGAAGGCTATCAGGTTGGTCAAACATGACTTTCCCTTGGTAAAACCATGCTGACTGTTCCCAATGACCTTCTTATCCTTGATGTGCCTGGTGACAGTGTCAAGGATACGTTGTTCCATCACCTTTCCTGGGATGGAGGTGAGGTTGACTGGTCTATAGTTACCCAGGTCCTCCTTCTTGCCCTTTTTGTAGACTTTGTTTTCCTCCAGTCCTCAGGCACCTCTCCCATTGCCCACAACTTGCCAAAGATGATGGAGAGTGGCCTAGCAATGACTTCTGCCAGCTCCCTCAGCACTCGCGGGTGCTTCTGTAGGTTCCTTGTGATATCTACCAGCACCAGATGTATGTGTTGCGTGACATCAGATAGTCGTGTTTCTCAATTGCATCCCACTACAGATGTTTAATTTCCCATTGGCAGGACTGTAAATGTAGGGATCGATTCATTAGTCCGTACATAGTTTTCTAGGGCCAATGGACATGTCCTTGGGTATCCTACCTCACCTCTGTCTGTCACTCTAGAAGGCTACTGGTCTTATGCAAGCTGTGTCTCATATCTACAAGAAACTTGTGTGGATGTCTCAGATGCTATGAGGATTACTAAAGTGCTCTGAGTCAGTACCCAGAGCAGCTGATGAATCAAGCTTTGAGGAGCTGCATTAATGCCAAGGAAAGCTTGGATCCCTAGTTAAAGTGGTCTGTTACCAAGGTGCTGAATTCTGCACAAGTGCTGTGACTCACACGGGCATCTAGTGCCACTTGAGAGGACCCTGAATGCCTGAGACATCTGTATGGAGCTAACAGATACAGCAGAGTACTTATGAGAGATTCATGATCTGTTGGAGTGGCAGATGGCGGCCAGTGAGGATTTCTGAGCAAATCTCAAATAAAAAATAATTCTAAGGAACCACATTAAGCCAGAGAGCTCTACCATTAATCTCTCTTTATTTTCTAGTAAATATTTAAAGGTGTTCAAAACACTAAAAATAATTGTGAAACAAAATATCTCTGAGTACAGACACTAATGGAAAGCTCTGTTGCATTGGGAATGGGAGAACAATTGTGGAAGCTCCCTTTAGATCACTTCTGTGAATGGATCTCATAGAAAATCACATCATGTGTCTAACATTGACACATTTTCTTAAATCAAAGAAAAATATGGTAAAATCTTCATTTCATGGAAGACATTCAGCATTTTGCCATTGACTTCAGCAGGGCCAGGAATTAGCCCAGACAAATTAAATATTGATACATATAGTTTCCTTTTCTCTCATTGATAAACCACTTCTGTACAGAAATTCTGAATTAAAAATAGGAAAAGAGAAAAAAAAAGAAAAAGAAAAAACTAATGGTTGTACTTCAGCATTTTGAGGTCAAAATCTGTGGTTTCTATGAAACAATGCTTTTAAGATTTTTAGTTGTATCGTTGAAATGAACTGAATTAACAATGAACCAAAAATGCCTCAAGGAACAGCCTTTTTAAAAAACGTGTTGCTGTAGTCTCTTTCTTTAGTGTCTGTCAAAAGAATCCTCAAAAGGGAAACAATTCTGAATACTAAATAAGTGGCTAATATTAACAGTGTCACTATAGTGATCTTCTGCCCTACTGCTGCAGATGATGCTCATGGGCTTGTGCACTAATATGAGTATTTCCTTGCAATGAACGGGCATGCATAATAGAAAAAAGTAGGCAAAGGATGTTCTTACTACCTTGACCTGAGTGCCTATCTTCAAGCTAGTCTATGACTCATGGTCTGGTGGGTTAAGACCTTGTACAGCTTCTACAGTGAAAAGGATCATTAACATTGGTTTTGGCTATGTTTTTATTTTACTGTCATATATAGTTGACCCGTTGCAAAGGTAAAGACTTTAACTCACAAAATGCCCGAAGATTTTATGTTCTTGATTTGGCAAGGTGAAAGGAGACAGAAAGGACAAAATGGGGAATATGGGACCTTGAAATTTTTTATAATGAGAGAGATATAATAAACATAATATATGTTATAAATATATACATAGTTTTTTACATGATCTTTTGGTTCTAGCTTTATGCTCATTTAATGGCTGCGTAGAAGGTGTCTAGATTGAGGTTGGAAGGGCAGAAGCTGAAAAAAAGTAATTCTCAGCAGGAATTGTAGAAGAGGAAATTCGGATTTTGAGGCTGAACAGGAAAGGCTGGAGCTGGACTAGCTGGAGAAGGAGAAAAGGGGTGCATGACAATTTGCATATTCACTGAACACAATTTGCAAGACATTTGTAGAAGTGGAGGTGAGGAAGAGGAGATTGACTGTGCTCAGTTCAGTTGCCTACAGAGGCCAGTAGCCTGGCTACTGGCAGCTGATACAGAAGGACATGGGCCTCCCATAGGTCCTGTGACACAGAGAGGCCAGGCCCATGTGGATTTCCATACACCTCTGGGTGTCTTGAATGACAGTTAGTTACTGTGCTTAGGTAACTTTGACAGAGAAAAAAGGGTGGCATTTTTTAAAATACATGAAAATAGCTGCTTTGTAGGCATCTACATCTGTGCTAGCTACTTTAAATACTCTTTACAGAGATGGAGATAGAAAACACTTCTAGATGTGAAGAATCTTTTCCAGTAATGGAGCTCTGAAAGAGGCCAGATGAGTAGGTCTTATATGTCACTATTTCTCTCCATTGTCTGTAAAACAAGCATAGACTGAGAGGTAGGTGTCAACACTTATGAATTCAGGATTCTTCTGAAACATCAGGTTCAGGGTGGAGTATCAGGCATTGCTAGGGCTGTGAGCAAGGGATTACCGTATCAGTCTAAGAGTTTAAAGAGAGGCAATTGACGTGATGAATTAATTTTAACAGCAGAGCTGGAAAGCACAGATTTTAATGAGGCAAGAGGAAGAAGAAAATGTTGATAAGGAAACCAGAGGCAGATATTTCTAGACCATGAGTCAAGAACTTTTGCTACTCCAAGCTTGATTCCTGGACTGAGAAAAAAAGAGTTCTCATCCTGCCTCTGCCAGTAGTTTAGTGGTTGGCAATGTCTGTTTTAGGTATTGGTGCCTCAGGTTCCTTAGATCAGAGCAAGAAATTAATAAGCAAATAATTTTACTGTACATTAATATGAAACATTACAGAAAAGCTTCTAACTCTACAGATTGCTTTTTGTCACATATTTGTCAGTTAAATTGTGGAAGAGGCCAGTCTGAATAGTATGTATAAAATACAGAAAATGACTATTTGAATTACTAAGAGAAGTAACAGGTAATAACAACTGAAAAAACCTCACAGAATAACTCATTAAGCCTGTTTTAAAATTATTTAAAATCCAGTTTGAGGAAATAATCAGACATTCACAGCCTGCTGTTGTGGCTTTTTAATCCAGTAGGTGTAAAATCGAAATCCTTACATTACTATGGAAGAACTATTTTAGGTAATTAGGGCAAAGCTTGTGTAAGATGTCTTAGACATAAAACATCCAGGATAAAGAATTAATGATAATCTAGGTATTTATGTTACCACTAGAATCAATGAAGATCTAGTAATAACTAGCGAAGGAAGTTTACAGAGCAATTCAGTTCACTGGAGAATAGTAATTTTTGTTCATCTGAAGTTTTCTAGTCTCCATTAATTAAAACCCACTCAAATGCCTAAACTTTGGTATCTAAATATAGCTATACAGGATCTCCCTTTCTGGTACTGAGAAGTAGTTGCTTCTTTCATCTGTCTATGTGGAAAAGTATCAGGTATTTTCTGTAGGAAAAAATGTATGTGAAAGGTGTCTAAATTAGGCAGATTTCACTCCACGTGGAGACTTGCTACTGCAGCACTGTGTGATAGCTGTCAACAACACACTTACACAAAAACATATAGTGGGAGTACTAGAGATGGATGAAAAGTCATGGCAAAACTAACTCCTATATGTCATGGCAAAAACTAACTGTTGCAGATATTACAGGTAATTACTTTTCATAGATCTAAAGTGATCATTATCATATAGTTAGAAGTTTGTAGAAGAAGAAAACTCATTTTTCAACAACAGAGGTGATTATAGAAGGTTACCCTGGTCTAGAATTTCTGATTGTTTTCTTTTGAGATCCCGGACCCCATTAAGACTGCATGCAGCCAGCACATTATGGAAAGAACTTAGGTAACACTCCAAAGACCAAATTCGAGAGGGTAAGAGTATCCGGTACCATCTGTAGTTAGATTAAGTTTCTGGGTTGATTTTGAGGTTTTTTGGTTAATGTAATAGCAAGCTGATCCCATCTTGATGAAGTATTATGAGAACATATTCAGAGAGCTCAGCAGTCATAAGGGTATATGAGTCAAAAGATGTAATTTTAGGGACAACCAGAACAGAAACAGGTTTAAAAGAGTTTAATGACAGCACAAAGGTTAGTAAACAGAGGACAATGGTTGCCTAGCACTAGAAAGGAATATGAAGCTTCTCTGATACCATTGGACCAGATGTTCAGGCCCAGCTTTTCAAATAAGGAGTTGTTCAGATATTCAGGGATAGGTGTATGGAGACATCTTTAAGTATCTGAGTTTGCTTATGTAAAAATTCTCAGTGTTGGTATTGAATAAAGGAAGGAATTCTTCCAAAATATAGTTTTAAACACTGTTAGCACAGGTATATGACATACTACAACTTTCTGATTCTTACGTATGTTTTGCTTCTTAGCTAAATTAAACTATACGAAGTACCCAAACTGAAACTTGTCCAATCATGTCTAAGAGTGAGAATGCTTAAGGTTAAATTTTAGGTACTGACAATCACTTTCATGGACAGTTAATTTGTAGAACATTTTATAACTAATCAACAGCATTACGTGTAATATATGAAACACTTTCAGCACTTAAGTCTTCAGTTAAAAGTCAGAGACATCGGTCATTTTCACATAAACATTTTTCATACATTGTTTCTTTATGGCTTATCATAAATAGTAATTAAGTTCATATAATTTTTCATTGATTTGTCTGGACTTAGAGGAGAAGTGAGGTACTTCTTGTCATGAGATTGCTGTGACATTGAAGCTCATGAACAGATCAAACATTTTTGATAATCTATCTCTATTTTACAGATTATTCAGTCTCTAGTTTATGGATTATTGAGGTAGAGACAAGTTAGTAGGTGTTAATAAGTGAATTATGTAGTAAGGTCTGTATGAACACAAATGATTTTGGGTTTTCAAAGGTATGTTTATTTAACTGAAAAATAGAAAATTTAAAGTTAATAATGAAAAAATATCATTGCAAAATGAACATTTGTCCTGCCAAGATGCTCAAAACAGTCTGATAAAGAACAATAGATTTCTTCTTTCTGGTTAATATTTTTGTTTTAGCGGCATGCTGAAAGGAATCTGTATGACTCGTTTTATTTGCTTTATTTATGCTGATCTTTCTACAGATTTGTTCAGAGAGTGTAAAAACAAGCCATTCTTCAGGAATGCAGGAAGGTTGTTTTTCTTTGAAGTCCCATTGTCAAGGCACTGCAATAGTTCACTCTTCATGGAAAGGATAAAGCAAAGCACAGGGTTCCATTCAATTTGCAACAATATTGAAAAATAATAATAGTAATAATACTATATGCAAATACATATATGCACAGAGTGTAACATCTCCTCAAATTGAACTGTAGCTAAGTACATAGAAAGGTAACTTTTTGTAATGAGGAAAAATTTTACTACCAAAGCCAAAGCTTGACAAGATTCAGAAAGAAACTTGTCGCTAATAAGATCATCAATAGGATTAGAAGTAAAAACTAGTAATTTAGACAGAATGTAAGCTTGTATGCCTCCAGTCTCTTGTAAGAGAGTTAAGAAGAGACACTGCTAAGAACAAAAAATTGAAGAATTCCTCACTTCATTGCCGAAGGATTTACATAAAGAAGCAATGGGCACTGGAGAAGTCCAAACTAGAAGGAATGCTGAAAAAGTGGAAATTAAAATATTATGTTTTGTTATTCAGCTGTACTCTGGGTTTTAGTTTCAGACTCAAGTCCCATCTCAACGATGGTAAGTGAATCCTTGTAGAAGATTTTCAGATCTGTTAATAGTCTAGGAGTGCTGTTATCTCTTGAGGCTTAAATATGACGGCAACGAAGCTGGTGAAGGGTCTGGAGCACAGGTCTGATGAGGAGCAGCTGAGGGAACTGGGACTGTTTAGTCTGGAGAAGAGGAGGCTCAGGGGAGACCTTATTGCCCTCTACAACTACCTGAAAGGAAGTTGTGATGAGCTGGGTGTTGGCCCCTTCTCACAGATAACTGGTGACAGGACAGGGGGGAACGGCTGCAAGTTGCACCAGGGGAGGTTTAGGTTGGAGATGAGGAGAAATTTCTTCTCGGAAAGGGTGGTCGGGCATTGGAATGGGTTGCCCAGGAAGGTGGTGGATTCACCGTCCCTTGGTGTGTTTAAGGAAAGGTTAGACGTGGTACTGAAGGACATGGTTTAGTGGTTAATAGGTGGTGGGGGAACGGTTGGACTGGCTGATCCTTGAGGTGTCTTCCTACCTTAATGATTCTATGATTCTATGATTCTCTAAGATGAAGAAGATATGAATGACACATTCTATGTTGCTACTTCCATTTGTTTGGTATTGGAGAGCAGAGTCTTCCTTTCTCAGAGAAGCTCAGCCAACCTCGGCCTGATAACAAGGCATACAATGTGAAGAAATAAAATAGATTTTGAAGGATGGTGTCATCTTAGTAGCTTTGGTTCAGGCAAGCATAAATAGAGCTTCTCAGAGTTACAAAGACAAAGAGGAAAAAAAAATCCCCTCACCCCAGTAGATCTAACACCAGAAGTCTGTCTTTAAAGACTCTGTCATAAACTAAAAGGAGAACTGGAATATTAACAAGACGTAACTTTTTGGAGTTTAAATCAGATGCCTTATTGTCATCCAGCATGAGTCACACATGGTTGGTTTCTTTATAACTACCTTTTTGTGCAGTAATGGAATCATTATAAAACAAGAGAGAGAGAGTGAACACAGTGACTACAGTGAACACAGCTTTTCCACACTTCTTTAATAAGAACACGGCTCCAGGGGGCCTTCAGAAGCTAACAGCTCAAATATCAATGACTTGACAAAACAGGACACAGTATCAGTCCTTAAACTACTTTTTAAACACTGTGATCAGTGACATCAAGAGAAATTCATTCTTAATGCATAAATGAAAAAAAAAAAAAGGATAGAAACATTTCAAAGTTTGCTGGAAAAGGAAAAAAAATCTCAAAATTCTGTTGTCTTCTGAAATGACTGAAATATGAAAGAATTAAAAATTGTAGACATTGTCTAAAGCAGAGGCCAATACAGCAATAGTGGAAGTACAGTAAAAGTTGCAGGACCTGGGTTTTAAAATTTACAATAGGAACCTCTGTTTCAGTTAGTATTTCTTTTAATACTTGGACTTACATGTTCCAGTTTTATGTTTTCCAAGGTAACAAATTCCAGTTTTTATGCTGGCTCAATGTTTGCTTTTTATCAGGAAAATCAGGTTTTGAGCTGTGTGTATGAAGAGAGACCTAGAGACATAATGAATCAGTATACTGGAAAGTGAGACGTAGGACATTTCAACTTTCTGATGTCTGTTTAAGGGAGCTACTAGTCTTTGTCATTGGATGGCTCTTTCTTTCCTTTATGTGACATGAAGTGATGGCACTGTTTCAGCGTCAGATTCTTCTTTATAGATGTTCACATCACAAAGAACTCACACACTTGTTTTTGGCAGTGCTTTCAGAGGGGGCAAAGATTCATTAAGCACGGTTCTCTCTTCTGTAAATGTGTTTCCTAAAGGCAGTGATAAGATATATATATATGATCAATATGGAAATGGCAATGTCATTGCTATTGTTTTGTCTTTGGGATCTAGTGAAGACAAAGACTCAGCGGAGGTTTAACTTGTACCTTACGGCAGATATAAACCCTCTGAAGAGAGGTTCACTTTACATGGCCATCAGTTCAACAATTGGTAAGAAATCTTATGATTCATTCAGTTCCACCTTATTTTGAGAGACGCATTCTGGAAATATTAGTTCTTATTAGGGCCTTGGCATGCTGAAGTGCTCATTGTATTTAAAGAAGTGTCAGGCGCAGAATGATTTGGAGACAAATTCTGAGGTACTTCAAATTCTATAAACCCTGTGAGTGCTCAACAATATTATGCATCCTACCACATAGGAAATATTTACTAGTTGGCAAAAAAAAGAAGGAATAAAAATACCTAATGTTCTTAGTTAAATCTAAAGGTAAATGACAATTATTCCTAACTTGATTCTAAACTGTGGTCCCATAGTGTTTCTCAGGTCAATAGATACCCTTTCCAGCCTGTTTTTTCACTAACCCAATTTTTTTTGAGGTCGAGTTCTGTTCTCTCAGCATTTTTTCAAAAGCCCATGTATGAATGGTGTTCCAGCTGCAATAGCAAATAAACTTGGGGGGGAGTCTCCAGAGTCACAACTGTATATAATTGCCTCTTATAAATTTGAACAATGACATACTAGTCTTGGATCGAATGTGCACTTAGAGATCATATTCTAAGGCAATGCTTCCTGTCTGTGATACTGTACTTCTTAGATACCAGTGCCTGGACTAGCCACTGAATCACAGAATGACTGAAGTAGAAAGGCACCTCTGGAGATCATCTAATCCAACCTAGTTTAGCTCTAGTCAAAAAAAGGTCAGCTGAAGCAGCTCACAGCCATGTCCAGTTGGGTTTTGAGTATCTCTAGAGATGGAGATAAACTTGACTGCCTCTCTGGGAAATATGCTGTAATGTTTGATTAATCCTGCAGTAATTTCTTTTATTAAGTGGAATTTTCTGTATTTCAATATGTGCATCTTGCCTTTTTCCTGTAACTGGGTATTATTGTGAAGAGTCTGGACTGGTCTTTATTCCTTGCCATTGGGCTTTTGTGCACATTGATAAGATCCTCACTGAGACTTCTCTTCTCCAGGCTGAACAACCCCAGCTCTCTCAGATTCTCCTTCTACGTCAGATGTTCCAGTTCCTTAATAATCTTTGTGGCCTTTTGCTGAACTTGTATCAGCATGTCCATCTCTCTCTTGTACTAGGGAGCCCAGAACTGTACTCCACATCTGTCTCACCAAGGCAGAATAGAAGGGAAGGATCATCTCCCTCAGTCTGCTGGTGATGCTATTTCTAATGCAGCTCAGGATGTTGTTGGCTTTCTTTGCTGTAACAACACATTGCTCAGTCATGGTAGCTTAGTGTGCTCCAGGTCCTTTTATGGAAAGCAACTTTTCACCTTTTTGTCCCTCAGCATGTAATGGTGGATGGAGTTATTCCTCTTCAGGGGAAGGAGTTATTTGCCTTTGTTGAACTTCATGAGATTCCTCTCGACCCAGTTCCAGGCCTGTTCAGGTCCCTCTGAACAGCAGCACAACCATCTGGTGTATTAGCCACTCCTCTCAGTTTTGTATTTTCTGCAAACTTGTGAAGGGTGTGTTCTGTCTCATCATCCACATCACTAATGAAGTTGTTAAAGAGTATTGCCCCAGTATTGAACTCTGATGTATACCACTAATGACTAGCTTCCAGCTGTGTGACTTCCAGCTTTGTGACTCTGATCACAACATTTTGAGCCCAGCAGTTCTGACAGTTTTCAATCCACCTCACTTTCCATGTATTTAGCCCATACCTCAACTGCTTGTCTACTAGGATATTACGGGTGAGGGTGAAGAGTCCTACTAAAGTCAAGATAAACAATACCCAGTGCTCTTCCCTCATCCACCAAACCATTTATCTGATCATTGGAAGCCTATCAGGTTGGTCAGACGTGATTTTGACTGTGTGAATTCAACCCTGACTACTCCCAACCATCTTTTTAAACTTCCATGAATCTGAAAACAGTTTCCAGGATTATTTGCTCTTATCTCCTGCTTAAGTAACAATGTTCTCTATACCTTCACTCTTACCATTCTTGAAGATAGATATGACATTTGCTGTTTTTCCCACTCCTCAGGAACCTCTCCCAGGTGATGTAACCTTTTAAATATAATCATGACTGACCTTGCAATGACAAGCAGAGAGCTCCCTCAGTGCTCATGGTTGCAGCCCTTCAGGTCCTGTTGACTTGTGCATGTTCATTTTTTAAAAAAATGTTTCCTAACCTCCTCCCCCAAGGGTCTTTCTTGCTCCAGACTTTCACACAGGTCTCATGGACCTAAGAATAGTGAAATCTGATCTTACCAGAAAAGACTTACAGGCTCCTGCACCTTTGCTTGACTTCCTGTTCATTGCGATGAACTGTTTTTGAGCTTGAAGGAGGCAGTCCTTGAAAATTAATCAATTCTTCTGCAACTCTCTTCTCTGCAAGTCTGTTTCCCATGGGATTCTTCCAAGCTGATACTTGAACAGGCCAAATTCTGCCCTCCTAAATTTCAGATTTATGATCCTGCTATTTGCTCTACTTCATCCTCACCAGATCTTGATTTCTACCATCTGATGGTGATGGTCATTTGAAGATATCCAACGCTATGGGGACATGTAGGTTCTTTTAAGGATCCTTGGTATAATGAGAAGTGGATACAGGGTTGCAGTTATACTTAGAGTTTTAGTGTTATATATAGATTTTAGCAATCAATCAGCATAGCTTATCGTTGTGCAGAATTTCTAGCAATTAACATAGCTTTCCTGTTACCTAAAATTTCAGTTACCTAGACTTTTCAGTCACCTAAGCCCTCTGCAGGTTGGGCTAAATTCTTAGTAATCAGTGCACAGTACAATAATCATAATCTAGACTCTGACTTTACAATGTAAACAAATCACTCAAACTTCAGAGGAAAAAGAAAACCAGAGGTTGTGTAAAGTTACTCTATGCAACAGTGAGGGTGGTCCTCCTTCCCCCTCCATCATGTTGCAGGCATCCCCTTTGCCACACCCTGGAACATGAAGTCAGCAGTCTGACTGCTGTTGGATCAGCTTCAAAAGCCTTTTAGATGAGCGGATGCATTTATACCTCTCAGATTGGAACTTTGATCTTTACCATTTCCATCAGTTGGCAGATTCTGAAAAGGCTGCCAGAAAATCAATATGCAAGAATTTTGGCTGCAAAGGACAGCAAGCTGCAGGTGGTAATGTCTACATAATGATTTTTACCTCTTCCTGTTCATTGCCAGGTCTGGTTCTACCTACCTGCCGCTCTCAGTTTGACCTAATGATGCTACTCTCAGGATAGATCAGGCCTTAGCATGGGCCATCTGTTGGTCAGATCTGAGCAGGAGTTGAGTCACAAGAGTCATCCCTGACCACCAGGAGCTCACGGGTTTTGCCTTCTGGAATATCTCATGTGCTATTGTTCTTCCTTGTTCCATAGCAGGTGTCATCAGATCTTGACAACATTGTCTATCAGGTGTCCAGAGCAAGGGTTACCAGTCAGGTTGCTGCAGCCAAAGTTGCCTTCAGATTCCTAAGTGCTTCCTTGTTTGTATAAGGTCAAGGAGACTGTATCTCTTCTTGTTCATGTGTGCTAGGAACTTATCATCAATGTTCCCCAGAAGTCTTCTGGACTGATTGTGCTCTCCTGTGCTGCCCCTATTCACCTATCTTTTTGGTATTTCTTCAAGCCTCTGCTTACTTGGTTCTATGTCAGTAGTCCTCTTTCTTCCTTGTTTTTGTGATTCCTCATACTTGTAAAGGTTTGCATACTACTGAAAACCCAATGCTCCATAACTACTTCATCAACTTCTGGTCTCTCCATAAGCTTTGCTACTCCTTGATTCCAGAGTTGCTTGTTGGCATACCTCTAGTTCTGATTTTTGTGCTCTAACCCTGTCTTTCTAGTGGTTTCAGTCTCTTTTTTTATGTCCTGAAGATAGGATGAAGTGTAGATTCCACTTGAGAGGGTTCTAGGTCAGTGAAGATGGGGTTGAAGAGAATACAGTATTTCTACATGGAAAATTCATCACAAATGTCTTTAAACTGGTGCACTATTCAAGATTTCTACATATTGTGTTAAATAAGTAATGCAACATGTCCTAGCATGCTTGTTTGATTATCTGGAAAAGTTGTATCTTACACGAACTGTGCTGCTTCTAAAAAAATTAGGCAGGGGATCAAAAGTCAAGCAGTGAAAACTATAACAAATATGTTATTAAAGAATCAGTTCATAAAACAGGTTAATAAATGTTAAACACTTATTTTGACCTCAGCTTTATAATTTTTTTTCAGTAACAAATCATCAGATATCTTTCCCTGTCCAACCACTTAAGACTTGTTTTGCTGAAAATGGTGATTTTTGTAAATAGCACAGTCCAAATTACCTACTTAAACGTTTTTGTTTAAATGTCATGCCTATACATTTTAAATATACATTCATTAACTTAGAGGCATGACATTTAGAAAGCTTTAATCATTTATTCATGTCAGAAATTGATAAATCACTAAATTATTTTACTTAACATCAGTTAAAGTTAGCAACCTTAACTTTTCCAGCATAGCAAAGATGTTGAATTGTCTTAAATTTAATATAATTTTTGTTAGCTATTCAATTATTTTACAAGAAACACGATACATAACTGCATAATCTGGTAATACAGTATGCATACCTTGCTAGGAAGCTGCACTAACTAATACTGTAAACTACTGTTTCTGAATAACAGAGTGAATCCATGAAATAAGTGATGTCTAACTATCAGTAAAGAAATATTACTATTAAAGAAACATTAAGGAAATTGTCCAGAAATTTCATTTGTTAATTAGTAAATCCAAAACATTTTAGAGTTCAACTAGAAAATTTTAAATTATTTTCTTTCTTCCTATCATGTTAGATGACTTACATTTCTTCCTTTAAGACTTAAAAGTTTATTGGTCACTTAATTTTCTGCTTCTGTGTATATCCAAAATTGCTGTGTGAACAGCCAAGGATCTGTCTCTTACCCTGAACCTCAGTTTTATTTATAAGCTAGGGAAAGTATATGCACATTAAAGGAAGACCTGAATGTATAGATAACGTGGCAACATGCCTAATAAATCTTAATAGGATTGAGTCTTTGACAAAAGGCAGTTGTAGATGACACTGAGTAACATGGCAATGTGTAAGAAATAAACACTCACAGGAAGACTTTTTAACTTTCAAAAAATTATATTGTCAATGTGCCTGAACTGGAATAGGATCCTCCCTGCCTCCGGATCTTCCAGTTATGCAGTGACAGATTTCATAGGTCTGTGATGGCAATATGCAAGCCATGGCCTAATTCAACAGTATAATTGGACTACTTTGCTTGGAAAGGGCAACCATACTTTGCAGTCACTGTGTGCGTTTTATATTACACAATCTCTGGATGAAAACCAGAACTAAACCTGATTCACAGGTCTACAATTCAGCTTTTAGGCCGCACAGAATTTCTTAAGTGAAAGATGATAAAGTCATCAAAATATTTTATAAAAGGTAAATAACATTTTGCTAATACATTGTTTTGTACCACTGGGGAAAAAAGAATCATTATTATATATTTCAGAAAAATGTGGTTAATAATCGTTTTCATTTGTTCTTTCATAATTGTCCAGAAGATGAGCCAAAAGCCCTTTACAGTACCTCGTCATTCTGAAGAGAGATGTGCAAATTTGAAAGGGAGGGAAAAGGACTTTTCTTATGCCAGGAAATTGTTCTTAGGACTTAAAATGGGTTTTAGAAACGTTATTTTCAGAACATGACTGGAAGTGAGATTGCAGTGCCAGATATCACTAAGCATAAAAGCATATTATGTAACTTTTATAGCTCTCTTTTGTGCAATGCCTTTCTACGCTGATTAACTGGAAAATTCTATCATTGTCATTTTGTGGCCCAGAGTGCAATGTGATGTTATTTAATAAGATGTATAACCTTCCCGCCTGCCCATTCTTGTCAGCACTGTTAAATGGGGTGTACATACATCATCATGACTGTGGCAATGTTTTTTGTTGATCTAGTTATAGTTTCCAAAATGCTTCATTACAAGACACGTTGACATTATTAAAAAAAAAAAAAAAAAAGCACCAAAAGAGAGAGAAGAGGAATGTATTTAACATTAGACGCAGTACTGAAGGACGTGGTTTAGTGGTTAATAGGTGGGGGGGATGGTTGGACTGGATGATCCTTGAGGTCTCTTCCAACCTTAATGATTCTATTCTATTCTATTAGTTTCATAACCCATCTTTCCATAACTTTACAGTACATTTCTTGAGTCAGGAGAAGGAAAGGATAACTTTCAAAACTGCTTGGGAATTAAAATCAGTAGTCAGCCACCAACTATAGTGTTCTCCAATTAAATTTCAGGGAAAAAGTCCTCATGTTATGTCTTCTACTCACTGCTCTACTGCTCATTTGTAAAAACAAACATTTGCCATGAAGACATAACTGCCAATTTAGACTAACTAAGACAAATGAGATAATGAGGCCAGTGGCAGCTTTGAGTTGACAGACCCAGCTGAGTGCCCAGCTCCAAGTAGAAAGCTTTGTATTCCTGCCAGAAGGTCTATATGCTAATACTAACTAATTTGCCAACCTTGGCCCTACAGTGTTTGACAATAGGAGAGCATACCATTTTGTTACAGATGTGACGTTAATTTGGATGTAAGCTATGCAGTCTTCTAACTGAGGAGGCGGTTACCAAAATATCTAAAACCTTGTCTGGTAAAAATAAATACAAAAATAGGTAAGAGTGAAGGACAGATTATTTAAATGCAAATGATGATGAATGAATGACAAATAATGAAAGAAGTAAAGTCACTATAGTCTGCAGATTCTTATACCACTTCGGTTTAATGTCCTTAGCATTAAAAGAAGAAACAAAGAATTTGCCTAAACACAATAGGATCAATTTTTACCTTATATTTATTTGAAGAGCTGCACACAGAGAGAACTTTTCAGAGTATTTTGGAAAATCTTTTAAAATTAATTTTTGTCATTATATTTTTGAGGGTTTTTTTTCTTAAGGTAAGATTTTTTCTTTTTCTGCTTCCCCCCTCATTCCCCCAACTTCATAAAGAAAATAAGTGTGAGTGAAGAAGTTAGAAATAATGCCTGGAATTCCAGCTAGGAATATTGTTTTGGTTTGGTGTGGGTTTTTTTTGTGTTTGGTTTTTTTTTTTGGGTGGTGGGGTGTGGGAGAGGATTGGTTTTATTTTTCTGTTTTGGGGTTTTTTTTAACATCTAACTGTTTTAATGTGCAGAACTGCGTTTATAAGTTCATTCCACACAGAAGGTTTAAATATGGATGATAAATGTGTTTCATAGATATCTGGCACATTAAGTAACAACAAAAAACCCCACGTTATTTTTTATGGTTTTACTCTGTGGAGCTGTGAGAAGAATCTGCTTTTATAGAAGCATTTATCAAGAGTTTTTCTTCTCTATGAGGTACAACATGGATTATGTGTAGCATCACATACAAAGTTGCAACCAAAGCTACATATATTTTCCCTAACTACAATGGAGTTGCTGGTGATTTCGATCACGGTTGTGTACATTTACCAAGGACATTATGTGGCCTTACAGTAGGACAGCTCATGGAGGAAATATTATTTATATAATTGTTCAGACTTCATCCTAAAAATGAGCCACACTCAGATAATTGAAATAGCTAGAAATATAATGTAATTTTCCTCCTATTTATAATGCAACCATTATAAAACTCTTCTAATGTGGAATTAATCATTATCTATACCTAATGCACTTGAAACATGTATGAGTTATACTGATTTTCTAAATGATCCATGAATAAAATGTAGGCTTTCTTTTAAGAAAAACAAACAAACATTATATCAGGTAATTATATATCTGACCAACTACTGAAAGATAACTATTTTTTCAGAGTTTTATAATTTTGCTTTATCTTCTATAGGTTTGCCCTAATCTACTGTATTCTAAAAGTTATGTAAACTAAATAAAGATAAAATATCATTGAAGGTGCCAATGAACAAAAGGAAGAGTTTTTTCTAAATTTACCAAATTCACTAATGTAATGTGGTTTCTGAAGTATTTTCTATAACATCTTCTGATATGTTAAATTAATTATTTAATATTATAGAGTGAGAATCAGTATCGCTTACTCAGATTTCTAAGCTTGCTGAATGCAGTATTCTTCCGTAAATCTTTCAACACTTCTGCCCTCTCCCTTGACAAACAGGGGGAACTCAGTTGTTTACTGTGAGAGAACTGGTTTACTCAGTGCCCACAATTTATGTGCAGCTTTGATTCCAATAGTAGTCATTAAAGGAATAGTTTTGAACTTTACTGGTTTCTGTTTTGTTGTTGTTGTTATGCAAGTTGCTAAATCTTTAGTTTTAAACAATTGCAATTCTAGCTTGTAATCATTAAGTGCATGCTGTTATCATAATTATGGCTGATATCAGTAGTATCACTGACAAATTTGGAATATTGAATACTGACACAAGCATAGGTCAGTTGGAAGATCTCCAACTACCTTTTAAGGACAAGGAAAGCTCTCATTGCAGTGTGAAGGACTGAATGGAAAAGGCTTTATCAAGTTGCATTTCATGTTGCATAGTGATTTATCTCAGGAGCTCCTGAGCAGGATTCATCTGGCATAGCTGTTACCTAGTAACTGTCAAGGAAGATGTATATATGTACATAAAAATTTGTTAATGAGACTCACATAATGAGTCTTTATGTATCAAATACGAAAAAATCTAAGGAAAAAATAAGCCAAAGACTTACAGCTTTTGGAAAGAAATGGTGCAATGATTCTTACAGTGTTCAAAAAACCGCGTCACTTATTAAATAATACAACTGGTTTGAAAGAGATGACCATTAATGGCATGTTGTGGTCTTTGGACTAGTAGAGAGTAGCAGACTATTCAAGAATGACTAGCTAACATAATACGATGATATGGGCAGTTTAATGATTTGTAATTCAGTACCATGGTTTGGAAGACATTATACTCCAACTTTGAAAAGCTAGGCGGAATTCTGTCAGTTTAACTAGATATTTTATATTTCCTGGTCTTCCAACTCTATGCACCTTTTTGTCAATTTCATACGTCTCTTGCAATATTTTTGATCATTCATTTTCCCATTACAATTGATAAAGTGTAAGCTAGCACTGGGAAAAGCACAGATTACTACAGGATTCCAGTAGAAACAGTTCATTTGATGAAAATTTTCTATTTAGTTGTGTTTTAAGGTCTATCAGTCAGGGAATTTTAACTCATTTAAAATACAATACATGAATTAGAAGAGAAGAGAAGAGAAGAGAAGAGAAGAGAAGAGAAGAGAAGAGAAGAGAAGAGGAGAAGAGAATCATTAAGGATGGAAGAGACCTCAA
>VWZZ01007300.1:134750-147930 GCA_013399095.1 Psophia crepitans | reverse complement strand
AGCAGAGACCCTGGGGTGCCGCCGAGCGTGGCCCTGAGGCGTCAGGGCACCCCAGGTTGGGTTCCGGGGGGTGGCTCGCCGCTGCGCTGTCGCTGCTCGGGGGGGTGAAGCTCCAGCCTGGAGGTTGAAAGCAGAAACTCGGTGGTGAGGCCACGGCAGAGTTGCTCAGCAGAAGGCCTCGTTACGAGGGTGTCGAAATTCAAGCGTGCGTTGACTGTGAGGGGGATTCGCTTATAAACCTTGTCTAATGCGTTCAGTCTCAAAGGAAACATCTTTTGAGGAGCGTTGTCAGCGTAAAGCGATGCAGTCTGTCAGCTGCTTCGTGAAGCAACCTGGAGTTCTGTCTGTCTGTCCCAGGGCGCAGGAGGAGCACACGGGCCTGCCCTGAGGGAGCCGGTGCTGTCACTGGTCTGCTGGCGGCACTTTGTGCCTGGTCCTGCACGTACACAGGTGCTTCTTTTAACCATGCTGGTTTTAAATAAAGACATAATTACGCATTTGCTGAGCAAGAACATATAAATAGTTTGGCTCTAGTACCATTGACGGGTGCTCAGTCTGTTGGCTCCTGTATAAACCTAAAAATCTCAGGCTGGGTACAGTCACTGTTTTAACTACAAAAAAAGACCTTTGTGTGGTTGGCTTTCCTGTCCTTCATCTCCCTCCTGGTCCCTCCTCTCTCCTTTGATTTTACTGTTTGGATTAAAACAGTTTTCTGGAAAACCAGAAGTCATTTTTTTGCTTTACATTATTCGGTTGTGTCAGAGGCAGACTGGAAACACAAAGAGTAGATTTTATCATAAGCTTTACATTTGGAAGAACATGGAGCTTGAGTTCTTTTGAGCATTTGCTTTTCCCATTGGGTGGATTTTCATTACAGGTTTTTTCCAAAGAAACTGTCAAATGGTAGAAAATAGCAATTTAAGCAGGATGCTTGACACATTATTGTGTGCTAGTGAAACTCAAACTATGCTTCAGGGTCCTCAGTGGAATTCAAGGCCCTTGTCCAGAGTTTCTAGAAAGAATTTTCCTGAAAGCTAAGCGCGGAGAAATTCACATCGTTGTCTGAGAGCTGACCTCTTGCTCTTACTGTAGTCGTGCGTGGAAGATACACGTTTATGCGTCAGTGAGATCATTGGCACTATAGTGGAGTTTCCCAAGGTGCTCACATTAAGTCTACCGGTAACAATGTATTTGGATATTGAGAAGGTGAAGGAACTTTTCCTCATAAAAGGGGAAGATATTTTAACAGGAAGGAATTTAAAAATGTGTTTTCAGAACCCAAACCCAAGCCTGTATAGGCTGGTCACTGGAGTGTGGAGAACAGATACGACAGCATGGAAACATCACAAAGCAGCATATCCCCAAAGCAGTGTGTTGTGTATTCTGCTGTAGGTCTTAGGTGTGATTTGAACTGAGAAGAGAGCAAGTTATTCATTGTTACAAATTAATGAAACGTTAGCGTAAAAGATATATTATTAGATCACCTCTAGAAATTCATTATGAGTTTGGTCACTTTTTCAAAGCAAGCATCTTTCTGTTTTAGAGAATGGAGGGAAATCAAGACGCTGTATTAAATTTCACTTTATATTTTGGAGAGAAATGACCTAAGTATTTAACATTGAAGTGGTCTTATTTCTCTTTATATTCACTTTTTCATTAATTATTCAGTTGATTTTTCTTGCCACAAAGATCTCTAACACTGATTTCTCCATTCTTGAACTACAGAATGATGGAGTTGTCTGACATGGTGAAGTTTGTGTGTACCTGAGTGGAGTCAGACACCTGGGATAAGGTCACGTTGTGGTCAGTGTGGAGAGCGATGGGCTGGGTGAGGCTTTGTGTTGGGTTCTGAAAGGCAGGGCGAAACGGCACCGTTCCTACGCTGTGGGGTCCGTGGGCAGCGGGTGAATCCTGCTGTAGGTTCACTGTAGCCATTTCACTGCTATAAAGGAAATACAACCTTTTTACTGCTACAGGGTACGTGTTGATATGGCCACAGACTCGTATAGGGACCCGCCACTCTTCTGACTGTCTGGTCTCCGAACTCCTTTGTAGTCATTGCTTCCCAGGGTAGATTTACTTAGCCTGTAAGTACGGCCTTGTCCCAGGACGATGGCTTTGTGCTACTTTACCAAGTGGTCTGCATCTTTCTGCCTCTCTCTGTCATCAACACTGTCTTAACGGTTCCTTTCTCTGCATCATCAGCTTGAGCAGTGGTGGTTTATGTCTCTCTCAACTCATTTCCTAAGTCTAAATAATAGAAAAACAGGACAGGCAGAGAGTGAATCGCTGCGGGATGGTTCTAGAAACATACACGCTCAATGACTGCTGTTTGCAGTTGCATTCTGAAACATACCTAGCTACATTTTAATAATTTTAAACGTGTTGTATTGATTTTGTATGGTTTTAATGAATAGTTTTGTCCCTCAATACTTCTTTAATGGTTTACAATAGAATTACACCTCTGTTCACACACAGAGGTCTGATTAAAAACGTATTAGCTTAACATAGGAGATCTTGGTTTTCATAGAACTCTGTTGATTGTTATTAATTTTATTATCCATCTTTATTCATCAATTCCCATATAAGCCATTGTTTCAACCACCCGGCGTTGATCTCAGTCTGAAAGATGAGTGTTTACTTCCCTCATTGTCCTTTTTGAAAAATCACAGTGACTTCTACTTGCAAATGATCTGATTCTGTTGACAGAAGTGCCTTCAATAGCTGCTGTTCAGTACCCTTAGGGTTACTGGTAGAACAGGCTGCTTTCATCAACGTCATAGGATCGATACTATAAGAATATTTACTTCTGCCTATTCTCAGTATTAACAGTTTTACAATTTGGTTCGTGGTGATCTTGCAGCCTTGGTAGGTTTTTCTTTTTTGGTTTTCATGTACACCAGAAGATCTTTTTTGAAAGTCCTTAACTTTTCTGACCAGAAAACTAATCTTATGGAATTTTACCCCCTTCTCGTTCTAATACAATTCCCTGTTCATATTCAGTGCTGTCCAATTCCCTTATCATGATGTTAGTTTACGTATTTGTTTTTGTTATTACTCTAATTACTTCTCTTTTCTCTGAAAACCAAATTAGATTTTAATAAGTATTGTTCTCTTTACGGATTTTTGGGGCCTCCAGTGAAATGTTTTCATTCTGTCCTTAATTCTCAATTGTATGGTTCTGTTTAAATTATTAATTTTTTGTTGTTTTCAGTCAAATCAAGTAAGCATTTTTGAAACACCAGCTGCATACATTTCTGATTTGTATGCTACTGTGTTTGCATACAAGCCATGAGCATTTGCACCTGAGCAACCGTTAGTTTTTATTTTTATGTTCACTTCCCCTTTATCCTTCCAGAGGAGGTATAAAGGAAGAGTTATCTATTTCGGTGAAGTGCTTTATAAAGTAAGGTTAGTTTCTACAGCGTTTGAAAGGTAAAGGAACATTTTGTCATGTAAGTAGTGATTTAAAATTCGTGTCTGGAATGTGATAGATTTTTTTACTGGCTATGAAATGCTCTGCCATATGTGCAAGGTACTGGCAGGGGGAGGCACAGTCTTTAAAAGAAACATAAGCGTGGTACTCTGATGGGATAGCAGGCAGCAGAGGTGGGTAGTGTCAGGTAGACATTGATACTGTCATTGCTAAGATTGCTCGTTAGAATTGGTTATGATTTTCCTAGCTATTGTTTCCTTGCTTATGTAGACTGGAGTTAATTTGCCATTTCCTATTTTCCATGTCTGGTTTTGTTATCCTTTTCTGGCAGAGGAAAGCTGGCAGAGACCAGGACAAGAGGCTTGGTACCTGGCTTTGAATTCCTCTTCTGCACTTACATTTGTTCTCTCCTCACAGAACGAGGGCTGCTGTCCTCAGTGTTAATATATTTGTCCTTCCACGAACACAGAGACCCTGCACTGCACAGGTACAGTGGTGTGTCTTTGTAGAGTGGTGACTCTGGTAAAGGTATTGGTTAGTGCAGGAACGTGGAGAGAATAGGCTACAGCAAAAAGAGTCTCTCAAGGTATGGAGGATAATATGCTTTTTTGGGAGTTATGCTGTGGACATGTAGGTTCTTCTCCATCAGGAACCTGGAGGAAGATTTTTTGTTACACGATTCGGTCTGGAAGAATCCCTGGGGACCGCCTTCTGGTGTGGTTTCCAGAACAAACACTGCAGACATTCTTTCCCTTTGCAGTATTTGGGCTGGCGTGATTGAAAGCTTTGCCACCAACCTCCAGATCTTCAGACCACAGCTTTCAAGAAGGGACAAGGGGAGAGGTGATAAAACTTTCAGTGCTAAAGCAACAGCGTGCACGCCATCATCCTGTCTGCTGTCAACACACTGTAATTAGCAGCCTAGGTTCATACAGACTGTGGCAATTAACTCATTTCTGAAGATGGAGGTGATATCAGTTGCTTTGATCCCATTCTTTGACTTTCCCTTAAGTTCTGGCCAGCTTTACAGGACTGTCAGGACCACTCCTATGTTGATCTTGCTGGTGGGGGAAGTGGGAGAAGGTCCTCCTGCAGAGAAAGGTGCCACCCTTCCTGCAGCAGCCCACTCGAGCACAGCCTCACTCCCTGTTTCCTGTCTAGTGGAGATGGGTGCTGCAGAGTCAGCACCCTGTCTTCCTACACCCAGTTAGGAATGCAGCTGCCTGTTAGACTGTTTCGCTGGTGGAGATGGGGGGAGAGGATCTGTCTGAGGAATGGAGTGATTTGTACTTTCACCGCAAGGAAATGGCCTGTAGGAAAAAAAAAAATCAGGTTACTTTTTGCCTCGCTTTTTAGTGTTAAATAATCCCACTTCCCTTCTTGTGAAACCCAGGAAATTGCTGCCAAGGTAGCGTGGCCCTTTCCTTTTTTGAAGGTACAGTCAGGCTTTCTTGAAAGATGAGTAATTGAGGAGGATGTGTACTGAGGCACTGCTGTGGGAGGTCAGGAGGGGAGAAGGTATCTACTGGGTGCAAGTTGTTGAGGTCTACCTAGCACTGATCTGCGCGTTCTAGCCACAATGACAACATATTCTTGGAGACTGAAATGGCAGGAAAATTGTTCCTGGAACAAACAAACGGTTTAAAGCGGCAAGTGAACAGGCCCAGAAGTTGTACATTTGAGAGCTCAGAAGAAATAGTGTCAAGTGGTTGGACTGTTGGTAGAAATAAGCTTTCAGTTGTTAAAAGAGAAGCTGCTCTGAAAGGGAAAGGGTAGCAGATGTTTTACGTGTCTGGTTTTCTTTTTTAGAAGGATTCTGTGACTGAACTAAGTAATTACAAGGCAGCAAGTCTTTTTGTTTGTACCTATTAAATGGGTTGAAATGATCATCAAGATCTTTGTAGATGTCTGTCACTAGATATTTTTAACCACCTGATAGATTGGTCGCCTGGTTTCTCCAGTAGACTGTCTCTTAGTAGTCTAATGGAGTGGTTTGAATTTGTCAACAAATTAGGAAATAAAGAGCAGATTAACGTAGCTTGCTCACAAATCCTTTGAAAAGGGGAAAGAGATAAAGAATCATCGTGAATGGTAAACCATCTGACAGAGGAAACTGTCTGGAAGGTAACAAAGAGGATTGAAGGGTTTGTTCTGAATCCACCTCGGCGTGTGCCCGGTGGTCCCACTGGGCAGTGACGCAGCTTTTTCAGCTCAGTCCGGATCAGAGGTGGTTCCAGCAGGCTCCAAGCTGCGGGTAGCTCGTGAATTTCAGTGTGAGGGAGTGTAAAGTAGAGCGTGGAGGTGGAAAAAGAGATAAATCATATGGAACACCTTAATGATACCAGATACTGAAAGAGCCCTAGGCATCTCTGTTCAGGTAAAACCTTTGTTCAACAAGCAGGTGCTTTCAAAGCAAAGCAAAGTAAATGTTATGATCTGCGAGGCCTGGATGAGGAAGGAATGTGAACAATATAAAACTTCTTCATCAGCAGTCTGCCGGCTGCAGTGCTGGTCAGTGTGTCTCAGAAAAGGCAATGGCGAGTGGAGGAGGTTCAGGGAATACTGCTGGAGATGGTCAGGGGCCAGGAAAGGGTCTCCTAGGAAAAGAGAAAAGACTACGACTCTTATTTTAGAGCACAGATGCTGGAGGATGCAATACATAGAAGGTAATAAAATACTGAATGGTCTAAAGAGACTGGATTTGGAGCTTCTGTCCTCCTTGGGATACTTTCTCCTGGATTTTTTCAGTTAAACCAGGGAGCTCAATTCAGTGCAGTTTAGCCTGTGAGCCTCAAAATGGCAGGATCAAAAAGCTGAGGGTGTTATATGGCTAGAGGGTTATGATAATAATGATGATGGATGTAAAAATTAACTGTTGTGGTTCTGGTTTCAAAAATGTTGCCAGGAAACAAAATTAGTCCCAAACGGAAAAGGCAAAGATGGACTATTTGTAGGATCATAGGATAACTCGGGGTGGAAATGACCTCAGGAGGTTTCTAGTCCAACGTCTGCTCAAAGCAGGGTCAGCTGTGGGGTCAGACCAGGTTCCTCAGGGCTTTATCCAGTCTGTCTGACCTGCTCTGCCCTCTGAAGGGTTCGGGGCTTTTTCTGCAGCGCCGTATGGTGCTGCTCACTGCTGGGGACACGCTGCTGGGCTGAGCAGACCCTGAGCAACGCATCTAACGCACCTACATATTTCAGGTACACAGGTCAGTGGAAGCAGCAGCAGTTAGCACCGTTATGAGCATGTGCTATTGCAATCTTCCTCCCCCTGCAGCTTGGAGCTTGTGCAAAAAAAAAAAGAGCAGTCAGTACAAAATACACTAAATCTAAACTTTGCCTTCCATTTTCCAGGTTCTGTCTTTCGTTTTTATTGGTCCTGCTTTGTACCATTTTGCCGATCCACATTTACTTAAAGGGCACAGCTGGGCTATAGATTTGGCATCTAAGTGGATAGGTGAGTGCTTCCAAAATTAATTTAATATTATACTGAAAGAAATTATTTTCAAAGCCATTGCTTTTTGAGCTCTACAAACTGTCACCTATACTGGCTGTTAGGTACACCAATAGCAGCAGCATCAGAAATGATGAGATGTTGAACAGAGCCGGAGCCTGTAAATACAGGTCTGAGAAGGGAGGAGTAAGACAGATGAATTCTTAGTTTTGCATCACTTGTATGTCTGACTTGATCTACCTGGGGCACTGAACATTGATTGCAAACGCAAAAGTGCTGCTCTGTTTCAAAGTTTAATATCAGGAACTCACCATAAATAATATGACAGTACAAATGTGTCTGTGAGCAGGTATTTAAAGCCACGAAGGATATGAGGTTCTGGTTTTCTCCATATGCTGTCTCCTGCTTTAAAGAAAACGGTCAATTTACAGTGATAACTACACCAAGATTCTGTCCAGGAAAATTAAATTTATGAACTGGCTACATAAAACTTCAATTTCTCTCTAACAGGAAATGACTCCAAGATTCACAGCAAAATCCTCTGCTGGTTTGGGAGCCTGTGTTTAAAATAAATAAATCCATTAACATCTGAAATTGCTTATAGGAAAGGCTGACCCATGAAAGTGTGTAACCAGCATTCCTTAGCCTCGCATGTCTGCAGCCAAGCCATTTGAGAAAACAATCTCGCATGTGTTTTTCCTGCTTTTTGAGTCTTTCTGTGCCCAGAGCTTTACTGGAGAAACTGAACCACAGCTGCTGCCATTCCAAGTGAAACACTCTGGTTTAGGCTTGAAAGAAATAGATTTTGGGAGCAATATAAAACCTCTGGTAAAATAGCCAGAACCATAGTGAACTTCGGAATAGGAAGAAGAGGACAATCAAAATGTCTAAGAATAGAGATTGAGTTTTAATGTTGCCTGGGGGTTGATGGCATTTCCATCTGGACATTGTACCTAGTCCTGTTCCAAGCAATCCCTAGCTAGTGCTGCTGTTCTTAGTGTACCTGAAAAGATGAAGAGACTCATTTAAAAACACTGTTTGTTTAGCCTGTTTACCTTATGTATACGACAGCCGTTTGTGAAACATGATCAGTGCTGTGGTTTACTGAGTACTCAGGAGGAGCTCAGCATTAGCAGGAGCGCTAATCCTGAATGTGAGCAGCCGTGCAGGTAAGAGGAGGGAAAGGATAAACATGTTTGATAGAGTTGTTCTCAGCCCTGTCCCAGAAATGCTTCTGAAATACCAGAAACTGCCTTTATTTACTTCTCAAAATGAGGTTGGGCTCTCCTCTTTAAAGCTGCTGTGCCACAGACCAGAATTTTATACTGTAGAATAGCTGCTTGATCTGAAGGATGTCTTTTTTTTTTTTTTTTTTTTTTTTTCACCCNTTTTTTTTTTTCTTCTCCCCTGCTGCATTCACTGGTCTTGTGTTCGATAAAGCTGAGTGCCTATAAAAAAGGACAGTCTCAAGTCCTGAGCTCCAGGACAAAAGCCTCCCCAGTATCAGATATCTGTTTTGAAAGCTTTCCTCTTTCCTAACGCGGCTTGTGCATGTCTGTAGTACAGTTATAGTGATAGTTGTTTGGGTCAATACATGCTTTTCCTAATCTTAGTATTTTATATAAATGCTTTGCTCCTTCAAAGTTCTGTCCCACAATGCACGTGCAAAAACCATCCTACATAATCACCTTTTGTTATTTCTTTATTTAAGGGCTTTAGTAAGTGTCCTTCTGAAGCCTTATAGCGCATCACGAAGATCCTACGCCTGCTCTGTACCAACTGAGGTGCTCAACTTACGGTCTAGAGACCTCTGAGGAACCAAATTGTTGATGCGTTATGTGTGAAAACGAGTGGAGTCCTTGGAGAGAGAATGCGCTCTACTATATGGCTGGGAACTAAGTGTGGAAGAATGAACTATCAGAACAGTGGAGAAGTGCCCATGGTGTTGACCTCATTGAAGTTTGGAGGGTGGACATCTCTGAGGTGGTGGAAGGGACTTGGTGAAAACTGCCGGTCATGGAGGATGCAAACCTGAACTGATTCTGGTATCTTCCTCTACCCTCCCGTCCTCCGTGTGTCATTAGGCCACAGTGTTACTGGAACGTGCAGGCCAATGGATGAACAGGACAATGATTTTAAAGAGTTGTGGGCAAATCTTTTGGGTAGAGCGAAGAAAAAAGCAGGGGATGCTGAGGCAGCAAAGAGGACTCAGAACAGGTCAAAGAGCACAGCAGCAAGAGGCAAATTAAGAAGAGGCAAAGCTGTTGCTAAGAGTCAAAGCCATCATCGCTTACTGGCAGCGAAGGAAACAAACTTGCCTCAAGATTTGGATCCAAAGGAAGAAACACCGGTGCAGAAAGAAGATGGTGATGCTATGCCCTGTAGTGGTGGTGAGACTGCCCAAGGGGATGAAAAGAGCAACTCTTTCCCTGCCAGCCAGCTGAGTTCAGCGGCCAGTGAGTGTAGCCAGAGGACCCTCACAGGTGAGTGAGCCGAAATCTTTCAAACAGAAAATGGGCTAGGACTGAAAACACTCTGTACTTCAGTGGAGCTCTTCAGAGGTCCTGCTGGAGGGGTCATACAGCAGCGCTGGTCCAAGCAGACTTGCATCTTGTGTTTCCATCTACGCTTACCCACTTAGGCTTAGCTGGGGGTTCAACCTAGGAGCGTGTTCTGTGCTACAGGCAGGCAGGAGATGTCCTTCAGTAAGGTGGAGACTGTTTACAAAGTGATGTGTTAGGGAGTCATTATTTACTGGTTTTTGCAAAATCAGAACTGAGAAAAACACCCTCAAATCACCTGGAAGCACGTTTAGAATATATTGAGGTCTTTTTCACTTTGTTGTGTTGTGAAATGTATTGCCAGTGGATGTCGTCAAGGCCAAAAATATGAACAAGTTAAGGCAGGCGTGGGATTAATTCATAACGCATTAGTCCTTTCGTGGTTATTAAACTGATGGCCAGAATGCAGTCACCATTGCAGGAAGTCCTTAAACTGATAAATAAGGTCAGCCAGGAAGAGGTATTTTGTACCTGTCCTGTCCTCATCACCCTTTCTGAAGTGTGTGTTGCTGACTGCACTCAGACACAAGATTCTGGGCTGGCGAGATCTTTGGATACCTCGAGCAGAGCAGTGGTATGCTGAGGTATGGCATTGCCTCTGCCTCCTGCTTGTTACCACCTCTCTTTGGGAATTCCAGGTTCGGCTCAGGGCCTGATAGTTTGAGCTGCGGATAGGGTTTGGAGATCAGAGCGAAGAACAGCAGCAACCACAGGACGTTCTGTAGTGGGAATTCTGGGGAGAGCGGGGCTGTAAGGCTTCCTTGCTGATTGTTCTTGCTAGTCACCTGCTGACAAGGCCTTCCTTAATATTCCTTCCTCTGAAGGGGATACAGAGATACCTGAACTCCTCTGTAGCAAAGAAGCCTGTTACTGTTACTGTGGTTATCAAGTACAGAGTCATGTACTAGCTAAACAAATTGGTCGCTTCATCCTCTACGAATGGCTGTTGCAAAACTGAGCCTGGTTTAGGCTGCTGTTGGGGAAGGCTTCCAGGCAGCAATCTGGGCAGCTCAGCTTTGTGTTTGAAACTGACTGGTAAAGCTCTGGTGTTTTCTCCCCCTTTAGTAAATACCCTGAGTGGCTGTTCCCAGACTACATTATCCTTCCATCCCGCTACACAGCCGGGGACCTGCTCTTCACCCTCCTCAAAGATACCATCACTCTCAGGGTCGAAGATGCGAGTGGCAGAGCTGGTAGTGGAGAGAATGCAGCAGTTCAAGAGAGTGGCACCTGAGCAGCTAAAACACAGCACAGATGATAGCTTGCCAAAGTCTGTAGCTGACGGGGACTTTCCTGACGAAATCCAGGAGCAGAACCCACCAGAGAATGGTACGTTTCTCCTATTAGCTCGTGTCCGTGCAGAAAGAGTGCCGCAGGCTGGTTCAAATGGTTGCGTGAGAAGCAATCTGGATTCCTGGGCTTTGTTCCCAGCTAGTCTAGTGGCTCAGCGTGCAGCACTGAATAAATCACTCAGTTCGCTGAGAAAACTTGCTTTCTCTGTTGTTAAAGGACTATCCGTACTTTTCTCCCAGCTCTTCTCTGAGGCTGAGTTAACTTTATGCTGGATTCTGGAGGGATAATTGTCTTCTTGGAAACAGGTTGAAATTCCAACAGGATCGGTGAACTCTGTCATCCTTCCCTTGGGACAGTGTTAGGCAGCCGTTAGGTAAATACGACTCTTAGGTAGTCCCTGGTTTTGCTAGATCAAGCACTCTACGAAGGCAGTGTGTTCTATGCAGATGAATTAAATCTACAGCAATTTTACTCTTATTTGGTTCTTTTTAAGTCAAGGTCCTGCTGGTCCTGTACAGACATGAAAATCTGCTGTGTTTTAATACGTCGTGTATAAGATCCCGTGTTCTCCCCAGAAACTTTTGCCAAACGTACCCTTCATTTGGTTTGGACATGTGATGTACTGCGAGCAAATTGCCACCTCCTGCTCCTCAGCTAGTGCGGTCCTGTAGCATTTCAGGAGTGCAGTTTGTACGTTGCTTTGTGAGAGATCAAAGGTGAAGGCACAAGAGAAAGATAGCAGGTTATTTTTGCACGTCTAGTTTAATAAACTAATAATGACGAGTATAATGGCTCCACTCCTTTCATCCAGCATTCTTAGTGTTCTATCTTAGATCATCTCTCCTTTCTTTGCCAGATAACCCCCATCTTCCATCCATGGAGCATGACGGTGCTCTGGCTTTGGCTCTTCAGCAGGAAACCAAGGAGGAAGCCCTGGCAAGCCTGGAGGACGCAGGCTTGTTTTTTTGTCAGATCTGCCAGAAGGATCTCTCAGCCATGAACGCAACGCGACGAGAGCAGCATGTTAACAGGTGAAGGACCAGCGTGATGTGTCCGTTACCCTCACAGGCTGCTCACTCGGCTTAGCCATTTCAGAACGTGGTAGCAGGGGAATCTGCATCATGAGATTGACCTTTATGGCTTGAATTAATGAGTCATTTTTATCTCAAAGCAGAGCCGATTGTCTGGCCCTGCAGGCCTTCTGCATGTGCGTGGTAAGGCCAATGCTGCTTTCATCGGTAGCATGGTAGAGGAGCTGCGATTGTCAAGTGGCTGTCAAAATTAATGAGGACCCACTACTGCAGATTTTGAGATCTACTTACTTTAGGCAATAAAGTAACGCTTGCTCTATTTTGCTAAAAATTGTTTGTCTAAGGACATCTAGCATGTCACTGTGTATCCGAGCGGTTTGCTGAGGGAAAGGTGATACTCTTCAGAAAGATGACTAACTTGCACAACAGAGCTTCAACAAGGAGAGCAGAGAGGCTAAGGAACGGTTTCTCTGCCTTCTCCTTTGTCAGTGTGTGCAATTAAATTGAAATTAGTACCTTTAAAGTCTCCTTAGTGGTAATATCAAGTAGTATTTGTAAACTGAAGGTCTGTGCTTCTCTGTTGAGAAGGTATCAGAAACAGCACATTTGAATGGCGACAATTTCTTAATTCCAGCTTAATTTAAGGGAACAAGAGTGATTTGATTTGTCCAGTCAAACATCACGTTATTGAGTGCCTCACATTCATTAGGGTTGGCTGCAGCTCTGGCTTTAGAGGTGTTATTGCTGTTTCTGTCTTCAGATGTGTACTGCTGCTTGAGAGGACAGAGGCTGTAAACCAGTGACAGTGCTTTTTGGAAATTAAGTCTGCTTTCTGAACTATTAAGCGTGCAATCATGTTGAGATTACAAGGTTGTATTAGCAATGAATTTTTTGGTAGCAGTCTTCATCACAAGAGATAAAGCTGTAGATGGATAGATGCACTGGCAAAGCAGTAATCACCAGTCCTGGTACATCAGATGAGTGGTCTCTTACACAACCCTGTGTGTGTCATTGCCTGACGGCTCGATGTCCGAATGGAGACCAGTGACATTCCTCAAGTATGGGGACCGGCGCTGTTTGACATCTTTGTCAGCGACATGGACAGTGGGATCGAGGGCACACTCAGCAAGTTTGCTGATGACACTGAGCTGTGTGGTGGGTCAACACGCTGACCTGGGGTGGTCCAGAGGGACCTGGGCAGGCTGGAGAGGTGGGACCATGCGAACTGCACAAAGTTCAACAAGGTCAAGGGCAAAGTCCTGCATGTGGGTCAGGGCAATCCCAAGCGTAACTACAGGCTGGGTGGGGAATGGGTGGAGAGCAGCCCTGAGGAGAAGGGCTGGGGGTGCTGAGTGATGAGAAGCTCACCATGAGCCGGCAGTGTGCGCTGGCAGCCCAGAAAGCC
>VWZZ01007300.1:112214-134723 GCA_013399095.1 Psophia crepitans | reverse complement strand
GGAGCTGCTGGAGCGAGTCCAGAGGAGGCCCCGGAGATGCTGCGAGGGCTGGAGCCCCTCTGCTACGAGGACAGGCTGAGGGAGCTGGGCTTGTCCAGCCTGGAGCAGAGAAGGCTGCGGGGAGCCCTTGGAGCCCCTGGCAGTGCCTGCAGGGGCTGCGGGAAAGCTGGAGAGGGGCTGGTTGCAGGGCAGGGGGGGCCAGGCCAAGGGGAAGGGCCTGAAGCTGCAGGAGGGGAGCTGGAGCTGAGCTGGGAGGCAGCAATCCTTCCCTGGGAGGGTGCTGAGGCCCTGGCACAGGGTGCCCCGAGAAGCTGTGGCTGCCCCTGGCTCCCTGGCAGTGCCCAAGGCCAGGTTGGATGGGGCTTTGGGCAGCCTGGGCTGGTGGGGGTGTCCCTGCCCACGGCAGGAGGTGGCAGTGGGTGGGCTTTGAGGTCCCTTCCAACCCAAACCAGTCGGATTCTAATCAGGGAGCGATTTTTATACCAGGTGCTACAGATCCAAGATTTCACACCCTGAATCTCTTTGGAGGGAACAGAAAAAGAACCATTAAAATTTGTTACATAGTTTTGGTCTACAAGAAATTATTAGAAATGCCTAATCCTTCACTCTTGAGTGCGGTGTTCATTTCAGCCGGTTCCTTTTCTGTCAGATAAAACACTGTCCTTGTCAAGTGAGGTATCTGACTTTGCATCCTTGACACTGCATGTGGTCGTGCCTACAGAAGTATTGAGAAGGACAGGCAGTAGTCCCGTTTGGGGTGAGGAGGAGTTACCATTTCTGGGGTAGAGTGATTCCTTTTTTTTTTCCCCGGTTAGCTGCAGTGTTAGAATGAATGCAGAAAGAGGGATTAGGTAACGGACATGGGATGAAGTTAAGGGCAGCTATTACCTGTGCTTGCTTCTGAGCAACATGTTTTTAATATGCCTCTGAGACCGTCATCTCCATGTAACTCTTACATGTCATCTGCATCACAGTGGTGAGCACATTATTCTTGTTTCTTTAGGGGATGTTTCTCTGTCTGTTACACATCATAGAGATGATTGTGCTTCCTTTTCTTTAATGTGCTTTCAGTCTTAGCGTGGACAGGTTTCAAGTCTGCAGAGGTAAGCTTTGCTATCGTCTCGCAGGTGTCTGGATGAGATGGAAGAAGCACAGATGTCGTCCTCCAGCAAACCGCTGGTCCCTGAATGTCCCATCTGCGGGAAGCAGTTCCAAACCCCGCAGAGCCGAGTCAGTCACTTGAAACGCTGTGCTGTCGAGATGGATGTTCCTCCTAAGCTGCTTCTTCAGGCAGTGCAGCTGCAGGTGTCCACGCTTGGTGAGGCACCTCTTCAGTGTCCTAGGTAAGCTGGTGAAAATAGAAGATGCTGGTTGCTTTCTTCGGCCTGAGAGACATCAACCTTGTGCTCCTGGGGATGAACAGTGGAAACAAGGCAGACTCACACTCTGGGTGGGCCCCAAGTCAAAAGAAGGTCAAGTAGAGCCATGACCCTGTACTGCATGAGGAGAATGTGCTAAGTGGTTGGAGAAATCATCTTGCTTTCCTTCAGAAGTGGTCAGGTGGTGAATGACTTGAAAAGTCAGCAGGCAGGAGCGAAATGAGGAGTAAATAATCTTGCACTGGTGTGTCAGAAATGTTTGTGCTCTGTGAGACAATTGTGCAGTAGAGCTGAATGGTGTGTTTGAGCTTATTAAGCAAACCACGTAGTACGAGTGTGCAGTCTCTCCTGAGCATCTGCCGTGCCAAGGCCTCAGCCATTCGGCTTGCGGCTGTACTGGATGTATATGTGCTTTACACCCCGAGCCAAAGAGGAAACAGACGTGATGTTTTGAAATGCAGAGCTGCATCTGCTGTCTTGGATTTGAGCAGAATCTTCAGAGTGCAGTGAGTGGTGCCTGACTGAATTTGTAGAGGGGCTCTTAAGTCCCTTTGTGCTGAGGAAGGGCCGTTGCCTGTTCCCTGCGGAAGCAGAAGAGTGGGAAAGCATTTTCTGGTGATCTTGTTTTTGCCCTGCTTCAATTTGTTTTTTCTCCTTTGGTACAAAAAAGTGTTCAAAATAGAGATAGCAGATGTTTACATCAGTGCTGTGGTCTTGTGGTTACCTTTTCAAAATAAGACTTCCCTTAAATTCCATGGGTGATAAGAAATCCTTTTCTCTCTGCTAGGGAAGAAGGTACTGAATAGTTTTTCATCATCCTGAATATAGAAATCTTTCTGAGTGAGTAGAGCAGCTGGTCTGGAGCGTTCAGTATTTCTTGTCTCTGATCCAGTCACATTAACTTGGGCTTCCTGCTGCATTCTTGTATTTCAGCAATCAACCAAGCAGGTCAAAGCGAAAAGTCTCCTCCAAAGACGACTCAAAGAAACTGCAGAAGAGGGCCAAAATGGAGACTAAGGATGAAGATTTGCTGGTTGCTATGGCAATGTCACGCTCTCTGTTGGAGCACGAAAAGCAGGAACAAGCAAAATCAGTTACAAATGTGAAACCAGTGGCTGCTTTGCCAATCAAATGGAAGCCAGGATCAGGTACGTGTTAAAGTGAGGTAGTGTCAAAGGCTGTGTTATTGGAGGAGTAATGTAACACAGCCTGCTCTTCACTAAAACTCTCCTGTGGGGTATAGGAGGGATGACAGCGCTGTTTCTGTTTTATTTAAGCTGTCAGAGCTTCAACAGTATGCAGTATCCACGCACAGTCAAGAAAGGCTGCAGGATGTCCATGGGTTTTAGTGAAATCCTTTACGAATCCCTTGCTTTTTTCACCAATTGATAGTTTTGAATCTGTAAGATATTCTTAAGATAAGCTATTTTTTGTAAACTGTGGAAGTGAAAAGAAATAACATCAAGAGATTATTGTTATTTCTTCTGCTGCAGATTTGTTTCTTATTCATCCTGCTACAGCCTGGATTAATGCAGCTTTTCCAGCCTTATCTCTTATCTCTGTTTTCTTTCTGTAGGGGACATACGTGTATATTACATGCTGTTGAGTATGTGCTTTGCTATTTCAGTGTGCAAAAAGATTTTGAAAGGAGGACAACTGCTGGGGAGAGTTCCCCCTTCATGACACTGCTCGGGTCTCCTCCTGCCAACCAGTACTGCCAGTTGGATTTGTATTAGTTGTAAAGCAAAGGTAGTAAGACACAAGATTTGCAAATGAAGCTATGCAGTGTTCATGTGAGCTCTGGTTTGGTATAATCAGTGACCTGTACACAAGAAAAGGAGTCCTTCAGGGATTTGTTGGTGGGGTTTTTTCCCTTTTTTTGTGAAGCACTGGGATCTACTCAGGTGCTGTACAGGCACCATTCCGTGGGAGGTAGACTGCATGGATATGAGTTGCTTCCATACAGATCAGGTCTTGCAGAGATGTCACCGCTCCCAACAGGCATCAGAGCAGTGTGAGCAGGAGTCAGTCTTTTCTGGAATTCATTTGGGGAAAACTAATTTACACCCCCCATAAAGGTGATGTGAGGCTTCAGACTATCTGCGGAAATCTTAGGATTTGTGTTCAGTTTGTAGCTAGCTGCCTTTCATCACTGACTACAACACCTCAAGGAGCTGGCATGCTGAGCTCCTCCGCCCTAGGTTTTCAGCTGTTTATTTATTTGGGTTCCTCTTCCTTTTCTTTTTAAAGAGAAGAAACGACGCAAAAGAGGCCCAACTGCACCTCCACCGTTACTGCTTCAGGACCCGGAGAAGGCCCGCAAAAGGATCCAAGAGCGAGTTGCTATGCTGCTTGCAGAAGAGGTGGAATTCCCTCCCACTCCTCAGCTTCCCACTAGTAGGATTTTGGAGGATGAATCTGGGAAAGCAGCCTGGCTCTTGCCGTTGTCCAAAACCAGGGAGTGTTTTTTATGGAATATCAGTGCTCTGACAGGACCCTGTGACCCTGAATCATTCTACACTGCTGGATTAAACCCTCCAATTGTACCTTGGAAGCCTGTGCAGGTGTGATGCTTTTTTGTCCTTGCTCTGATACTTGTGTGCCCTAGTTCACTTGCCCTGTAACCCTTCTGCTTCCTCACTTGGTATTTAAACGAATGATCCTCTGCCTCTGCATCCTCATACTCACTGCTCGTGACCTGTTGTCCCCCGATCTTGCACAAATAAGTGTTACGATCTTGAACTTTTAATTTTTCGTGTTTGGAGAGGAGACCAAGGCTCAAATTACCATGTTATTCCTTGAGCTTTCAGAAAATATAATTGATGGGAACAGAGTGCTGAGTAAAGGGACCCCATTGTGGTCATTTTGCCTCTAGTTTGTCCCTGTTTACAGCAGCCCGACTCTTGTTTTCCTTCTTGGGACTTGTCTCTGATTCTAGTATGAGCTTTGCCCGTGTGTTGCACTCAGCAAGGAACCGGGTGAAAAGTTTAAACTGAAGACTGGTACCTGACTTGCACAGAGGAGAAGGTGGGAGCACCTGGAGTTGTAAAGTGACACGTTTGCACTTCAGGCTTTCCCTGTGCATCCCGCTGCCTCTTGGTGCATATAAGCTTTGATCCAGCTTTCAGTTCCGCTGTTTCATTCTGTTTTTCACCTAGCTCTTCTGCTTCTTTCAATGCTCCTTATTTTTATAAAGAGTACCTACAGAAACAGACAAAACTCTTTCAGTCTCTCGTTTTATCACACACTTGCTCTCTGAGAAGAAGGATATCACTTCCTTCCCTTGTTGTTTCCTTGAGGAATTACTTGGTGCTTCTGTTCAAAACCTACTGTGCATATGTAGGTGCTTTATTTAGTACTTCTTCCCTTGTCAAAGCCCAGAGTTTTTCACTGGCTTATTGCAGGCTAGGGCTGTAGTGGAGGGACTCCATTCTGTGATGATTTTTGACCTTTTGTTCAAGCCAAAAAACTGCCAGAGGAGTTTAAAAATAAAAAGTAGGTATGCCTTTAAAATCATGGCAAGAGTGTGTTTTCCCTCTGACTCTTTCCATTCACAGAAATGGCAAAACCATTTTTACTTAGAAATAAACAAACAAAACTATTTTTATTGGGAAACAGAGACCAAACCTGGAAAATACCAGCTCCAAGGTGGAAGTTTGATTTAGTTACATGTAACCTCAAAAGCATTTCAGAACTCGGAACAGAAGCACTTGGAGAGCTTCAGCTGTGACTGTTGCCAGGCGCTCCAGCTATAATGAAATATTTAGATGTTGGAGTAGGAGCATTTCCACCATCATTTCTCCCTGCTTGGCAGTTGCCTGCGCAGACGTGCTCCTGGAGAAACCACCTTTTCTGCATTTTGTGTTGTAGATTCCTTTCTTCTGTTTAGAGCTGTCCTATCTCTGGAGAGTCCTTCACAAAACTCAGAAGCCCTTGTACCTGGGGAATGCTCTGTCATCCTTTACTAGGTGTTTCAAAAGTAGGAAGAAGAGACTGTACTCTGAGCTCTGCAAATACATAAAACAAGACCTAATTTATTGGCGTCTTTTTTCCCCCCCTCTTTTGATCAGAATCATAAGCCAGAGAACGTTCAGCCATCGGCAGGATCTGATCAGCCAAAATTGTCCCAGCAAATTCAGCCTGACCTGAGTTCTCATGAGCCCACTTGCACAGAGGTTGGAGGTCAAACTTCTGATGAGTCCAAGCCAGGCGCTGAAGAAGATGGACAACTTTTATCTCACAGCCAGAAGGATGTTCAGACCCTGCAGGACCTAGTTGACTTGGCCAGGGAAGGACTTACCCTCACTCAGTGGAACCTTGACGTTCAGGCCGCGGAGCAGCCGGGTAAGTTCTGGCAGCTTTGTGAGCCCTGTCCCTCGTCCCTCCCACCACACAGAGCGAGGCTTGAGCTGTGCTAAGTAAGGGGAGCCATGACAGCACCCACAGGATGTTGGTGTTGATCCAAGGGAGGATATTGTGGGGGGACATTTTTCTGCAGTAAGCTTTAGATACAATCAAACTGAGGTTTCTGAAATGATTCATAAATCCCAGCCTTTAAGAGAACTCCTGGACAGCAGATACTAAATTTTATTTTAAAATTCCCGTATAGATATCAAAGTATTTTCTGCCAGGAGGGAGCCTGGACGTGTTCAACAGCTGGAACAAAATCCTCATCCCTGCTATTTGGACAGACTTTCTGTTATGTGCACTGTCTGTTCAAGTCTTGAGACAATTGAATGTGAGAGATGGGCAGGAGGGATGATTTTATGTTAGTGCATCAGTTACACAAACCTGAAGTTTATCTGTACCTGTATAGATAAATGTCCCCAGTCATAGTTCCATGTGGTGCACAACTGCACATTTCAAGGCCAATGTTACCCCTTAAAATGGCCTGGCTGTTCAGCAGGATGTTTCGTGTGTTTCCTATTCGCCTGTGAAAAAGAACATGGTTGCTAAGTTCACCTGACTGCATTTTCACTTGGGTATAATATTCCTCACTTTCCCTACTAAACTGCAGCAAATGATTCCTGGTCCTATAAATCTGCCTCTGGGATTTCAGAGGAGATACAGCTTCCTGGGTGAGGGAAATAATATCTGTGCCTAAATGTATACTGTGTAAATGAGACCAGGTGGAGAAAAAGCACTGTGCAGACACTCATGCAGCCGAACCCATTTCTGCAGACATTAATTCTTTCTGTTGCTCAGCATCCTATGCTGTGTGCTCTGCAGACAAAGCTCAGGCTGTGTGAAACTGGTTTCACTGGCTGCCTCTGAGCACTAGGGCCCACAGCATTTTATCTAGGTTGAAATGCAGATTCAAGATGCATTCTGCCTGTCTGCTAGGATGAGACCCTGGTGTGTCCCATCCTGCTCTGTGTCGTTGGCGTTTTCCCCACTGGAGGAAAACTGAGGCGTGAAAGCAAAGCAGCATGCTGCACTCTGCAGTTCCTCCATCTGGATGATTATGGCACACACGGATCTGCGGTAGGTTGGTGCTGCTTGTGGCTGAATGATACTCGGGTACCCACAGCCTGTCACAGCCCAGAGCCAAACCCCCCAGCAAAGGTTTGGGAGACAGCCTGAGCCTTCGACTCAGTCAGGCTGGTGATAGCAGCTGTCTCGGGGAGCTGTCGTGGCCAGGATCCTGTTAGGAGTCCTTACATCTGCCTCACAAAGAAGTTGTACGTGAGTTGTGATGTGCGTTTTCTTCTTCAAGGAAAAGAACTGACTTCCAGTGATATTCCATGTAGTGGCTTTGTCCCCCCATCCAAAGAGAAGAGCCTTCCGACTAGCAGCTGGAAAAGAGTAAGGACAACCCTTTTTTTCTGCTTTTTTATATTTCATAGAATCACAGAATGGTTTGGGTTGGAAGGGACCACAGGGATCATCTAGTTCCAACCCCCCACCATGAGCAGGGAGACCCTACACTAGACCAGATTGCCCAAAGCCCCATCCAGCCTGGCCTTGAACACTTGATTTGTTTATCACTGTAAAAAAGAAGCTATCGCATTCGTGCAATTCATAAAAGTATGGAGTATTTCCCATTCCTGTGCACAGAAACAAAGAGCTTGAGGTTCACAGGCACTCAGGAATCATCATGGGCACAGCTGAGATCAGCGAACGTCGTGGTATTTCATTGATGCCCACAAGCAGGCCCGTGGATTTCTCCGTGCTTGTCCTACCTGATGAGAGAGGTGATTTAAAATGGCAGGGAACAGAAGGCCAGTCTGCGCAGAGTTTATATAAAGAGAACCAGGTTAAAGAGTTATGTTATAGCACTGAGAGTATTTGGGTTAGGAACTCGGGGTGCAGCTGCACCACGTTAGGCAGTACTCTGCTTTAACGCCCAGGCTATTCAAGAGAAAATTGGCTGCAGCCCAGGAGAGCGCGAGCTGCGTGGTGCTTCTCACGCACTTAGCTGCTTTGGGTGGTTCTGAATGGAGATGGAGCTATTCCTCTTCTGTCACCTTCCTCTCTGTGCTGTGCCTTGCAATGGAAGAGAGAATTCTTGCAAGGGCTGGCTGACTCACACTGAATTCTCTCATCTGGCATAAAAGCCTCATAGATGAGGTGGAATGCTGTGAGGTCTATGGCCCCATAGCACTTTTTTGCTGCTAATGTGAGCTTTTAAAACGTTTAGTATAGAAAATCCTCAATTGTGGGAACACATATCAAAGGATCTAGCTTGAAAAATCAGTGTCCTCTCTGTGGTGACTAGGTGAAGACGACAGGCTCGTAAGTCACAGATGATTTTTTTATCAAGCCAGTGGTGGTCTGCAGATCGCATCTTACCCCAGATGCACCAGTCCCTTCCCCCGTGGATGTATAATCAGTTGCCTTCAATTGAAGTGCATATTAAAAAAATCCTAATGCATCTTCTCACCAGGGTCATCCACTTTACCTGGTGAAACTTACTGGTTTTGGTCTCATAATAAACAACCATGTCAAGAAAACTGAAGGCTTTTGTTGCCAGATAAATTTTGATGCCTTGAGAAAGCACTTTTGTATTGTGCCAGTAGGGTTCAGAGATTTCTAAAAGGAGACAATCCTTTGAGGTGGGAGTCAGTACTAAACTCGAGCATCCCAGCTACTTGTTACAGAAACTAGATATTGGGGGGTATTAAAAAAAAATCCTTAGAAGGAAAAAATAAGTCTTGTTTTATAGGATTCAGAGTCTATTAAACCGGAGGCCTTCAGCAATATAGAACCTGTTCTGATACTGTTGCTGAAACTCAGTTGCTACCAGCAAAACCAGAACGGTAATTTTTTCAGATTGAGTTAGATTTCATGATAGTTCTCCTCAGCAAATGAAGTGTTGCTGAAGAGTTGGATTGACTGATTTGTGCTTTCTATGAGCACAGGAAGAGTGTAACCATGCAGAGCAAATACATCCATTGCGATGGCAGCACATCCCCCCACCCACGCTCAGGGCCCTCGTCACATCTGTGCCGCCCAGCCTCGCTGGCCTCCTCAGGAGGAGAGAGTGTTCGGTGTGTTCTCTGACAGGAGCACATACCCGCTCGGAGCTGTCTTCAGACCAGTTTGCTTGCTTTGCACAGAAAACGGTGCAGCCAGGAGGTTTCTAGCCTTATTTGATTTCCCCATTTCTGGTTCATAATTTTAGCATCAGCAGGAAAGCTGTTCTGGGCTTGCTGCCTGGAACGTAGCATCGGGAGTCTGTGTTTGCTGGCTTCCTGAGGTACTGTCTTGCAGGTATCCTACCTGCCAAGAATAAGAAAGCAAGAAGCATCAGATTAGTTTCCAGACTGAGCTTCCTGTGTTTCCCTGGGAGATCAGTCCACACCACTGCCACGACACGCAGAGTCTTCTCTAGCCCACCTATGAAGACCTGGAAGAAGCGTTCCGGTGTGTGCTGCTGTTTTGGTGCTAATTAGTGTTGGCTGCCAGCAAACACATGCTGGAGAGAGTAGGAAGGTTGGGTTTCCACAGTCCACTGCTAATGTAGAAACCTGCTAATAAAATAAAGAGCTGTGTTGTTCCAGGTGGATCTGCATCTCCTGCAGATGTTCACTGGAATAAAACTTGCAGCTCCTCAACTCTGCAGAAGGTTTGAAAAGCACAGGGTCGGTGATTAGTGTGTTAACTATAAACTGGTTTCCACTTACAGTCAGACAGCCATGAGCTGGGGGTATTTCACACTTCCCTGAAGCACTCACCACTTACCTAGACGGATCTGAGCCTTTAGAAGATTGCCTGGGGTGGGTTCGTACTGGGAGCAGCTCCCCAGCACAAACAGGGTGTTCATCGTTGCTGTCTTTGGCAGCGTGCCCCAGGCCTGACCTTACCATCACCAGTAACCAGTCACAGGTACAGCTCAGTCAACAAGCCCTCACCAACATTCCAGCAAGGGATTATAGAGCGATAATAGAAATTATGTTTCTTTTTTATAATTGAGTGGAATTTTCAAAAGAGGTCTCGGTGACAAGCGCATAAGTTCCTTTGAACGAGACACCTACCTTGGTTTTACTCTACGTGGGCCCCTTGCTGCAGAGCTGCTCTTCTCAGCTGTCATTACCAGACAGTGAACCAGAGGAGAAAGACTCATTACTCATCCCTGAGTCATCCCTTTCCCTCTTACTCCAATTACAGTGAATTGAGTTCAAGTCCTTCAAAGTGGAAATTACAGTTTCCTAAAAATGTGGTGGAAGGCGGCAGATCAAGGGGCCAACTATAGGCAGCGGCTAGACCACATCAGGAAATGGTGTGGTGAAGCTCTGAGGGCGATAATGTGCCGTAACACAAGGCAGAACAAGTACAGTAGAATACAGCACAACTGCCCTTTCTTCAAAATTGCCAGACTGGGAATAAGTGGAGGAAAACAAACCCAGAAATATCTGTTTGACTTGTCTGCTTATTTATTGAATGGAAGACCTTAGGCAAAGGCAGCGCATCCAGACTGGGGCCCACAGTACAGCAGTGCCGATGTACTGCGTTATTCCCTTCTCATTTGTGTTTGGCAACTGTAACGTAACGTCTGTCTCTGTGTTCCTTCTGTGTTCCAGTCCTCTTTCAGGTTGCTGGCTGAGGATTTCAGTGCAATGGTCAACAACCCCCACTTAAGTGATGTCCAGTTCCAGGTGGATTCCGGGGAAGTCCTTTACTCCCACATGTTTGTGTTGTACGCCCGGTGTCCGCAGGCTGTTCAAGTTGTGAGTACTGCTGACATACTTTCCTCCTCTGCTTCAGGAAAGCCCAGGCTGCCCACAGCTATGGTCAGTGAGATGGCAGAATCTGCGCAGACTAATGGCAAGCACCTTTGGTCCTGCAGTGGTTTTTCAGCTTAGGGAACCAGAACACTGACAAAGCGATGTGAGGGTGGGGAGGCAAGGATCCTTCCTTGCATTCTGCCCATGAACAATGGAGGAAGCTTCCTTAAGTGCTTTTTGCCCTGGAATTTTTTGTAGCTGTGCAAGTGCAGACTGCCTTGTCCATCTTGGTGTGTCACCCAGGGCGGGAAGCCTGAGTATGCAGTAGGAAGATTCTGGGAAGTACGTTAAAATGACCTACACAAAGGTTTTGCCACTTTGGAGGTAGCTGCACTGAGCTGTGCTTTGTGCAAAGCTGGTGAAGTAGTTCTTAGGTTCCCAGAAGCATTTTGGGTTGAACAGTTCCCAGCCTGCTCCTATGCAGCCTCCTGTCAGGACAGTAAAAGGCAGCGAGCCTAAAATTCGAGCTCTACTCTTTCACGGAGCTGCCAGCAGTCCATACAGCCAGCTCCCTAACAAAGGGAGCTTTCTTTAAAGCTGCCCTTTTGGAAACTTGAGTTTTACCCTCGTGTGTTGGCAGTAGTTTCCACCCAAGATGACTCAGGCCATTTCTAAAGGGTCCATGAAGGTTTGGGCAGGGGAAGCAAGTTCGTTGCTGCCACACAGCAGTCCTAATAGGATTTTTTTAAGGGATCTTCACAACCTTTAACAAACGCGTGTGTGCCCACAAATCAAAGGACTTCAAAAACCATTGGTTTAGCCACATTCTCTTATTTTCCTGCAACTCTGTCTGACTTCAGCATTCCCATCCTCTGTTCTCATGGGCAGGAATCACTTCTGTGGGGATAGTTGTGGGATTGCTGTATTTTTGCTTCCTGCAGAGGGTTGTTTTCCTGTAAGTCCCCACCTGCAGAGCAGGTATAGGTGAGGGAGCGCTCTTCTTCATTGAAGATTTTGGGTAACAAAGATGACTTTGGAGCTTGTGTTTTCTGTTGTGTGGTGTCTCCTGGCTTAGGAGAGAGTTTCAGATAGCACAGTGCGTGATTTGGCTGCAAGTGACGTGAGACCTCACTGAACTGGAGATGCGTTTTCGCCAAAACCAGAGATCAAGTTGGACCCACACAGATAATGGTCCAGTTCAGCGGAGCAGTATTTTGTACGGTGTCTATTTTCCTGTGAGACACCGGGAGAACTGGCTTTTTGACAGAACAGATCAGAGGAAGCTCGCTTGTAGAGAGGTGTGGATAACTCTGGAAATTGTGCTCTGGGAAGTCATTTGATTCCAAAACTAACTGGAGAACTCTAAGAACATCTTTTCTATGTGTGACTAAAATGAGTAGTTAAACTTTACCGAAGCTAACGGCTGTGGGCTCAGGAAGTGCGTGCCCTGTTCCATATGGAGCTCTGCATAACTGGTCATCTTAGCTTCCCTCTGAGGCATCAGGTCCTGGTCCCAGAGTAAGACTGGAATGAAAGGAGTAAGCTGATAGGAACAAGAATGTTGGTGTTGCTGTTCCTTTACTAGCAAACAGACTTTCCTTTCTTTTTACCCCAGGTTCACAGCCAAGGGTTCTTGGTGAAGGAGGATGGGAACGCGCAGACGCGCCGTGTGCTGCTGAGCGACGTGACAGGAGAGGCGGTGTGTGCGTTCCTGCGGTACCTTTATGCTGCTGATGCTGACATCCCTGCTGGGGTGCTGCCCCAGGTGGGGGCTCTGGCTGCCAGGTTTGTACAGTGAGCATGTTTTGGATTCCCTCATGTTTTCAGCCACACAGACCCCAACTTGGTGTCTTCTGTTGCAGTTTTAGTGGCTTACAAATTCCATAGGCCTCTGCTCACATCTTAAATGAAAACTGCCCTTGCATTCTACCCTCGTCTTTTCCATGCGTCTCTTTTCAGGTTGTATCTGTGTGAGATTTTCTGTGTTCGGTTTATGCTTAGCAGACTTTTGCCTGGAGTTTTGTCTCAAGATGTTTATTGACAGATGATGATGAGTGTATTTTCTCTGTGTGATTCTCAAAGCATTGCAGTAGCGATGCATTTCATCTGAACAGCACTTGACGAACGTACTGGATGCTTAGAACTCAAACGTGTTGCGTCAGCCACGCTCTCGGTTGTGATCCTAGGTGTGTGTTGAGTAAAGAGCTTGAAATAGAAGCAGGTGCTGAGATATGGGGGTGGAAATGATTGGGTCTTGCTAAAATGTATGTACAGAGGTCTCAGTCCAAGAACCCACGGAGGCTGCGTGTGACAGACATTATCCAGCCCCAGCCATTCCATGGGCCCTCACCAGTGTGAATGGCAAAGGGGGTTTAGTGTAGTCATATAGCTGGTTAGTCTCAAACAGAAAAAAAGGAAGAGTGAGCCGATCCTTTCATGTGAGTGACACCTGGGAAAGGAAATTGCGAATTTTAGGACTATACTGGATCTTGTGCATCTTAGGAAACTGGCATCCACATGCAAATTCTTTACAGGGCTAAGAAGAGCCATCAGGTATCCAAGTGATGAAGAAATACTGGAGGGGGAAAATACTAACATTACTGTTATATCCTTGCAGGTTTGGTGTGAGGGAGCTCATAGAGAAGTGTGAAAACAACACTGGAGAGAGTCAGGTGTCTTCTGGAGTGGATTCAGAAGATGATCTCATCTCTGTGAGGGATGACAAAGATTGTGAGGACAGAGCTGAGAACTTCCAAGACCTCTTGAAGTCCGTGTGGGTGGGGGAAGATGAGGAAGAAGAAGCCGTGCTGAACCCTGAATGCCAGAAGGAAGATGACAATGGGGTGGGTGAACAGGAGCTGGAGGAAATCTATGAGTTTGCTGCAACTCAGAGAAAGATGGTTCAAGGTGAAACAGAGGTGAGCGAGGGAACAGACTGCAGCGTCTGCAGTGATACTGAGACAGCCCAAGGTACAAACCTGCAGACTGAGGAGGAAGAGGTAAAGACATCCGGATCTGCTTCAGTAAGCAATAACTGCAAAGATCTGAGGGATGACAACGATGTGGAAGGATCTAAATGTGACTTGTTTGCACAAGAAGAGAAAATGCAGAATATAAATAGGTGCAAGAGTGTGAGCGATCCACAGACCGCTTTTGTGCCTCACCACAGTGAACCTCAAAAATGGGATGTAGAATCCCATGGTGCCACCGCTAATGAAGGAGAGACTGTTAGGAGATGTGAAGGTGCGAAGGATTCCAAGTCATCTCAGGTCTTACATGATGGGGCAGATCACTGTGACAAACAGTTTCCTAGCTTCCACAGTGATACTAATATAAATGAAAGTTATGAACACTTGTTTTCTGCAACTCAGGGAGATTACTGTGAGCCTTCCCCACTGGAAGAAGTTATCAAAGAATCAGAAGAGGCTCCTAGTGAAAAACATGTTGATGTTAATGATTCACTTCTGTACAGCAAGTCACAGAAAGACCTCTCTCCATGTAGGAACGGTTTGTGTGGGAGTCCTCCTCCCAAACCGCATGTGCCCCTTTTTCCTGCCGTTGGCTCTTCACCTGCATCTCCAAAATCAGAGAAAAAGTTTGCTGGAGAACATGTGCCGACACCAAAGCAAAACAAAAAGGCAACCTCATTCCCAACTGATGAAATACCCTTTCAGAAAGCCAATGAGCCAATGTTCTCATCAAGAAATGAGAACGCAGGTTCTCCAGCCAAGCTTCCTGACACTGATTTAAACAAGTGTACGAATGTCCCAGGGTTGTCATCACCAGTCGTCAGAACTCAGGATGCTGCAGCTCAGGGGATTGAGGAGGGCAGTGTTATTGTTTTGTCTTCTGATGATGAAATGGAGTTACAGGAAGATGAGAAGTCGTCCGAGTCAGGCTCTGCTCTGAAAGAAGGGGAAGTCCCTGGGCAACTGAAAGGTACAAACGTAGAACAAGGTCCAGAGGTACCAAAACTGAAACCTAACTCACCAGTCACTGAAACAGGGCAGAGATCTACCCGGTTCTCAGGTGGCGTTACAGGGACAGTGTACGTAAGTAAGGATGTAAAGATGTCCACCGAATCGCCTCGCAGCAAACAAGTAGATGCTTGTACAGAGAGCGAACGGAGTCCAAACCAGAGCCCTGAAAAAGCGCTCGGTCATGAAGTGTCTTCGGGTACAGACAGCTCCTGGCTAGTGCCAGACACACCGGTTCTGAGCAAAAGCAGAAGTTTTGCAACACAGACTCAGGTCACAAGTATTAATTCTTTAAAGAGTCCGGGATCTAAACTCAGCACAAAGAACTTGCGAGCAGGGAAGAGTAACCGTGAAATGACTGGAGATTTAATAAAAGTTTGTGAAACAACATTATCAGGCAAACATTTGCCTATGGAGAACTCGGTCAGTGAAAGGACCCCTCCCAGCAGCCCAGCAGCAGGATCATTTTCCAACAAATCTCCACCAGTTTCTCCAGTGGATCCAGTTCTCCTCTCCCCTGGGCACACGAACATAAAAAGCAAATGTGTGAAGGTCTCATTTTTATCCAAACCTGTGCCTCCCTGCAATGAGCACTCGTTGGAAGATAAAACAAATACCAGCGTGATTGAGGTAGAGGACAGCGAAAAGGAAATAAGTCTGCCTTCTGTGAGCAGTAGCGTCTTGCTTTGTGATGACCCCCCAATCCCCGTTGATGACTGCTGGCATGCTGAATATCTGTCACCAGTCCAAGGTCACAGCCAGGACTCCAACCAGGTCAGCCGTGCAAAGACCAGCACTACCAGCAGCCCCAAACCAGGCTCTTGGCATGACCAGTGGGAGAGCCCAGTTCATGCGCAGGAAATTAAGGGCAGCACCCCTCTTCCAGGAAGTTCTGGCAGCAGCAGAACAGCTTTGTTCCGTCTTGAGAAGAGTCCTATTGAGGCATGTTCGTCAGTGGGCAGTAGACCAAGTTACCTGAACTCCAAAATCTGGGATGATTGGAATGGAGAGGAGGAGGAAGATGAATTTCCAGAGATGCTTCCTCTCTCTCAGAGGTTGTCAGCTGCAGCAGGTGCCCGTCAGACAGATCCTGTAAAGACTCCTGGTGAGCGCTTCTATTGATGACAGATCCATTGAACGAGGTTAAATTATTTTCATTTTAAGTGGTCATCTCACCTGTTGTTCACTTGATACTTCGAAAGGGTCTTTTTGGCCTTCTGAGCTGAAGCAGTTGTCAGGGCCAGACACAAAGAAGGTACAGCCATCTTCTGATGTGGGAGGGAGCATATCTAAATGTGGGGATTCCTGGAGCATTGCTGCTTGTGTGTCATTCACACTGGTTCTTGCATAGTAGTACTCCTTGCAGAAGCTATAGATACATGGAGGAAAATAACCTACATGAAACAGAACAAACCCCCCCAAAAAAACAGCCTTCAGCTTGCACAAAGTGGGTATTTTCCCCAGTAGCAGTGGGTGCTCTGTACAGTCTTTTGCTTTTCACACATTCGTGAAGCGGTGCTTGTGCTAACGTACGTGAGGGCATCAGGTAAGCAATGCAGTCACACAGGCACAGAGGGTTTCCTTGTGCTGAGGCTGGCTGGGGGTGGGCGCCTGTCCCTGCCCGTGCGTGGCGACACGCATGCTGTCCTGCACAGCTCCGCTGATGCGCCGCTGTCTTGCGCTGCCTTTGGTTTGCTGGTTCTGGGCCCTTGCAACAGATGTGTGCGTGCCCGGCACATATTCTTGCATGGTTCCTTCCATTTAAGACCAGTAATCAATTTCATAGTAGCTAATTAAATGTGTTATTAATGATACCATACTAAGTGAATTAGTTTAACGAGCGTTTAGAACACGGCGTGTGAGACTGACTGTGCTTCACAGCATCAGTAAATCGGTACCATTACATCAGTAGGCTCAGGACCCCAGAAGCTTGACTTGCTCAGTTTCTTCTCCATCAGGTCTCTATTATGAAATTCTTTTCCTGGGAGAAGAACCACTTTACAGAATTCAGTAAACATGCTTTTTTAACAGCCTTGTAAATGTTGCCTGTTCCAACAAAGCCCTGAATGAGCTTCGTATTCAGATGTGACATATGTCTTAATTTAAACTGTTCTCTGGTTTGCAGTCAATAAAAACCAAGTATCCCCGTTCAGGGGGGAAAAAAAACCAAACCATTGACTGTTTTATCTAATATGAAGCTGAGTAATAAGTAAAAGAGCTTGCAGAAAAGTAGTGCTACTTAAACAATTATTATAGAATATTAGAGTATCTGCTGCTAAGACGGGGAGATAGCAGCTATTTTAAGTCCATTCTGTACTAATTCCGATCATAGTAATTTCATTCTGCTGCAGAACCTTCCCGTCAGGAGAACGACAAGCCTCCCGGCACTCCGATGACACCAATGCCAGCTTACTCCATCATGGAGACCCCACAGCTGAAGAAGGAGTTGAGCAGGTTAGCATTCCATCCACGAGCACATCTCTTTGTGAGCAGAAACTTGCTGGCAGGTAGTGTGAAAGGAAGCTCCTGCGCTGAAAGCAAAACCGTGGTGAAGCTCCAGTCAGTGGCTTTTTGAGGCCAAGTCACACTCTTCTGGCTGACCCAGTACTGGACTTTTGGCCTGAGCCCCTTCCTGAGCTGTGACAGTGGAAGGTGCAGGTGGTGGAGTCCCCATCCCTGGGGGTGTTTAAGGACAGGTTGGATGTGGTACTTTGGGAGATGGTTTAGTGGGGAATAGGTGGTAGGGGGACAGTTGGACTAGATGATCCTGGAGGTCTCTTCCAACCTTAATGATTCTATGATTATCTTAACCTAAACTCCCACCTTTCTCTTTCAGATTTGGAGTTCGTGCTCTCCCAAAACGCCAGATGGTGTTGAAGCTGAAGGAGATATTCCAGTACACTCACCAGGATGTGGACTCTGACTTTGAGGATGAAATCCCATCTTCCCAGCCTCCCCTGCAGAAGTCCCCGGCCAAACGCTCTAGGCGGTCAAAGACAAACCAGACTGCAGGGGGAAAGCGTGCCAATGCCTCGAGGGCTGTGGGCAAAAGGAAGCAGGTTGCTACGGCTTCTTCAGTGCTCCCTGTGGGGAGAGCTGATGATGACCTTGTTGGACCCCAAGAAACAGGCCGTGCAGCACCCAAGGCGCGAACTAAAGTGACACAACACCCAAAAGGAGCCAAAGAGCAGAAAAGGTCAGCTGTATCTCCGGAGCGATGGCCTCTGGCAGCTGATGGTGAGGAACCGATGCTCTCAGCGTCTCAGGAGTCTGCAGTTTCTTCAGGGGATGGAAGTGACATCTCTTTCGGCTCGCAGAGGTAAGGGAACACAATACTAAACAGAGCAGTCAGTGGTGCGGGACAGAGATGAGCTAGGAGCGTGGCAAACAGGTGAGTGTCCACGTGGCCTACAGTGGCCCTGCCACCTCCTTGAGCTTGGCATTCGAAGGTCAACACGCTCCTACAAAAGAAATAGACTTTGGGGTTTTTAATTAGTCTAATTCCCAGTGAGCTATTCTCAGGAAACAAAAGTGGTTGTGGCTGCATGCGGGCAAGCCCCAAATGCGGCCTGCCTGGTGTCTGGACGTTGGAGTGACAAGGAGCACTCGCAGCCTTGACCGAGAGCCTGCAGCCAGAGTAGGGAGAGGACGGCATGGCACGACCTGGCGGAGGCTGCCTCAGAACGGCAGCAGTAGGTGCTGTGGGTCAGGAACGAGGAATGCCAGACAGCTCCGGGGCTGGGTGAGCAGATCCGGCGCTGTGGCAGCGGGGATGGGGAGGTTCGCAGAACACGTGCCATGATGCGCTTCCCTCGTTTTATGGGTGCCAGTATTGGAGGGCCTGGGATCCTACAGAGCAGTCACGGGAGTTAGCCGTCAGGGCCTTGAGGAGCTCTGGTCCTGTCCTTGAAGTCCTGTTCTTTCCTTGATCTGTGGACTACTTGATCTTACTTTTAGTTCTTTCGTGAATGGATTTGAAGCCTGTGCTTCTGCATCTGAGGAAGAGGAGGAGGAAGAGGAGCTTCCAGCATCTCAGGCAGCAGCTCGGGAAGAAGATAAGCTGGAGGCAGTAAGGTGCTACATCCGTTCGAACACAGCCTTGTACAACAAGATTCTCTTTTATGAGCCAATTGAGCTGGCTGCCCTGCATGCAGAGCTGAAACAGAATGGCATTAAAATTTCGAAGGCAAAGCTGCTGGACTTTTTAGATGCTCACTGTATAACATTTACTACGGCCGGAGCCCGGAAAGAGAAGGAACAGAAAAGAAAAGGGAACAAAAAACAGAGGAGACGATACTGAACGGAGCCAACTCCTCCATCCTGAAAATTTTGTACATGGAGGCCTTCCCAATAAGCTGGAGTCCCTATTTCAGGCTGGTGCGATCGCTGGGTGCGCTGCTCCTCCTTGTGGCCTGCTCTCCAGATGACATGCAGGAGAATGGCTGTCATGAATTGCACAGACTCTTCCAGTTGCTGTTCTGCCTTCAGCACGCAGGTCGTCTGAAGCCTCTTTTTTTTCCCCTCGATTTTTCTTCTGTGCCTTTTCTTCTCTTTCCATTTTTCTAAAAGGTTTTAGGTCCCCAACGTGTCTTCATATTGGTGCTTCTAAAAGCAGGTGCTTCCCCCAGTGACACTTGCCAAGACCTTTTCCCTGGCCTTGGGCTGTGAAATGTTTCACCCTTCGAGTTCCAGTATTCAGTGGAATAAACCTGCCTGCAAGAAACTGGTCCCCTTGCCCCTGTGTAAAGCACTGCACGTTTAGACCCTAGTGATTTCTGTCTTCATTTCTTCAGCATACAACTTATCCTGCTGATTGTTGAGGCAGGGAGCGTTGTGGAAACACGATTCCTTTCTTCTGTCCTTGGTTCATCTTGCAATCTCTGGTAAAAATCTTCAATCTCTTTTTCTTAAATGGCTGCGAAACAGTGGAGGTGTTTTTCTGGTCCCTTTGTGATGGCTCCCAAAAGCTCCCTCTGACATCAGATGTCATGTGAAAGCCCTTGAGATTCGAATGTTCGGTTGTGTACGTTCACTTGTGTGCTGGCTCTGTGTTAGAGATACCATCTGTTTTCGGAGTGCTGTTTTACCTCGTCAGCGTAGCTTGAGCGTGTCCCCGACAGAGCTGTTTTGAAGACGACAGTATTACAGTGACCACTGGATCTCTTCAGCACTTGTTAGAACCTGATCTAAACCCACGTCTCTGATCAGTCTTGTTTCCAAACTGGACTGATCTTAGGTTGCAAACTGTCTGGGACTCTTGGGGAAGTCTTGGACCCTAAATTGTCATCTTTTATGTCTCTACTTTCACAACATCTTCTGACTTTTGTCTGTTCTGGCAGTTCTGAGTCTGCAAAGAGTCTCACTGAACAGAATGGACAAAACACTTCAAAAAAAGAAGCCAGATTTCTAAGCTTATTTATGTATTTGAAACATATAATTTTTTTTTCTATTTTAGATACAGTGTATCTTCATTTTTTATTTATATTATTTACAATAAATCATTTGTAAGGTGCTAATGATAAACTGTAAGTATTGTCTTATGACAGACTTGGGGGGGTTCTAAGTGGCAGCGTTGGGTCTAGTTGAGAGCAGTAGAGTCCGCAGTCAGTGCCTGAAACCCTGCGCGGAGAGCTGGAGGAAGAGGAGTCGACACGGGCACCCGTCCGCAAGGAGAGGTGGAATGGGAGAGCTCACCTGACAGTGGCTGTGAATTGGCCGCCTGGAGAGAGAGGAGCTGCCTGGTTCATCTGAGCTGTGTAGCCCAAAGGTAAGGGGAGACCTGGGGGGAAGGTTTTGGGGTCTGTCGGGAGGGTGGGCTGTGGGGAAGGGTCCTGGCTGGCCTGGGAGGGGAGGGCTGCTGCTGAGAGGAACCTCCTCTGTCAGGTGTTGTTGTGGCATGTCTAAGGGTGGGGGGACCTCCACCGTTTCGTCAGGGTTTTGGGGTGGGTTTCTTCCTTGGCCGTCATTTTTCCTCCCTGGCCCCACCGGGAGATGACTTCCTTAGGTGGAAAGGACGAGGCTTGCCTGAAGTGGCATTCCAGGAGATGATGTTTCCCTCAGTGTACCATGTATTTCTCTCTCAAGTACACACTTCGTACATGGAAAAGGCTTCCATCCTAGTTACTGGTCTTCATCGGGGAAAACAAACAAGATCCCATCCCAGCCTTTTTTCTCTGTTTTTACGAAAGACTTAGATTTCTTATCAAAGATTTTGTAATCAATTCTTTATTACATCTTAACCTTCAATGAATGCAGTGTCACAGTCCCGTGGATATAGATTACAATTGTTCAAGTAGCACTGTGTCGTAAAAAACTGTTTGGCATGTTATGAAAGAAATCCGAATTTTAGTCACTGAAATGTCTCCATCCTCCTGTCTTTGTCATCCTTCAACCTCATAACCGGGCAGTCTTTGCCTAAGGCAGAAAGATGACTTTAAATATCACATCTGTGCTGTCAGGGTTCGGAGGTGGCTTGCCTCCGCGCTTCCTTGTTGCTGAAGGTGACAAAACAAAATGTCTCTTGCAATTCTATAACTTTTCTCAGATGATGAGGAAGAGATTTAAAATCTTTCATGGGGACATCATGAGGACATATCTGACATACAGTGCAAATTGTCTGAAAGCAATTATTCAGTCACCTGCTTCACTAACCCGTAAGCAGAGCGCGCCTCCCTGGGCTAGCACTGGCGTTGCCATCTGCCAGTGATAACGTGTTGCCAAACAGCTCGATTTGTACATATTTCTGTGTGTTCTTACCGCCCTAATGCCGCCTCATTTGTCTTGGAAATACATTGTCATAATTTTTTTTTATTTCCAACAGTGTATCAAAATAGATCAAAAATATTTTGATCCTTCTGTCTGTTCTAACACTTCCAATAATGCGGGGAAAAAAAACAAAACAAAGCACAAGACTTTACAGCTAAGGTACTAGTTGTTTTTTAAGTCAAAGAGAGGAGCAGATATGTTAGTGGCATTGCACAAAGCTGCTGTCTCACCAAGATGTACCTTGTGAGCTCCGAGTGAGCTTTGGGAAACACTGCTTCCAGATTCCGTGTGACAACGAATGACCTGTGGGAACGATTGTGGATACCCCTTTGCAGCTGCCACCACGCTGGTTTGGGTATTGTCACATTTCCTGCCTGAAAAAAATAGCCTCGATAGGTTTATTCTGAAAAGCTGTGCTGCAGCGTAATAACCGTGCGTGTGTTTTCTTATATGGGCACAGTTCTGTGTGTCCGCTTCTCCGGGAGTCACTGTGTCTTCATGGCATTTCTTGGGTGGGCGTGATCCATCACCGCGGTCCCTGCCGTGGCCAGGACCTGTGGAGGGGACAGTTTAACTACAAAATACAAGAGCGCTGGAAAGTGCAGAGCAGTGACTGCTGCGCCTTCCCTGGGTACTGGGCCAACAGAGCCCAGGCATCGCGCTCACAGCATTGAGGTATTGGAGGGATAAATGCGAGAGCAATCCCGCCTGCAGTTCTTTAAGGCGGCTGGCGCTGTTCTGGAAGTGCATTTCAGATGGATGTGTTTGCTTTTCAGATCGTTCCAGCGTAAAAATCCCTTTCAGAGGCATTGCGTATACGCTGCTTGTTGTTTAATGAAACACGAAGTGCCTGGGAAAGGTGACGCAGCCATCGGCAACGACGTCTCTGTGATTCCCCCCAGAGAGGGTTTCAGAGGTACCTGCAGTGTTTCTCTGCCCAGGTTCCTTGCATGTCCAGCTGCTCTGCTGCCCAGGCAGTCATCTTGGATGACTTGAAAGCTGCCTGGAGTCAGTGCTGGGGGGCAGCGGCTGGCCATGAGCCAGCAGGGTGCCCAGGTGGCCAAGGGGGCCACCAGCACCCTGGCTGGTATCAGGGGTGAGGTGGCCAGCAGGAGCAGGGCAGTGACCGTCCCCCTGCACTGGGCTCTGGGGGGGCCGCACCTCGAGGGCTGGGGTCAGTTCTGGGCCCCTCAGCACCAGAAGGACATGGAGGGGCTGGAG
>VWZZ01007300.1:93702-104509 GCA_013399095.1 Psophia crepitans | reverse complement strand
GCGTGCCCGGCACCGGCAGAGCTGTGGCGCCGGGCCGGCGCCCGTCGGGCCGCCCTCCCCTCTCCCGTGGGCTCCCGGTGTCTGCCCGGCCGCTGGGGTGTGCCGGAGCGGCGGGCTCTACCCCCGCGGGGTCCCTGCGCTCAGCTCCGCTCGGAGGAGGCCGGGGGCTGTGGGGGCAGGAGGCCTGTGCCGGGTCCCCCCTGACCCGGCCGAGCGCTGGGGGGGCTCGGAGGCCTTTTGCTGCCCCCGCTTTCCCCTTGTGGGGCGGAACAGATGTCTGAGCGGGGGCCCAGCACTGCCTGTGTTCCCCAGCAGTGGCCCTGCGCGGGCTGTGCCAGGCACAGCTGCCTGATGGAGCAGGCAGGGCGGGCGCTGGCCGTCCCCGCAGTAAAAGCTGTTGGTGTGATGTGTTTGTGGGTGTCTTACCCCCCCGCCCCCAGATCCAGCCCTGGCTGACCTGCCCCTTGCACTGCTCTGCTGGCTGGTGTGAGAAACCAGATTCCCGGTGTGCTGCCAGCCCCGCGGCCGCTTCCCAAAGCGTGGGATCGGGCAAGGTCCGAGACCTCGCCAGGAGTTTTCTGGCCAGTTTGTTGAGGTGCTGGGCTGCAGTTCTGGGGGGCAGAAGTAGCGTTCACACGGGCACCGTTAGAAGTGTCTTAGGCTTGAATTATTGCCTAAATTTAGGCTGTGTTCAGGTGAAGTCTTAAACCTACCTGGGATTAGGGAATGTAGTAATTTCCTCTGTGAGCCTCCATTTCCAGCAGCAGCCGGTGCCAAATACCTCCCCAGAGGGAGGAGCAGATGTGGCGTTCTCCTGATGTCCTTGCCAGGTTACCTCTGTGGTGACTCCTCGAGCTGTTAGGCCTGCAGTCCTGGGGTCTGTCCCCACTGCAGCAATGCTGAGGTAGGTCCAGCCGCGCTCTGCTGCTTGTTAAAGCAAGGGCGTAAGCACTGCGTGTGGGAAAACACCTTAAAGTCACATGTCAGTTGAACAGCAAGGGTGAACTCTGTAGTGCCAGGGTGCTGGTGAGTTACTGAGCTTTTCCCGAGGGTGCCCTGGCAAAGTCAAGGCTCACAGTGCTGCGCCCCTGCAGGGCAGTGGATTATTGGGATTGGGCGTCTCCCCACACTGAGTGTGCCTCTGGAGTGTGAAGCTTGCTGTGGAAATGTGTGTAAGGACAGACTAACAGCCGGCTGGATGAGGTAGGGGTATTTTCTCAGATGGTTTAAACACCGTTATTGGGAAATAAATGTTTGAAGTGCTGGGGTGTTGGTACCAAACCTTCTCTCCGCTCTCCTGCAGCGGTTGGATTTCTCCCAAGCAGGCTGCTCTCGGGGCTGCGGGGAGGCATATGTTTACCCTGAACATCAGCCAGAGTCCTGACGAGCAGAGCTCCTCGTAGCACACGAAATGACGTTCCAGGCTCTGCAGTGGAAGCACGCAGCGGCTCGAACCTCCCCTTGGTGTGTAGGACACTGCCTCTTTCAGAGGAGCAGAACGCCCCGAGGAACCAGAGCTTTGCCCAGTGACCATGTTCTGGGCTTTCTGAATAAATGCAGTGACGTTTGGTGGTAAGAGATGAAATGATTCTGATTTTCCCTCCTCCCAGTTCTCACGCAGTATCCTAATACTGAAAAGGACAGGGCTTTGCTGGGTGCTGACTTGTCTCTTGAGCTCACGGCTCCTCAGGGAGGTGTCCGTACTGGAGACTGAATGGGAAATATCTGAATTTCCATATTTTCCTGTACGTGTACTGGTCTCGCCTCGGGCTAGCGGGACTGGTGTCATCACTGCCCTGCCTATGGCTGCAGAGATCAACATCTCGGACTGAGCCTCTGCAAAACAAGCTGGGGGAGATACGAGTCCGAGAGTGCACCAAAGTCCTTAAATGACTTCTTGTGCGCTAACCCCTTCCTCCAACAGCAGGCAATGCTGCTGGGACTGTTCGCTTCGTCAGAATTCACTGTTCTGGTCAATTGTGCTTCTGCAACGCTAGTAACAAGCTTGGGTGGAGGCTTCCGAGACCCCACGAGATGCCTCCTGTGTAGTACAGAGAGCAAAGCTCCCGTGTCGGCGAGTGCTGCTACGTGGTAGCGTTCACACAGGCTCTAACGCGTGAGTAGTAACTTGTCTTGTACAGCGCTGACCCCAGGAGCCGTGCTGCGTCTGTTTGGGCTGGATTTAATGTCAACCTTCAGGCTTCTTCCAAGGGATGAACGGCGCTGAAACGCTCTTTGTGTCTCTGCTCCCCCCTGCCACCGATGGGTGTTGGCGGCCTGGCAGCGTGCAGAGGCAGCACATCCTTCCTCTGGGGCTCTGGCTCTCCCAGACTACGAGATAAATTGGAACCAGTTCATCCAGTTTAATTTTGGAATCCGCATTCCTTGAGCGGTGCCTGGCCTGAAGTAAACCGAGCAGAAAGGCAGGGTGTCAGGGAAAGCTGTGCGCCTGTATCGGCAGGAGGCTGGCTGGCTGCGTGGGGGGCAAGCAGGCTGTGCCCCCCGTGCCCACCTCAGGCTCCTGGCCAGGCCCGGACCGGTTATTCGCCTCTCCGCTTTGGTTTTCCTCCCCCACGGCGGGCATTTCCTGGGGTCCAAAGCTGTGTGACGAGCGAAGGTAGGTCCCGTTTACGGACCTGCCGGGAACGTGCCTGTGGCTCCGGTGAGTAACGCAGTGAGGCAGCACAGCCTGGTTTCCTCACGTGTCTCTGAGCCCTCGTGCTGGTGTGTCTTTCTGCCCCGGCGCCATCATCCTGCCCTAAACCCCTCTATCTGTCCCAGGGACGGGCAGCCCGCGCTGTGCCCATAACGGCTCTCTGCTGCGCTGGGCTGGCTCGTGTCATGAATCAATGCCTTTTGGTCAGCGCTGCCCTTGGGGAAGGCTCTGTCCCGGTGAGCCCCGAGGCTGCGTGATCTCGGGGAAACCTCCTCCGTGGTGACGTGTGCCCCCGGCTGGGTGCTGTGCCCGAGCAGGGGGCCTTGCTGTGCTGCACCCAGGGATGGGTGCTCGGGCCCGGCTCCTGGCTGAGTCCTGCCAGAGCATGGTGGGCAGTGGGAGCGGCTGTAAGACAGGGCTTCAAACTCAGGGATGAGGAGCTGGGAGGCAGCAACTGTGGTGCTGGTGCTGGCTCTGCGCTGAGGTGCTTGGTGAGCTCGCAGCTGCTTCTCGGCCGTTCTCCCAGCCCGCGGACGTGTGGGTGCAGCCCACCGAGCGAGGCTGAGCTGGAGTGGGAGAGCGTGGCGGGATGGCTCCCTCGCAGCGAGCGCTCTCCGAAGAGCCAGCGAGCAGCTCAGTTCCTGGCGGTGCGGCAAGGCCGCCTGTGAGGTGGCGGTGCTGCTCCGCACAAAGCTCATTACAGGTCCATTTGGTAATTGAGTTGGCTGGATTTCTGGCTTACCAGGCTTGTTTGGCTGGTGTGAGCCAGGTGTCTCGCTCCTGCGTCTGGGTACATCTTGTGCATCCTGCCTCATCTGAGGAGATGATTTTTCCTGTTGCAAAAGAAGAGGGAGACCCCAGTTCCTTCTGGGGTTTGAAATGAGCCCTGTTAGGCAGGAGAGGAGTGTGAGGGTGGTAGCAGGAGCTGGCTGCTGCTTTCACGCTTCATGGAGCACAGCCCAGGAAAGGCAGAGCAGTGAAACCTGCCCCTGCTGTGGGAGTTCCTCGTCCTACGCTCCATTGCAGGGAAGGCTTTTGCTTCCCCTGTGAGCTGCCTGACTTCAGGGCTTAGCTGGCCTCGTTCACGGCTCTTCCAGGGAAGGCTTCGTACTGCTGTGGAAACCAAGTGACTTGTTCTTCCTCCTGACAGGAGGAGAGGTGCTTCTGTTTGCAGCTACTCTGCTCAGAGCCTGACGCTGGGTGAGATGTTTGGTAGCACCAACGGAAAGCGGCTTGCTCCCAGTGCAGGCTGCTAGCGTCGAGCTCTCCGGTCATCTTCGGGAGCCATTCTGAAGCGGGAAACCTAACGCAGGCGGCTTGCTGGGTTGCAGATCTCCGAGGTTAATGTTTTATGGACCGGGTGGTAACACTGAGGTTCACCTGGGGTAACTAAACTGGACCAGCCCTGCTTGCTTGGCAGTGCCTGGTGTGTGTGGAGACAGTGAGTGGCTGCTCCTCAGTGCCCTGTGTGGTGGTGCAGCTCTGAGGCTCCTCGCTTGGCGTGTCATACCCGTCCCTTTGCTAAGGCAGGTTCCCTCTCAAACCCCACTACAACTTTGCCTTTCAGATTGTCTGATCTCCAGCGCTGACCAGTGATGCCATCAGCCATGGAGGGCTCAGAGGGGGGAGAAGAAGGGGAAATCCTGCGCTATGAGGAAACAGAAGATGACAACGTCAGGTGAGTCCTGTCTCACAGCACGGCACACAGTCTTTGGCAGGGCAGGAGACCTTCCAGGTAGAGGAGTGATCTTTATCCTCATCTGAAAGGTGTGTGGGACCCCAACAGGTGGTTAATCACATATAGGTACAGTAAAATCTGTTTAATCAAACTCTACTGGAAGTGTGGATGGGGCTGGGAAGGAGCGGTCTGGCTGAGGCTGACAACACACACTTATTTTTTTAGTCTCTGCTACCAAACTCGCATTTCAGAACTGCTTTGACCGTTGGGCAGTTGTGTTTGTGCCTTCCTGGCCAAGGTGAGGCGTTTTCTGGGACTTGCAGGGCTGTCTCATGTGATAGCAACTTCTTGTTTTGAAAGATGACTCTGGAGGTGAACTCTGCTCCAGTGAGCTGCCTCTCCTGCCGCTGCAGAGCACCCGCTGGGGTAGGCAAGGATCTTTTCCTGGAGGCTGGCTTGGAAACCAAATTCACATCCGTGCTCTAAAAGCCAGGGCTTCAGATTTGGAGAACTGGAAGGCAGACAGGGTGCTTCCCAGAATACCTGGATAGGCTGGCTGACTTCTCTTTGACTTGACAGGCACAGTTTCGTAAGAGATTAATGCTGCCTGGCTCCCCGGGCACATCTGGGCCGTGTCCAGCCCGTTGGCCGCAGTGTTCAGGCACTCAGCGGGTCTGGAGCGTTCCAAGCCCGTCTCTCTCACAGCTCATTCGAACACGCTATCCAGTCATAAAAACTGCAGGGCATCACTTCGAGTGTAGACGCTGATAACACTGTGCCAGACTCCAGGTAGGTGCAGTGGCTGTAACCTAAAATCTTTGGTTGGTTTTTAAGAGGACGTGCAGAAACCTGCCCAGCCAGTGTGGCTCAGTTTTGCCGTTTGGCTCTCATCCCCTCTCCGGCAGTCGGTACCCGAGTCGGAAGAGCTGGGGCCCTGCCGGCGTGAGCGTCTGCTCTCACCTGAGCCCTTCTCCTCCTCCAGAGCGGCAAAGGGTGCCCCCGAGGCTCCTGTGCCCTTCAGCCTGCCCCGACAGTTGCTCTTGGACCCTCAGGGTCTCCTTGAGTGGTCTTGTTTGGGCTCAGGTGGGTGAGAAGCAGAAGTAATGGTGCAGGGATCAGAGGAGCCTTGGCAATCGCTCCAGCATCCTGGGTGTGAGCCCCCGGCAAGCCCCAGCCCTCCCAGAAGGACAAGGCTGGTTGGCACACGGGCACCTGCATCGGCAGCCTCTGGCTGCTGCCGCCCTGCTGCTTCCTCCTGGTGGTGCCAGCCTGAGGGATCCCACCTTGTGCCTTCTCCAAACTGAGCCTGAGGTGGGGAGGGGGGGGATTCCTCCAAACACAGCGGGGCCAGACTCACCACCCGTGTGGAAGCGGGGTGAAAGGAGCTCTCTCTGTTTGCCTGCAGTCCCACCGACCTTTCAGAGCTGCTGAAGGAGGGGACGAAGGAGTCCCATGACCGCGCGGAGAACACGCAGTTTGTCAAAGACTTCCTGAAAGGGCGGATCAAGAAGGAGCTCTTCAAGGTGAGTGCTGCTCCGCTCCCGTGGCAGAGTGACCCAGCGACTGGCGCAGGCCCTGTCTGGAGGGGATGGGGGGAATCCAAAGTGAATAGTCAGAACTGTGGGAGGCTGCGGGACCTCCCGCTGGCCCGGGGCTGAGGAGCACGCTGGCCCACCACAGGTTTCATTGGGGGGGAAGTGCTGGGCTTCTGGCCATGTGCCTGCTGGCCACAGCGCAGGTACTGGTGGCCTAAGCTGTTCAGGAGTGAAATCCTGGTGAGATTACAGCACATATTCTGTCCCCTGAAGACCAGGCTGTTTTCCATAGACTTCAGGTTGGGTTGCTGTCTTTTCTGTACGGAGGAGTGAGTAGCCTTGTGTCCAGGCTCTCCAGGCTCGTTTTATCATCAAGCCTGGGGGTTTCCTTGTTCACCCCAACTCCGTTCAGGGGGGCAACAGTCTCATGGTGTGATGTGCCAGTCCAGGGAACGGCGTTTCACACTGGCTGTGCTTTCTCCGTAGCTGGCCACCGTGGCACTTTACTTCACGTACTCTGCTCTGGAAGAAGAAATGGATCGCAACAAGGACAACCCGGTCTTTGCTCCTCTGTATTTTCCCCTAGAGCTTCACCGGAGAGAAGCGTTGGTCAAAGACCTGCGATACTTCTATGGAGAAGACTGGAACGAGAAGATCCAGTGTTCAGAGGCCACTCAGCACTATGTGGACAGAATCCATCATGTGGGGCAACACGAGCCAGAGCTGTTAGTGGCTCACGCTTACACGCGCTACATGGGGGACCTCTCAGGTGGCCAAGTGCTGAAGAAGGTAGCCCAGAGGGCCCTGAAGTTGCCCAGCACTGAGGAAGGGATCCAATTCTACACGTTCGACAACATTTCCAATGCGCAGCAGTTCAAGCAGCTCTACCGAGCGAGGATGAATGCTCTGGAGTTGGACAAGAACGCCAAGGAAAGGATCGTGGAAGAAGCCAACCAAGCCTTCAGGTTTAACATGCAGGTACTGAATCCCTTGAGCCCCTCTGTGTGTGGGTGCTGCTGCTTTGGGGTCTGGACCAGCTCTTAGGTCCAGCTCAATTCAGACTGCTCATCCAGGCCCAGTGGTTTGGGTCTGAGACCACCAGAGCCCTTCCATCAGGGCGGTGGGCGGGGACGAGGAGGATGGGGGGATTCTATTTTGAATGACTCTTCTGCTGGCGGGCTGGCTGGTGCCGGTAGGAATTCCTGCTGTGCCCCAGCCCCACAGTCGAGCCTTTAATTAGGGCAAAATCAAGCTGGCTTACCGCAGGATTCCCGTGGGCTGTGGCTCTGAACAGCAGGGAGAGCAGAGCTCTCGCTCCGAGGCAGCCTGGGATGGCCTGAGCGCGTTGCACCGCACTCGTTACCATTTGTCTCCTGGCTTATGTGTTGCCCAATGGCCAAAAATGTCTGTAGCCTCTTGTTCCTTCCCATAACATTTGCCTTTCATGAAACCTGGCTGGGCAGCCCCCCTACCCCAGGGCGATGAGCATCCTCTTAGCTACTGCAGGGCAGCTTTTCCCTGTGCCTATAGCAGGTCGCTGTGGGCCTGCAGGAGGGAGGGGAGAGCGCGTGGCCTCGTGCTCCCACGCGCAGCAGGCGGGAAGGCAAACGGCAGGGCAATGCCGCGCCTGTGCTGCTGCCTCTGGCCTGATGCTCTGGGAGTGGGCGGCGCCGCCGTGGAGCCGTAGCGCGTGCCGGGTGCCACCGCAGGCCGGCCGAAATGAGTAGCAAGCGCTGTCTTTGGGTGGGGGGAGGCGGGGACGGCGCTTGCCTGTTCCCCAGACCCCCCAGGGGTGCGGGCGGAAGCTGCCTGCCCCCACCTGCTCACGTACTCGCTGTCACCCCTTGAAGGTGTTCGATGAACTGGACCAGACCGGCCGCTCACTGGCGGAAGCAGCCCAGGACGGAGGCTTTCCAGCCCACGATGGGAAAGGAGACCTACGCAAATGCCCTTACTATGCCGACAAACTGGGTAGGTCACGGGTGACGAGCGAGCTGCTGGGCGCGTGGCACGTGCCTCGCGGCACTAACAGCGCTTTCTGTCCTCGCAGGCAAGGCCGGACCCGGCTGCCCCTACCGCGCCGCCGTGGCCGTGGCCAAGCAGCCCCTAGCGCAGCTGATCCTGGCGGCCTGCGTCGCGGCGGCGGCCGGAGCCGCGGTGTGGTACATCATGTGACAGGGGCGGCGGCGCCCGGCTCTGAGCGGCGGCCCCGTCCTCCTTCAAACTGTTCCCTTGCTGTTGGTGGTGAGTTGGCTGCAGGGTGGAAGTAAGAAAATAAACAGGAATCCTGCGGGACTCTGGGACTCTTTGCCCACCGGTGAGGCGAGCGCTGCACCGTAACGCCTGACCAGCGCACACCCCGATGGGTGTGAGGATTCCACTTGAGCACGGCCCTGCCCGGCCTGGGGTGGCTTTTAATTCCAGCGGTGTCCTGCGCTGTGCTGGCAAAGCGTCACACGCGTGCTTGGCTTCTCATCTCCTTCCTGGGAGCAGTTGCTGGAGGGGGTTCCCAGGGCTGCGACCCCGGGACGTGTCACCAGCCTTTGCAGTGAGGAGCGTTGCGTTTCCCACCCGGAGAAGCGGCGTTTTGGTGGTGCTGCAGTGGCCACTCCAGGGCCGCCAGCTCAGAGGGATGTCCTGCGTGGCGCAGTGTCCCGGGGACCAAGTCTGAGGGTGTTGGAGGGAGCTCCCTGGGCTGGGGATGGGACCCTGTGTGGGGGGTGGCGGTGCCGAAGGTGACAAATGTCTGCTGTGCAGCACGGGGGCTGTCGGTTGTTGGTTGGTTTTTGGTTGTTTTTCTTCCCTGAAGCCTTGACCGGAATAAAAAGCTGCGGTGCCGTAGCTGGGGAAAGGCGGAAGCACGTCGCTGAGCCCCGAGGCGCAGGTCGGGGGGGATGCGGAAGGCCGGGGAGGGGTTAACGGGGAGCAGGGGCTGCGTACCCGCTCCCACGCTGTGGTATGTCTGACTCATCCGTTCCCTGAGGGCCCCCTGCCCTTGCACCCCCCTCCATCCCTGCTGCCTCCCCTGGGGTTCCCCCCAGCTCCTGGGGGGGTGACACCTACTGCCCCTGCACCAAGGGCGCAGCCAGGGGCTGGCAGGGCTGGGGCTGTCCCCCCTGAGGGGCTCCAGGTCACACTGCTGCCCCTCGCTCTCTGTCGGTCACTGTCCTGGGTCTCAGAACAGCCCTGGGCTGGGTGATGTGGGCACCCCCCTGCCTTCCTCCTGCCCAGAACTGGGGGGCTTCTCTCCTCTTCAGCTGAGTGTGGGCACAAGGGGGGGGGGGGGTCCTGAGGGGCAGAGCTGGGGGCTGGGCAGGGCAAGCCCCCCTTACCCCCAGGCTGGGGTAGGGAAGGGGCTGCTCTTCCTCTGGCGCTTGGTACTGCTGCGTGCCCCCTGCCCACCATGCCATCCCTCCTCATCCTCAGCTCCCTGCCCCCCCTCCCCGGGGCAGAGCTGCTGTGCATTTGGAGCAGGGGAAGAGAAAAGACGTGCAGGAGCTCAGGGTCTGTTATTTATTTACATAAAAACACTGACTAGTGCCACGGTTCCACCTCGGAGCAAACAGCAGCTGCCTGTGGGGCCAGGCTGTGTTTGCAGACCTGTGTACAGAGAGGCACCACCACCACCACCACCCCCCCTCGCTCGGGGGATGCCCTCCAGCGGCCCTGGCTGCCAGGGGCTGGGGGCAGCGCAGGGAGGAGGAGGCAGCGCAGCCAGGGAGAGGCCGAAAACAGCTCCCAGGTCCCCTCGCCCTCGTGCATCGCGGTGCTGCTGGCAGCCCCTGCCCATGTGCCCCCGTCCTTCTGCCCTGTGTCAAGTGAGCTAAAAGTAACCCCCACACCCACATGCAAGGAGGGCCCCCCCGGGTGCCGCCGCTCTGCTCCAGAGCTGTGAGCCAGCTGCGGCCCGGTGCCGAACGCCTCTAATCTACAGCGCCGGGGCGGGCAGCGAGGGGCCGGGTGCGTGTTCGGTAGCAGTTGGCTGGGTGGGTGAGCAAGGGCCGGTTCCTTCCCCAAGAGCCGCAGCGGGGGCTGGCAGGAAGCGCATGCAGCCGGAGCGGCCGTGGCTGCGGTGCCGCTCTGGCAGGACGGAGGTGCTGATCAAGGGTGCGGTGCTGCAGTCCCGGGGCAAGGCCCCTGCCGCCCCCTTCCCGTGCCTCTGCCTCTCCCTGGGCGGGGGCCGTGCCTACCTGGCTGGAGAGGGCTGTCACCCACCCCGGACCCTGGCGTGTGGCACTACCCTCTCTCCTTGCCTAGAAGTGCTGCAGGGAACTGTGCTGCCTCCCCTGGGTGTGCTGGGGGCTGCTCAGGGCCCCCCGTTCCCTCCTGGGCAGTGGGTGCCCCCTGCCTGCAGCAGCTCCCTGTGGGGCAGCGTGTCCCTGCGCCCAGGGGATGGAGGGGAGGGCACCCCCAGCAGCGGCTGCTCTTCCCTGGGCTCCTCCGGGCGAGAGGGGCCTCACTGGTGCCCTACAGTGTAAGGGGGTGCGGAGTGACCGCCCCCCGCCCCCAGCAGCACTCCTGCCTCCCACATGCAGACCCACACACGGCACCTGGGGCCCACCTCCCCCTGCACCCAACGCCAGCGTCGCCCAGCCGACCGTGCACAGGGAGGCCCAGAGCGCGGGGAAGGGGGCGGCAGCTCTGAGCTGGAGGGGCTGGGGGGATACACGTACACACCACGGGAGGGGGAAGCGAAGGAGCGTTGCACACGCAGAGACGAGGACAGCAGTGGGAGGGGGCGGGTGTCACGCTGGCGGCTCGGGCTCCCGGGGTGCTGTTAGCACATGCGCTTGTACGTGTAGATGTAGGCCTTGCAGTTGGGACACGTGTGTGTCACGTCCTTGAAGTCATCGAACAGGCAGGGGATGAGGCAGCAGCAGAGATCGCACCTGCGGCACAGGAAGGGCTGTGAGCTCGGGCAGCCTGCGGGCGGGGGGG
>VWZZ01007300.1:73418-91300 GCA_013399095.1 Psophia crepitans | reverse complement strand
TGGAGGGCTTTTCCAGCCTTACCGACTCTGTGTTTCGGGGCGTTGCGGTAAGCCCTTTAACAGCTGCAGACGTTATTTCACCTGGGGTAAACCTTTACCTGTTCTCGTCCTTGCAGCAAAGAGCTCAGAGGCCTCGAGGGAGCTGAGCAAACCAGTTCCTCTGAGCAGTGCGGCGTGGAAGCCGGCTCACCCCGGCGAGTCTGGGCGAGAGGAGACAGCAAGTGAGGTACAGCGACAGAGAGACGCCACGGCTACAGCGCTGCCGTGGCCGCCACGCCAAACCCCCTCCCCGGTGCCGGCGTGGTGAGAGCGGCTCCAGGCAGGAACCTCCCCACGTGTGCCCCCTCAGCGGTCGGCACGCGGCTGCGTGTCCTCGGTCCGTGGAAGAGCCCCGCCGACAGGCTCTGAACACCGAGGAAGCGCAACACTGTCAAGGAACCCGATTTCCCTGTTTACTCTGGCTCCGTTGTGTCTGGTAGGACGTGACTAAATGGGGAAATGCACGTGACAGGCTGGTCCCTGGGTGCCTGGGATGGCTGCCACCAGGCGTGGGACACGGTGACATTGCTGTCAGTGCCCAGGCAGCGGCACGAGGAGCTCCCCTTGGCCTCAGCTACTCGAACCTCCAAAATCCTTCGACCCCAAAGGGCCAGGAGCCAGTATGACCCTGCCTGTCCGGTTTCACTGGTCCCCTGCTCTCCCTGGGGCAGGTCAGCCTCCCGTGAGGGTGGCTCTTTCTCAGCCACAGGTCCCACTCCAGCAGCCCCTGACCAAGCAGAAAAAAAATACACCCAGGCTACAACCAGCCTGAAAATATTCCTGTGGGCACGACCAGGGAAGATCTCGGCCCAGAGAACTGGCCAGAGCAGGCGCTGCTGCCACATTACTGGCCCCGGGCACGACGGCAAGGCTGCCCAGAGCCCTGGTGAGGCACGAGCTCGGGGCCGAGCTGAGCAGCACCCCGCTGGGGTCACTGCTCAGGGAGGAGAGGCAGTGAGGCTCCCTCCCCCTCTGCCCCCAACGCTGGCACTGGGCCACCCTCCCGGGGCACGGCAGCCTCCCTGGGAGGGCACAAGCCTCCATGGGCGCTGGGCCGTGAGCACTGCCCCAGCCCTGCCTGCGTTGTCCATGTGCCCGGAGAGGTGCCTGGGGGGGGGCACAGCCACCTCCAGCTGCGGCTGCGGGGCCAAGGAAGGGACCCCCATCCCTCCCCGACATGCTTGGCTTTGCTTTATTGCACTCCCGTTTTCCTGGCTCACGCTCCCTGCCCCCCAGCAGCCTCCTGCAAGGTGGCAGGAAACATCCCCAGGGCAGGAGGAGCACCGTTACCACTGCCATCGCTGAGCAGCATGCCGGTGCCCCCGGGATGAGCAGAGCCTGGACGGACACAGGGCCTCCCCAGGCTGTCCCTATTTACTGACCAGTGTTTCTCCCCAGAGGTCTCAGGGGGTGCTGCAGGCACACAGCTTCAAAGCATAACACAGGGGCGGCCGGGGCTCATCTCCCTCCTGCTCTTCTCTCCGGCTCAGTCCCAGGAGGCAGGGGAAGGCGAGCCGGCCGCGCTGGGGGTGCAGCAGAGCTGCCGCGGCACAGGCACCTCCAGGAGCGGGGAGCGCCCGAGGCGCAGCGCGCTGCAGGGCCCGCCTTCCCCTTCAGTGACCTACTAAATTACAAACTGGGCCGTGCTCTTTTTAGCTTCGCTGGGGATGTAAAGAGAAGGAGGACTTATTCTGCTGAGAGTAGCCAACCCACCCACCCAGGAGCCTCGGACCTTCCCGTCCCCGTGCCTGCGGGGCTCCTGGGCAAGCCCAGCCCGACCGGAGCATCCCCGAGCCCTTACCTGGGGACGCTGGCCGCCCAGGGAGCTGCCCGTGCCCCGGCAGGCCAGCTGAGCTCACGGCTTTTCCCACATAACAGCTCTCCTCCCATCACTGCTCCGACGCTGCCTCCCCACAACGTGACATCTCTCAGCGCTCCTCAGCCTTACTCCCCCCCGCTGTCATCACCGCCGCTGACGGGAAGGCTCACGAGACGAGGGGCCCAAGAGGCAATCCCGGCCGCGTGCTCCACCAGCCCCCCCGGAAACACCCGTCAGACGAAGCAACAGCCCCAGACCGAGCCAGCAATTAATGCTGCCACCTTGACCAGCAGGAAAACGCAGCCATGAGGGCGACGGGCAGCGGATCTCAGAGCCACGCGGGCACTGGGGTGATGGAAGCTGCAGGGGCTGCAGAGCGTACTCGGAGAACTCACGCTCAATGCAATATTCTGCTTATTAAGAGAGATCCGTAAAGAGCAAGATGCTGGCTGTGTGCCCTCCCCCGGAGGAAAAGAAAGCCTGTTGCTTTTAAGCCTCTTAAAGTTTCTCCTGTGTTTTCATCTCAATGTGAGAAGCACAAAACCTGCCCCAGCCCATTTCCACCAGGGAGCTCCGTGGGGAGCTGGAGGGCACAAGGCTTCCCGTCCGCGCTGGGTCGGGACCTACCCGAGAACGTCACTCACCACCCCGGCACGGGCGACCCTGCAGTGTTCCGCTCTCAAAAGCAACGTGGCCAAAGCAAAGCGGCCCAGATCCTGCCCCTCGTACGCCCACGGCAGCTCAGACAGGCAGCTTTGCTCTCAGGAACGAGCTGGCGGCACCCCTGCAGAGCGGCAGGGTTTCCCCGAGCAGCACCCGCCAGCGCAGGCGGGGAGCCCGGAGCGAGCCCGCAGGGAGGGAGCGCCCCTCCGGGCTGGCGCGGCTTGGTGCTGTCTGGGCACAGGGAGGTGAGCTGGCACGATCCAGCCGCTCCACAGCAGTATTTTGCATCGAAACATGGAGCCCCAGAAGCACGTAACAAGGACAGTCGCTGCTGGTCCTTTCTGGTTTTACCCACTAGTGTCTGTCGAAGCTGACTTAACTTTGCTCCCTCTGCCTTGCAGAAGAGAAAACGAGACTCGTCCTGCCCGCGGCACCGCCACAGAGTCGGGCTGGGTGGCCCGTGGCAGCTCACAGCACAGACTACACGGCAGGCAGAGCCCGGAGCGCCCGGCCCAGCGAGGATGCCCCAGCCCTCGGCCCCAGGACCTCCAGCCACCCGCGTTGGCACAACGAGCCGTTCTGGCGGCACCCTGCGAAGCTGTCCCTCGTTACGGACGCCGGGTTATTAAAGCCGAGCCACCAGTGCATCTCTGTGTCGTGAAAACAGCTCAGACAAAACTAGCTGTTCTCACGGGGGAAGAAACGTTCCCAAAGACTGCAGAAATTGCATCCACACTAGGGCTTACTGGAATAACCAGGTTTATAGACCACCCAAACACCTAGGGGACCAATAAAAGATTTACAAGTAATTTCGGCCAAGTTTACCGGGCTAAAGTTCAAGATCTGATGGAGTCACCATCATCTAGTGCAGGTCCTTTGGGAGCCAGGACCCATCGCAAGATCGTAAGACCCGAAAGGAGTTGGTTCCCGGTAACAGGGTGGACAGAGGAGATGCTATTTCCAGCTAAAACCGCAGATGGGTTCCCACCTGGAAGAACAGAGTACAGCTTCTACTGGTTCCTCTACTTCAAAGTACCTGCAGAACATGAACCCACCACTCAACCATCGCAAAGGTCCCTCCTGTTAAACGCAGGAGCCAAACGAAGGGCCCCCAGGGGCTGGCAGCGTGACAAACCGAGCACAACAAGGGTCAGAGGGACCCACTGGATCAGCCCTCCCAGCTTCCCTCTCTGGGGACACCACCCCAAAGCTTGCCTTCAGGCGCCAGCGGTGTGCTGGCTGTCCTGCTGCTAGTCCCGTGGGAAGCCTGCTGGAGGCCCCCACTGCCCTGAGCCCCTCACAGCTCCTAGTTTATTTGTAGCCAGGTGACAGCCAGCTCTTCCGGAGCCCGGGCAGCTTTCCTTCGCTCCCCGCTCGCTGCAAACAGCCATCGCGCCCTGACTCGGGCTTTTTCTGCTAGCCTGAACACACCGAGCTCCGGCCGGGCACTCCTGCACTGTGCTGTCAGCGCAAGCTCCTTATCCCGAAGCCATGCCTGGCTGTGGCAATGGCACGCATCGCCCACGCTGGCACACTCTCCGGCACATGGTGGGACAAGCCGTGGCTGGTCTCGCTGCTCCAGCAAGCTTCAGCTGCCCTGCAGCGCTGCCGTGGGACAGCACGGCACACCCGGTCACCCCGCATCCCACCCTACCGTCTCCGAGCCTGCAGCCTTCATGGGGGGCTTGGGTTCAGCGTGGACACAAGGGAGCAAAGCACGGCTGCGCGGGAGCCTACGCGCCGGCCAGGCTGGAGCTTTGCTGAAGAAAACAAAAGGGAAAAGATCCGGATTCCCACCACTCCTGTTAGCCCGGCCGGGGCACGGCAGCAGGAGGCACACAACCCGGAGAGCACGACTCCCTCGCAGTCCCAAAGACAGAGCTACCCCAGCTCAGCTTCGATCCGTGCGCCTTTCCCTACGGCTGGCTCTGTGCTCCCTGGTCAGCCCAGGGTCTCATCTCAGGAAGCTTTTGGGTGAGAAAAACAACCAGCAAGTCTCTGGATTCCCCCAGACCAGGAATAACTCCCAGCCCCCAGAGGTCTGTCTGAGGCTTCTCTACGGCAGCGAGCGCAGCCAAAGAGCCGGTGGGGCAGCACGCAGTCCTGCACACAAACACCAGGCGTTCTGATCCACCTCCTTCCCGTGCCCAGCAACCCTGGGAGCGCTATCCCAAAGCCCACGGTTCCCGTTACGGACACATCCAAAACGGGTGACCACGAAGCTCTCCCAGCTGCCCACAGCGGTGAGGAGAGGAGCTGATGCGTGAGGGTCCAGTGTCCCGCGCTGGCTGTGCTTCCCCCTGCTGCATCGCACAGGCTCACTGCGGAAACTGTTTGGGATTCAAACGCGGCAAGAGGAAAGGGCTGCCCATCCCATCTGCTCTCCAAACAGGTACCTCACCACCATCAGCTGAAGCGTGGCACCTAGTGGGACCAGGGAACAGGTAACATCGCGACAGGCCCTAGCTGAATATAGGTTAACATGCCATGAGAGCTCACCCGCCAGCTCAAGGCGTTGCACAGGTAATGCCACGAGGAGGAGAGCCCCAGAGAATTCCTGCACTACCTGGAGACCCAAAGATTTGGTCTGTTAACACCGGTCTGCCCAGGCAGCAGCCGTGTGCGCTCCAGGCTGCTCCCTCCCCGATGAAATTACGGAGGGTGAAAAAAAATCTGAGAAGGATGTAGCAGATCGCTGGCAAGTCTCACGTGCAAACCCTGACGGTGCGGCGCTGGCCCCGTGCAGCCCTGAGTCAGGCTCACAGCGCAGCTGAGATCCACTCCCCCCAGCAGGAACGCGCCCGGCGCTGTCCCTGCTCCTCCGGCATTTGATACCCGGATTCCCACGGCGATTCGGCTTTGTTTTGCCTACGTGAGCGGTGGCTCCAGCCACCGAGACAGGAAGCAGGATTTGTTCATACTCAACCACGTTCGGTCATGTTGGCACTTCAAAAGCTGCTGCTGCACATTTTTGGAGCTCTTCCTCCACAAAAAAAAAACCATAACTTCTGATATTTAGAAGAGGAAAAAACACACTAAAATTAAATGAATAAATAAAAGGATATGACCATTTCCAGCTTCGTTGCACATCAAACAGACGCAAATCTCAGCTTCCAGGATTTTGTAAATACAGCTTTAAAAGCAAAGCTGAGCGCTCCGAAGAAGCCGGGCTCCCTCAGTGAGGCCAGCCTCTTTCCTTTTGAAACAGAGACAGCGTTGTGGCCAACGTTACCCCAGCCTTTCTGGCGCCAAGAAAGCTACCTGCGCGCCACGGGCTCCAGAAACAGCGAGATCCTGAGGCTGGGAAGGCAGACAAACGCGCTAGGTATGAGCACGAGAGGCAGAGCAGATGCTGGCAAAACATCGTTAGACTGAAAGCCTGTTCCCCTGTGAAAGGGCTTTAGGGGTGGCAAGAAGAGACCGAGCCGAGCAGGGTCACAGGCACACAGCGCCGTCCCCTGACTGTGGCAATCACCACTGCTCTCCTCCGCAGCGGCACTTCGGAGCAGCATCTCCAGCCTGGACCTGCTCTGCAGCGTGTTCTCTGCGTTACCCCTCCGCCACAGCGCGAGCCGGGGATGCTGCCCTCTCCGCGCGCGTGCCCGCTCGCACGCCGCTCGCAGGGACGTGGCTCGACTCCCACTGCTCCTGAAAGCACCACACACAGTCCACAGCAGACAGCTCTTAACTTGAAAGGAAAGAGAGCAAAAATGCTTGCTGAAAAAGCAGCATCAGTGCCTGGTTTTTACATAGAGTAGAAAAAAATATATTAAAAAAAAAATTAAAAAAAAAAAAATAACCCCCTTTCCCCTGTGAGTGAGCCAAACTGCCCACTCAGCCGCGCCTCCTCCCATGTGCATTTGCTGCCTCCAGCGTCTCCAGAGCCGGGAGGGAAGGAATAAACAGCAGACAGCTCTGCAGCCTGCTTTGGAAAGAGGATACCCTGGCAATCCTTGGCCAGGCAGCAGCACCCCCTCCTTTACCGCGCCGTTAACCCTACCAGCACCTCTCAACTCATCCCCCTGGCCCTGGGCAAGGCAGCGAGAGGGCGCACGCCTACAGCGCACCCGCGCCAGGCGCAGATGGAAACCCAAGGTATAACAGGAAGGTCTGTTCTTTCTCGGAGCGCCTCAGCTGCGTTTCCCCCAGCGCGAGCGCTGCGCCTCCGGCAGGGAGCACAGACCCACCGTGCAGAAACGGTCAGGCTGCTCGGAGAACAGCGGATTTCTCCCACGCTTCCGCAGTTGGATTTCAGCTGCGGAAAACTGGAACTTCCAGGAGGGTCAGGCTCTTCCTTCCGTGCGGGGACGGGGAGCTCTGCTGGCAAAGCAGGACAGAAGCAGCGCTGTGACACAAAGGGCTGCTGGGGGAGAAGGTTATTCACCATTCGACCCAGCTATGAGACAGCCAAAACTCCCTGCTCTGCTCCACAGTCCGCGAATCTCTGGAGGAGCGTTCGCTGCAGTCATTCAGCTTGGGACCTCGGACGTGTCGCGTTACCTCCTGAGCGCCGCTGTAACTCAGCAGGCAAGTTGGCTACGAGCAGGATCCTCGCTGGAAGCCAGGTGCTGTGGCCAAAGCAAGATTTCTCAGGGTATTAAATCCAAAGCACAATCAGATAATCTCCATGACACAGCCCAGGCTCAGCTGTCCTCAGCCAGAGATTCAAATTACTGCTTCGGGCAGCTCCTCTGTGCGGGTATCAGGAAAACAGGACACAAAATCCCCCTGCTCAAGACAGGGACGGTTTATCTGCAAGACCCACAAAGGGTTACTTTGCGGGAGGAGCGTTTGTCAGGACCTGCTGCTGCCTCTGGGATCCTCTCCAGTGCTATTCGCCTCCAGATGGGCTGACCAAGCGCTTGTTGGCTCTCCCCACCAGGGCTGCAGAAACAGCATTGCCAGGACCTGGTTAACCTGAGCATTTAAAGAAAAACCAGCCAGAATGAAAAGAGCGAGCTGGGGCAGCGCTTTGCTCTCTGTCCTGGGCTCCCAAGCTGCAGCAAAGAAACACTAGGGACAAACCTGAGTTCCTCTGCACCTTAGCAATCTGCTCCAGAGAGGCTTAGATGAGAAAAGAAGGGTCCCGCAAGCCGAATCGCTGGGGAACCCGAGAGCTTTTCCGTGAGACTTTCAGTGCGTTCGACAGCATCCATGGGCGAGCACCCAGCGACATCAGCAGCTGCTGCCTGGAGTCCTGCGCATCCACTTAATTTTGCCCCCAAGGGGATAAATATTGCATTACATCACCCATTTGATATCTGGTTAATAATGTTAATAACATAGCTTGCAACAACCTAGTGCAACTAAACCCAAAATCTACTCCAATACTGGTGTTTGAACAGAACACCACACTCAGCTGTACCACAAGATGAGTTGCTCATTGAAAAACAAACAAAAAAAAACCCAGCTGAAGAGGCCTAACAGCAAGCAGGAGTCCCAGAGATGGGGCAGACGCTCTGCAGTTCCTTGCATTAAAGACAACCACAGCTCCGTAGCTCACCTCTGGTGGCAGCCCACCGCAGACGCTTACGGACGAGTCAGGAAGCAAGCGAAGGCAGAATGACCCCCCCGTCATCCCTCCCGCTCCCAGCACTCAGGTTTTCAGAGATCAGGCAGCCTGGAGTTTCTCCATGGAGCACCCTCATTCCTTTGCAGCCCAGGGGCTCGCAGAGCTCTGCCACAGATGGTCGTGCCAAGTTCTGCTCTGCATTACCTACACGAAAAAGCGTCTCCTGCTGTCCCAGCCTGCCGCCTGTCCATCTCCGTGGCACCTCCCAGCTCTTGCAGAGAGAAGGTGAACACAGGATGATCACCCCACTACGTCTCACAGCACAACTCAGGATTTTATACGTTTCCTTCCCAAAACTTTACTAAAAATATTTTATTCCTCTATGCACCCCGTTTTTTCATTATTCCCTCATTTTATAGAATTTTCGAGAGAAAGTCAAATAATACAGCCACACCATTGCTGAATCAAACTGATTAGATGTGTGACTTCCATTAAATAACACAGTGAGCTCCAAGGGAGGAGGAAATTGGAGTTGTGGAGGATCAGCACTTTTGTGGAGATGTAGCTGCATTTCAGTTGCAGAATTAATCAGAGCCCAAGAGCCTATTCAGAATTCCCTCGCAGATTTTGCAACACAATGAAATTATTTCGAATACATGGGTGGTGATTCCAGATCCGTTTCCCTTCCAAGCAATGTAAAAAGCACATGTCATGGTAGTGATGCTTTCTTATCAGAGGCATAGCACCAGCTTGCTGTAGGACCCACTCCAGCCTCCAACATTTGCATTTTCTGTCCTCACAGACACCCCTGCCCTGGTGCCAGCAAAGCTGCTGACATTCAGGTTTAACAGGCACAGCGTCACCTTGCTTTTCTTTGTTAGGACTAGTGAGAAGTGCTCTATGTCACTCAGTTTTATTTAAGGCCGGGGCTCGCTCTTTGCGGAGCAGTGTGGTTTGGGGTTAAGCAGGAGCGTGTGTAAGGTCTGGGATCTCTCCTCAATCCGATGCCCACAAAGAGGACCCATGCACATCCAGACACATGCACTGCAGGACCTCCTCCGTGCTGAGGCCACTCATGTTATCACACTCACCTTGCTCCCATGGCGTCACCAGGCCTTTCCATTTCCAGACCAGGACCTCTCTCGGGGTGGCCCCTGCTCGCATGGGGCTCACCCACCCTGTGGCAGTTTGGCAGGAGGAGGGTACCCTGCAACTCCCCTGCTCCCGAGCCCAGCTCATCTGGGCTGCTCAGAGAGATGACAACATTCCAGTTGGGTTAATCAACAGCCACGGAGCGTGCCCAGCGCTGGGCCGTCTCCAGCAGCGCTGTGGCGGTCAGAGGGAGCACCAGGACACACCCCCGCGTCACATGCAGCTCCTGCCCATCCCGTTTCTCCCTCCAGTTCCAGCCAGACTTGACCAGTCTGCACTGACTTCCCGGTCCAGGGAAGTCCCTTTTACCCCAAAGCATTTTGTGACTTTGGTTTCAGTTTGCAGCACCCAGTTCCTGCCAACTCCTTCGTAACCTCTTCCCCAAAACTCTGTCGCTATCTGCTGAACGAAGCCACGTAACAAGCTGCGACGTATCTGTCCCCCAGATCGCGCCAAAAGCCGCGTCCCCGTGAGCCTCGCTTGCCACTGCTGCTCGCTCGGAGGCAGCGCACAACGGTCCTGCCAGGGGAGACGAGGAAGCCACGCAAAGCCACACCGTTAGCCTGGCTCACTCGCTGGTCACTGCTCTCACTGCAGGGGAGGAGATGGGAAAATTCAAGTCCAGGAAACCAAGACACCTCAGGGCAGGTAAATAGCTCAGCTGCTCTGGAGGATTCGGGACTGAAATCCCGTCCCAAGCCTGATGAAGACGGAGCAGCTCCCACAGCTACAGCACTGAACAAGCTGGGAACTGTCTTCTCTGTCACCAAAATAGCCCAGCAGCCAGCTCAAAACTGAGCTCCCACCATGGACCATCCTGAACCGTGGCACCCAAAGGGAGTCCGGAAGACTGAGCTAAAGTAACACCACTCGTAGCCTGACGCCATGAACTTTGGGGGAACCTCCACAGCAATGGAAACAGTCTCCAGTCCCAGCTCCGTGCTCTTGCTCAAACGCTACATTGGAGGAGCTGAATGGTCAGCAGGTGGGAAGAGCAAGCTGAGCTTTTAGCACACAGCCACACCTCCTGCGAGCGCCTCCTTACGTACCATAAAGCACAACAAAGGCGCCAAGTTAGCCGGAAGACAAACCGAACACACCTTTAGGAAGAGGGCTATCAATCCAGCGGTCAGTTAAAAACACAAGCCCAAAGGAGCTGGCAGCAGCCTGGAAATCCCACCACAACTGCTCTCCTCCACTGTGCTCTAGTCTTTGTCCTCCCCTCCAACGCAAGGCTCCAACGCTCCCCTTCCGTCACGTGTCAGGTGACCAAGACCCCCAAGGACCACAAAAGCAGCCCAGGTTGGACAGTCGTCGCAGCAGAGGTACAGCGTTGGCTTTGGCCCACGGTTTCCTCCCAAAATGATGCTGTGCTGAACCCCAGGGGTCCCTTTGCCTCTCTTAAAAGGGTGGCCTGCTACTCATTTGGAGAAACAATCAATAAAATTCAATGGACTGTTTTTCATTCATCACCAGCCAGGAATCGAATCGCAAGCTAGCAGCCCTGCCCCGAACACGGACAGCACGTCTGTCATCTAGGTTATCTGCTGTGGGTACTAGCACGAGTGGATCTCGCAGCTGCAGCGAGCAGGGCTGCCTGCATCACGATGACTAATTTATTCTCAGAAAGGCTAATTTAATCTGGCAGTGAATGTTCTCAAAGCCTCCTTGCACAGAAAAGCTTTTATCTTGGTTGGCTTAACAACAACACAGCATACCCAAAAGCATGGAGGGGTGCTAAAGAAGAACACTACCCTTGTGTTTTGAGTCCTCTGGTACTTTTGTCTGAGAAATTTCTCTTGGTAACCACAGACTTTGAGAAAACACAGAATGCCCTTGGGTTTTTTAAAAAGCCAATTGTGTTTTCAAGGCAAAATATACAACAGCTCAGGCTACTGCCCCCTCGCACACAACTGTGTCTTGACAGAAAGAACTGCGCTCTTAATAAAACTGAAACCCAGCAAAGATTGTTCAGTATTAGACAGCATGTTCACTTCCAACCGTGTACCTGCACAGTTGCTACGCAGTGGCGGCCAGCGCGCCTGGCCCGGGGTGCCGCTGGAAGGTGACTTTCCCCAGCCCGCACTACGGAGGAATACACTTCAGAAGAAATCCAGATTCCCTCTGTGTTAAGCAGCTGGGTAACTGCATCATGAAGCATTTCAGAGGGACCATCCTCCAGATTTCCAGCCTCTGCCATCTGTGGGGGAGCAACTAATTAAGCAATCAGAAAGCTTTTTTCATTGTTTTTAAATCCTGTTTCATCTTTCCCCTTACTTGGGGAAGCATGCAGAGAGGCAGCACGCATCCAAAGTCAGGCTTTGCCATTTGAACCGGAGGGCGCTGCCTCTCAGCTCTGCAGTGAGAGTCGCTGCATCACCCGTGTCGTACGGACACGGCACGAAGAAGCGGTCCTCACCTGATCTACCCCTTGCACGGGACATCACCGGAGACCCAAGCACTGCCCCTTTAAAATCAAGGGGTTTAAAAGCGTTACAACAGACGTAGCTGTACCCGGATAACCCTCCATGCTCTTAGGAGCGTCACCGTCATCCTGCTGCAAAAGAAAAGCTGGTGCTGTGCAAGGGCCACAGCCTGGATCGTGCCTGAGAGGGCTCCTTTGGTACAAGGGCAAGAAGACGCCCCAGATGGCATCCAGCAATTTAGGATGATTCAGTAATTTGGGAACAAGGAAAAAATCAGAGGGAAGCAGAGCAGCAAGCCAGGCCAAAGGAAAAAAAAAAACCACCAAAACAACACAACGCTGCCCTTGTTCCTATCTGTCAGGAACCGCTGTCCCAAGAATAGCCTATTCAGAAACCAGGAAACTCAGAGAGCAGCAGGGAAGGGCTGAGTCACGGCCATTTGAAAAGGAAAAAAAAACCCAAAACCCAACACACAACAGCAAAACAACACAAAAGGGAAGGAGAGAAAACATGGAGAGCAAGTGTTCATATCTGCAAGACCCAGAACAAGCCAACCCAGAACATATTAGCCAATCTTTATTTTTAAAAGCTCTGAAAACACATGGTACTGCCATAAAAAGCAGTCGACCCTCCCTCTGCTCGTGGGAGGCAAATTTAGCTCTGGCTGAATCAGGCGAAGTTGGTGGTGCTTCCCGGCACCAGCCTCTCGACACAAGTCCTGCTCAGCCGCGCACGGCTGCCAGGGCACAAACTGCCCCCCGGTTATTCCCCAATCTTTGCTTTTATTTATTCCTCTACAGCATTAGCATCCCAATATCGCCGAGACTTACAGGCTGGACAAATGCTTTCCGGAAGGGGACGTGCAGTCCATTTCAGGGACACCATCAGCAGCGGGTGGGGAGCCGTTTCCCTTACCCGTGCTGGAAGGGCAGGAGGCAAAGCCCAACCTGGACGGGCTTCCTGCGGCCCTCTGCAAAGGGCCGGGCAGAAGACGAGTGCCCCCGTTTCGCGGCAAGCCTCAGCGCTGCCCCTCTAGCCCCCAGGAAGGCCAGGCTACGCTTACGTTTTGCTCAAGTCTTCCCACGTGACAATCTTTGTTCTGTGACCTAAATGAAATAATTTTTACAATAATTCTGCCCAGGACAGTAATCTTATCCACTCACCCATAATCTAAAAGATTATACCTGCTCTCCAGCTGCGGGGCTCTGGGAGGAAGCACAAGGGATTTCTGAGCAATAAGGGCTTATTTTTAACACAATTCCTCGGCTACCCCTCACAACCTAGAGAGGGGGCTGTACCTTTCCAATCAAATAACCGTGATTCAAAACACGTTGGGGGGGAAAAAACAACTCCAAGTCACTTTATCTTGCACTCTGAGGTTCTGACAGATCAAAGACGCAGAGGTAAGAAGGGGGAAGACGCTCTGAGGCCACCCCTGCTGACCGTGCCTGCCGTCCCCAGGCTCCGGCAGATAACGCGTGCAACCACGTCTTGTCTCGGTAAAAGAGTCAATTGCCAAATGACATAAGTCAGGGCTTCCCTGCTAAAGACACACGCAGTAGATACCATTTTGGGACATCGGTGCTCACAAAAACAACACTGGCTGAGATCTGGAGCGCGGAGGGAAGCGCTCCAACAGCCCGACAGCTACAGAGAGCAAGGCTCTGGGCTTTTCCTTTCCACACCTGCAAAGTCGTGGTTCCAGCTGTAAGTAAAATTCTTTTTCTCCACAACCACACAAAGCAACGGGTGAACAGACGGGAGACACAGCGAGAGCATGGGATGTGCGGGGACCGCGGTGAGAGGTGATGGACGGAATTTATGGCTGTAAGATGGAATGCGGGACAAAATGCTAAGTGTGTAAACCTAAAGCTGGAACGTTCCTTCCAAAACCTCTGTTAATAGGCAGCCAGCCTGCTAGGGCAAGGGAGAGAAGATTTTCTTTATAAATGCAGAGATTGGGTACCAAAGCAGGTTCGGGGACATACACAACAGGGGCTTGCTACCTGCAACTGGTTCAGGGCAGAGGGCCACCATCTCAGCACGAACGCTTTACCTTAAATTCTCTTGATCTGTAAGAGAACTGGATACTATTCCATTTTCTTATGTATAAAGGAGGTAAAAGAAACATAATTATTACTAATGCAGAGTTACCTTCCTAATCACAACAGGTAATAAAGAAATACATTACTTAATTTGCACGGAAAGCCCCAGCTCATTCCTTCCTTCTCTGATCATCTCAGGGTTCCTCACGCTAAGAGGTACAAAGTTGAACACACGCGGTCGGCAGCTGTCCTTCACAATTCCCACGATGCTAATTACATCACCATCTTTTGGGGTTGTTTCTTCTATTTTCTTACTCTAAAGAGTCCAGATTAAAGATAGCTGCACTAAAGTGGGGCCTCACAGAGGAAATGTGGGGCATGAAGCAGCTTCCTTCCTACCGCCATCCTCTGCCCAGATCTGTGACCAGCACCGGCCGGCCGTACTCCCTGCGCCCTCCGACAGTCCTTTTCCACCACCACAATTACAACAAATTTTAGACTGCAGTCACGAGGCAGCTCTGAAGGAATGAGCCCAAAGCAAAACTGTAACAGCAGTCGAGAGTTTCCCTGAGCACTTCATGCCAGAAGTAAAAACTGCGCTCCCCCTGCCTCAGAGGCTTTACACTGTGGAGAAAATGGATTGTGGTTTCCTACGGCATCTGTTCTAATTGCGTTCCCTTTGATCAGAGCAGGAGATGCATCCTTTGCAGAGCATGCAAAGATCCACCACTGCTCATGAAAATGGCACTGCTTCTCTCCACCTGCAAGATGGATACCGAGAGCTGATCGGGAACAAGAGGAAAACAAGAAGGTGAATATCACAGCCCAAGGCAGCAGCTGTTCATCATGTGTTTTCTGAAGAAAAAAGGGTGCGTGCACCTCTGTGCTTGTAAGCTTGCGTGCCTTGCTCTGAAACCTTTAGGAGAGTCAGATCAGTTTCAGGCTAGAGCACTCTGCCTGCTTTAACAGTTGCAAAATCAGGTCCTGGCAGCAAAACCAACCCAAACCCTCCAACAATCCGCAGCACAGCGTAAGGTGCCACTGCGAACCATCACTTGCACTGTACTGGGGAGAAGGGAGGACTACTGTACAATTAAAATCTTTCCTTTTGGAACATCACTGACTGCTGCAAAGGCCCACGAGGCATACCAGCATCTACTTGTTCTCCAGCTCTCCCATCCTCTCTGTTCTCAGAGGCTTTGCACACATCAGCCTGGAAGAGCACCTGATTGCAGGCTCATGTTCAGTCCTGTTGCCCTCGTTATTATTTTAACCCCCATATGACTATTTCCTCCTTGTCTCCCCTGGCATTCTTCCTTGGCTTGGTGCAGAGCTGGGTAAACATGAACCTGCCCACAGAAAAACTATCACAGTGCTGACGGTACATTCAGTGCGTGTACAGAGCCGGGGTGATACCAGCAAAGGTGATGCACAGCCCCACTGCAGAGCCTACAGCAAACCCTACTGAAAAGAGTTAAAACAAACTGAGCCTGTTTCAGGCTAGGATTTTCTCTCCTGATTAAAGCAATTATAAGAAATCAAATGTAGGGCTTTACGATGGTACCACGAACAGCAAAAATACTGGTCTTGGAACAGAGCAGATACTAAAAGTCTGTGTTATCTCCTTCCAAAACCACTCATCCTGCTGCAAGATCTCTGCATCAACCACATTCTTTAAATACGAGTATTTATCTGCAAAACTGACTTGCGAAGGGGAAAAAAAAAAGGACAATCTTTTGCACAATAAAGTTACTCCCACCCCTTCTCTCGCTACGTTAGTGAGTAGCACTGGCGATGGAACACTCCTGCAGATGACAACGCTGTGCCAAGGACCCCACACCCCCTGAAACTCATACAGGGGGTGGTGGGCAGGCTCCGGTCCGACCCCCGGCTGAAGGCTCCCAGAGTGCATCTGCCAGCTGCGCTTCATCCGGAAGGAAAGCCGTCGCCACGCTCTGCATCGCTGCGTGATTTCTCACGCACAGAAAGCAGGGCTGATTAGGAAGTGAGCTTCAAAAACATGCTCATAAACCAAAACAAGGCGCTGAGACACCCTCCCTCCCTGCATGGCAGCAGCTGGGACAGAGCTCCAGTCAGAACAGGAACACGCGGAACGGAATTTCAGAACTGAACTTCAGGTGGGACCTGTTGAGGGAAGACAAGAAACTCAGCAGCCTTCCATCTTCTTAGGAAGGGCCCAGGTTCTGAAAGAGAAGCTGTTACCTGTCCCAGCCACACCCATGGCAAGATCTTTTGGTGCTCCGCACACAAACACGCACATCCCCTCTCCCAGCACGTCCCAGAGTGCAGCCCTGATCAGACACAGCCACCACAGCCCCACCACCTGCACAACAGCACCAGGGGAGGACCGAGCACGCTTGTTCCCCCCAGCATGGCCCAGGGGACATCTGGGGACACTCCTCCATCACCCTGCCCTTGGTACAGCCTCATCCCCATCTGCGCTCAAGCCACACCACCGGACAGCCTCGTCATTGCCTCCCTACCTCTGAGCAGGCATTCCTTCCTTGCACAACGCCTACGGTGAGGAGCGCAGGTACATCGCTGAACGCTTCCGGGGATTTCCTGGGGCGCACGGACCTCGCTGTGACATTAACACAGAGAAGCCTTTGGGAAAGGGAAGTTTTTAGCCTGCGCCTTCCACACTGACCTGAGTTTGTTTAGTTCCTAAAAATGAACGACTGGCATACTGTGGTTACATATTATGCTCCAGGACACTCACTCCAGTTTCCCCTACTGCCCACTCGAGTCACACGCTCTGGAAGGCAGACGGGCCCCTGCTAAAATAAAAGCCCCGTTTCAAGCACATCGGTTGAACGGGAACGAACAGGAAGGATCTTGCATATTCACAAAGTGTTCCTCAGCAAGTTTTACATACAGCCCAAACCAGCTCTAAATATCATTTAAAGCATTTCTACTACATTCTGCCTGACCTAGTCTACCACCTGACATTTCAGGCTCAGCCTAGAATGTGACCATCGCCAGTGCCCTCACCGGTTCTCACTGGTGCATGGAGACCATCTCTGAACAACTTTTCCACCAGCGCCTTGGGCCAAGGGGCACACGCCTACGCTTGCTGAGACTCGGAGCAGTTTAACCTTGAGCGTGAGCCCTGCGAACAATCCAGAGGATGCCAGCACAGCAGCGTCCATCCCAGCCTGCCTGTTCCCGCTGCCCCGCATGGTCCTGGAGCTCTCCCCAGAGTCCCAAGCCCCGTGCCTTCGCTTAGCAGCAATCACAACCGCGCTTTTCATAAAGCTGCTGAACGCTGCCTCAGCAGCTCCTGTCCTGCTGCCTCCCCAGTCCCCTTGGGAGGCAGAACCAGTATCTCACCACTCTAAGGGTTAAAGACCTCCCAGCCTCCCGCTGACATTTATTCATCAGTATTTGTTGTCCTCCTGCGCTACTCATCAGCTGAACGAGCTCTCCTCCTTTCACAGGGTTCATGTTGCCGCTGCGCTGATGGATAAGATCAGCCCCATCACCACAATTTCTCTTCCTCTTCGTCAAGAGACCTGGGCTCGATTCAGCTCCTTGCTCCCGATCTCTGACCAGGCAGTCCCAGCCCAAGCTCATCTCTCCGGAGCAGGGATGACTGGAAACACTCGTGCCCAGGCCTGGCTCCCTCCTCTCCCAGGGATCCGTTTGGTAACGGATCGTATCTGCTCTTGTCACAGCTCTGCCCTGCTGGCAGCTCCCCACCGCCCTCTCTGCAAGCTGGCACGACCTCGGCCAGGCCGGAGCGCTCACCTTACAGCGGAAAGTCTTTTCCCAAGTACACGACCTCGCTTCCCGATTAAATTTCACCCCGTGCCCGCAGCTCCGGCCTTCCAGCACACCCCGATCCTCCTGTCCCGACCCTTCCCGGCACTGCTGAGGGGACAAAGCTGAAGCTGTGTAAGATTTCAGTAGCAGCCTGCGGCCGCTGCGGCCTGCAGCACAGCCCCGTCCGCGACCCGGGCCCCTCTCCCCGGCCCACATCACCGCCTGCCCACCCCGCTCCCCCCGGCCCCCGTGGCTCCGCAGCAAACGCTCCAGCCACGGCAGAGCGCAGAGACCTTCCCTGCGCCTGGAGAAGGCAGATCCCACCTCCTCGAAGAGTTAAAGGGGGATTTATTTTCATCCCTCTTTTTCTTACCAGCGGCGGGTGGTGCTGCACCTCTCCCTTCCCACCCCCCGCCTCGGTGCGGGGTGTCCTCACGCCTCCA
>VWZZ01007300.1:0-52105 GCA_013399095.1 Psophia crepitans | reverse complement strand
CCGGGGCTGGCGCTGGCGCTGCCCGGGGCCCTGCCCGCCCGGCGTCGGGGCCTCCCTGGTGGAGAGAGCCGGTGGGTGGATCTTCCTGGGCCAGACCTGCGGTGGGACGCCGTCTCGGTGCCCCCGCGTTAGTGTCCGGGGGGGCGGGCGCCCCCAGACCCAAGCCCGGAGCCGCTGGTTCGTCCCGCCGTCGGTGTCCCCGGCCGCCCGGCTCGGCCGCTGCCCGTCGGCCGCGGTGGGGGAGCAAGGCTTGGCCGCGGCACGCTGGGAACCTGACCGCAGCGCATCGGCGTGCGGCCAGCGGGACATCTCACCGACGATGGAGTTCAGTGGGGACTGCACAGGACAGTGGGATGTGGTGCAGTACAGGGTGGACAGGTGCTCTTAAACTCCTTGAAATGGCAGCGGTTCTCTCCTGGCAGCCGGTGGGCTCGCGTGGCCTACATGTCATGTTTGTTTTCCAAAGGGAGACGCTGTGGAAACTTAGAGATCGGTCAGCAGTGCTGCTTTCGTGAAGTCGGGATGAGCCCGCGACTCACCTTGGCTCGGACTGGCTCTTGAGCTTGGCCCCGTTTAACTCGGTTTTAGTTAGTTGTCTCACGAAACAAGCCATCGGGGAATTCGGGTGCTCTCTCCTCCTACAGAATCCGTTTGCTTACAGATTTCTCTGAAGTTTCTGTTGTGCTGGGGCTCTCCCAGGCAGGGTACAGAGTTTGCAGAGCAGCGGTTTGGGTTCCCTCGCTCGCCGGTTCAGGCGCAGCACGGACTTTTTGTGCCTTCGGAGGCCGTGTTCTGCGTGCGCCCCGTGAGTTGCTGGCTGTGATGTTCTCAGGGCCGTGTGACGGAGGGAGTTGGGTGTCCCCCGTTTTTTTTGGAGGGGGTGCAAGATCTCACACAGAGTCCTACCATCATTGCACCTTGTCCTGTTGCAAGTTTGCCTTCAGCGAGAGCGGTAGTGTGGAGGAGACGGGAGGGGGAAACCTTCCCAGAGAAATTCGTCAGCTGTTCTGGCTCTCTTAGAACATCTAATCTGCTCTTTTGTAGGGGGATGAGGACTCGTTTCTCGGACAGCTGCTGGGAAGGACAAGCGTCACTGTTAGGTTACAGCAGGACTCTGCGTGCCCTGTGGGTGGCTGGGGGCCTTTCCTGCTGTGGGACACTGGGTGGATGTGAGCTGCCCGCTAAGCTGTAGGTACCACGGGGCCTTGTGCAGCCTAGAGGTTGTGTCAGATTCCTGTTGATGCTCAGGCAGGATTTTAGATGTGGGATGGATTGATTACGACCACCCTACACAATGAACATTAGACTGCTTCTTTCAAACCATCATCCTGTTGTTTCTGTACTGTTGTAATTGCCCGGCCTAGAATTTAGTGGCGTGTTGGCTTTGCACCGGTGTGCTTGCCGAGGGAACCCCATCGCACGCGTGAGGTTGGGTTGGTTCGTTCACACACGCCCCGGGAGGGGTCTGTTCACCTACACACTGCCAAAGAACATTCCACGTGTGGCACCTCTCGTAGAACTGAACAGCTAATGCTTTCAGGCGGCTGATTAGAGAAGAATACTGGTATTTCCTTGAAGGCTTTGGATACAATTAGGTGCTTGTTAATTTTTCATTGCGCTTGCTTGTGCTCTTTCTGAAAGCGTACTGGCTTTAGGCTAGACCTCTCTCTCCGCTTTCTTCAGGTTTGTCTAACAAGGATCCTCTTGATGTCAGGAAGGGAGAAGAGCTGTTGAAGCTCAAGATAATTCTAGGCAGAAGGTCATGAACACTTCTAAGGTGGAGCCCGAAGGAAGGTTACTGAACACCAGAGCAGTAAGGGCTGTTGGGATGACAAACACCCCTCCCTTCTGCGGGTGGAGCGTGTTCAGCAGGACGCTGTCCCTTCTGCTCCCACAGTCCGAGGCGTGTTTGACCTGCGGCTGGAAAGGCTGGCTGTGAGCGGTACAAAACCTGGCAGCTGGGGGGGAAGGTGACTGGAAGCGAAGTCTCCTGGCTTCTCAGAGGCTGCCCCTCAAAAGCTGGAGGGTGTGGTGAGAGCGCGTTACCTGAGGATACCCGTCCCCTGGAGTCTCGGGCAGCACCGAGGGCCGTCTGTCACTTTTTCCTTCCCTCCCAGTCTCTGGTTTAAGCAGATCTTGACTTACTGGCAAGCTGCCGCGGCTCCGGTCAGCTGCCCTCTGTGGTCAGCATCGGTTTGAAGGATAAATTTGTTCAGGGGTAAATACACCACCTCAGAACACGTTGTGCGAGGGAATAAACACAGAATACGGGTCTCTGGCCTGGGATGTAAGCAGTGCCTCAGCCTGCCTGCGGACAGGAGCACGGTTACTTTACCAGGCCGTACCGAGTGACGGCACCTTGTGGAGTCCCAGCCGGCTGCGAACGCAGCGGGGAATATTCGTGTCTCGATTATTGACTTTTGATGTGGTTATTGCTGGGTCAGTCACGTGCCCCGTGGAGGATTGAGCAGGTCGTTGTGGAACGCACCTTGGTCCTTGTGTGCCAGAGGCCCTAATCAGGCACCCACAGATTGTTCAGCAGCTTTTTTTTTTTCTTTTTGCAACCGGTTCTGTAGTTAAATGTGGTTTTGTAGCTAAAAATCCTCTGAAAACGCCCTGCTTGTTCCTCCAAGGCTCTGGGTGCGGATCATCTGCGTTTCCCCTCCTGCATCTGGGGGGCTGAGGCTGCTGAAATGCTGTCAGGTAAACTCCTGATTCCCTTCCCAGTCCCTCTTCGCTGGTACTTTTTCACCTTGCTGGCTTTAAGGAGACTCGTGCCGGCATTGCGACGCCTGGCCAGTGGGAAGGGGCTTGGAGAAGGGCCCGGTTTGTAGGGAAGAATCGACGCCCCGGTGAAACAGGCTGAAAATGGGTAATGGTGAGGAACAGTCATGATCTTCGCCGTGCTTCTGTGCTCGAAGCAGTACAACGATCCGTGTTGTTGCATGCTGTCTCATGATGCCCTTATTGCTTTAGCAACCAGTAAGCAAGGCACCAGTGTTTTCCGCAGCTCCTTCGTCAGCTCGTCTCTCGTTCCGGTGAGCTCATCTGCAGCGTGGAGCAGGGCAAGGAGCGCGTGCCCTTGAGATGGCTTTTCTCCTCTGGAGCAGGCTCTTGAAAGAGAATTCCCCAAACATTTTTGGGAGGAAGGACAGGAGGCAGGTTACTCCTCTCTGAAGCTGAACTGCGTTGTTATTTGGGAGTGATGCTTTAAATCAAAGAGCAGTTAAATAGGAGATGCGTACCCAGAGTCGCACCCAGTCCCTCACCTTGTTCTCACCACGTGTACTGCGACAGCGTCGAGACGGAGATACGTTCCCGTGTTTCGCACGTAGCTTTCGTTCCTCAGCCGCCCCCCAAAGCGCAGCGGGGCGGTTGGCTCCGTTCCTCCTGCTGTAGTTCTGTGGGGGTTTCTGCCCAACCCCACCGGTGATGACCACCGCTGCCTGCCGTTGACTGCACCATCCCCTTCCTGCCTTCTCACGAGCACCAGGCTGGAGTGCTCGTGGATCAATAGCAGCTGCTTTTGCTACTTGTTTGTTGCTGGGTTATATTTAACCTGGCTCAGAGCCACGTGATGTGGTGTCGCGATGGGGAAGGTGAAACGGCCTCATCCAGCCGCGGTGCTGGTTCGGGCGCAGGCTGTGTCTAGGCCCGTACTGTCAGTCCATCCCTCGGCATGCCATGGTGGTGACTGTCTGGCTGAGTAACTAAAAAGGACTCAGTTTCTGTCACTTCACTGTTAATTCTAATACTGGTGAAAAGCCTAAGCGCGCATCTAATTGCTTTCTGTTAACGAGCGTTGTACGATGCAGCCCTTGCCTTGATGGGGCTGTTGTCTTGTCGACTCTGTGCTCCTGTCGGCTGTCGTGTCCCCTGCTGGAGCGTCACTCGTGCATCACATCCACGTGTTGGCTTCGTGTGGTTGCGGGATTAGGACTTCGGGTCAGGGAGAAGCAATTCTGACTGGAGCAGTCCGGTGCTCAGTGCTGCCGCGTTCGTGGTAATAAACCACCGCCACCACGCCGGACTACATGTGAAGTAGTTTGGTGTCATTTGATGCCTTGGAGAAGCCTTGGGTTCCAGTTTGGGTTTGCGTGGGACAAACTAATTGAGTCAGACTTGGCCGTTCTGGGTGTCCCAGCGGTGTTTCTCCAGCCACTGCGCAGTTTTCCACCACCACGATTTCTCTTACGACCACTGCCTGCACTTCACCTACCGTCACCCGCTCGTGTGCTCTTCTGTCTAACGCTCTCCTGCGCAGAGCTGGCCTTGCGCCACCCGCGAGGTTGGTTCATGGACTGGGGGGGATGTGTGGGAACAGGGTTCAAGGAGCACGGTAGTCTGGCTGAAAGCCTACAGCTGTCTGGAGTTGGCAATAGAACCTAGAGGTGGAGCTGCAGCAGGGTTTTAGGGCATAGAAAATCTATACCAGCCTTTTAGAGACATTAAAAATCATACCGGTCTTTTGCTAGATGTGTGGATGTCACAGTGACCAGGAAAGGGGACACCTTATTTTTTTCTTTCTTGAAGTTTCTCTGTCCTCTTAGTCCTCCGAGTGATGTTACAGAAGTGCTCTCTTAAAGAATTTTGTCTCCAACTTGGGCAAATTCAGGTGCTTGTGGCAGTGCTTGGGAGGAATAACGCACAACTTTGGTCTTACCTGGAGAGCTCTGAACTTAATGTGGTGGTGTAGCAACTGGTTTCTGAAAGCTTGCGATGGAATATTTTTTTAGCTGCTAAAAACTGTGTTTTAAATTTGTGAAGACAGCTTGCTGCCATCCTTGTTCATTAGTTTTGCTGCTGAGACCTTGCGTACACGGCGGCTTTTGTATCCGCAGCAGCGCTGTCAGAGCCCGGTGTGTTCTGCTCGCCAGCGTATTCCCCTCCGAGCTCCTCAAAGGGATTGTCCTCGCACTCCTTGTGCGTGGTTACTACGTAGGGAAGCAGATGTGGGCTTTCAGCGGCGGCCAGCAGTCCCCGCTCTGCGTCCTCTGCGCGTGGGGATGCAGAACCTCTTCCACAGAAGAAGCTCTGCTCCGAGTTTATAGAATACAGGGGTGCTGGGGTGAGTGGAGCCCCAGGACGTCTCGTTCATGGGACACAAGGGAGCTGTCAGACTCTGATCCCAGAAAACCAGCTGTGCGGTACCGATGTGTCCTGCACGAGCGTTGTCTTCACAGTTAACCAGATAAAATGCTCCAAATCCCAATTCTACTTGACCAGCATAAAATGCAGTATCTATCCCTAAACCCCAGTGTTCGTCATGCTTTTCTGAACCTTAGCATAAACATAAACCACCGCTTTGTATCTCGGTGGAGGGGCTGTATCAAGCTAGCTGTGCTTGGAGATTATATACAGATCAGGTTTTTAATTTGTTCCTTCCGGGAGTGGTGGGAAAGGGCTGCCGGTCTTTCGGAGCACCTACGTTTTGTTATGCCGGTTCTGTAGGACAGGTTCTAGGTAGATTGTGGACCTGAAGTTGATTGTTGCATATGGAAAGAAGGGTGTGTGTTTCTAGAATATGAACATCTGGATGCTTGTAAGCTGAGCTCGGCAGTAGCTGAGCACTACCGTCGACGTTAAGGCGCTGCCGTCTGCGCAGGGTAAAAAGAGCCTTTCTTGAAGCGTAAAGGCAAAATGCCTTAATAGAAAAAACCAGGCCATTCATGAAACCCCTTCCATTTCTGAGTCCATCATGCTTGCTCCTAGCTAAAGGGAGGACAGATCCTTCCATAATGCCTCCATAACCACTCAGATGATTAGTTACTGCGTCTATAACGACTCATTTTAAAGCAAACTTGATGCAGCCTGTGCATTGCGCCTAGGGAGGCGAGCGTACGTTTGGCTCGGTCCTTTCATCACGCGCATGAAGAACCCCCGCTCTGAAATGTCAAGGGAACCGGGTTTGGATGGAGCCTTGTATTTTAGTTGTAATACTTATTCCTCTGAAATTGTAACTTCATGAAGTTTGTATTTGAGAGTGTTTTCCTGGAGTCTTTCTAGGAGGAAGCTACGTTTGTGGTGCTCTCACACACCGGAATCGGTTCGGTTGGCTTTGCCCGTTAATCCGGTGCTCCAGGGTCCCAGTGGCCTTGCACACGCTTCATCTCCCGCAGTCTGCACCGTAGTGCGGCACCTTAAAGAGCAATGCAACAAACCTGCCGTGAAGCTTTCACAGTTTAACTTCAGTTTAGTCAGTCCCAAGGTTCATCGCTTCCAGACATCCATGCTCCTGCATTTAGAGCTGCCGATGTTATTAATTAAGTTCAGCATAAAGGCACCTGTCTCTAGCACTTGCAATAACGGTTTTGTGTGGTTCTCACCGTGGGATATGGGAGTGAAAGAGGGGAAGGGAGGCAAACTTTGCCCATGAGGAGCCCCTCTGGCTGTGCAGGGCTTTGCAGGGTGGAGGAAGCCTCATTCTTCTCTGAGCAGGTTGATGGTGGGACTGGACTTCACACTGGAAGGTGGAGAAGAGAGAAAGAATTCATCGGGAAGAGCTGACTCTTACTGCTCCCTTTCCCTTCTCTGGAAAACAAATTAAAATGGAATTATCTGCACTGCGATGATTTGTTCTAGGGTTTGCCACCGCTGCCTGCTGCTGTTGGCAACGGCGGTCAGTAGTACGGGAAAGGAGCGAACCAGCGAGTACTTTCTATGTCTGATGCTCTTTTACACTTGTGAATTAAAAGCTGCACAGAACAGCTGTTCTCTGGGAAACACTCATTTAGAGTTTTTTTTTAATTCCCTTGTGTTTTTTTCCCTAGGAAACTACTTTGCAAGTCACTTCTTTATGGGAGGCGAGAAGTTCGACACCCCTCACCCTGAGGGCTACCTTTTTGGCGAGAACATGGATCTAAACTTCCTCGGGAATAGACCTGTTCAGGCAAGTTTCTGTACGCTATTTTACCCTTCTGTTTTCTGCCTGGTTTGGAAAATCCCGTGTAGGGCTTGTAGAGGAGGATAGCACAGCACAGAGACCGTCGCTGCTTGGGGAGTGTCATCCCAGTGTGAGATGCAAGAGCATTCCCCCACCCCGTGCCCCACCTTGCCGGCTGTCGTGGCTGTCCAGATGAAAGCAGAGTTTTTCTAAGAAGTAGTATTCACCTTCTAGGTCTATTTTCACTTAGGGCAGAAGGAAGAAGTAGTGGGGGAGGAAGGACAGGGACTCAGGAGCACAGATTTTGGGACTAATTTTGATTGCTTGCCTGAGTGAGTGTAAAACGTGCTGTAGAGAGGAGGCGGCTGGGAAGCAGATCCGCTCGCAGAGCCTGAACTTCCCAGGGCTCCTGGGCACGTTGGGTGGATTCCAGCCAGTGTTAAACTCGCGCTGTTCTTTGTGTGCCGTGGGCGTAGGGCAGTGTTAAGGCAGGACTTGATAGCTGGGGATTTTTGTTGGCTTTGTAACCTAGGTGGGCTGCTCAGAAAGTCTCCCCTTTAGTTTTCCCAGCTGGGACATGGAGGTATTTCTGGGCTCACAGGTGCCTTCCGTGGCTGTGAAATGCTACCTGCTCAAGCAATGGGCTTGTTCTTTTGTTCGCAGCAGGGAACAGCACTGCTGTGAGGGACAGAGAGGAATTTTCTACAGGTGTTTTGGTTTTGATTTCTCTTACATCTCAGAACTGCTTAAAAAGAACCCAAAAGTTTGGAGATGTTTTCAGAGTGCTGCAGAGGAAAGGGAAAAGAGCTGCTTGCTTTGCCAGCTGTTTCCCTAGTTGTTTCTGCAGTTTCAAAACAAGAAAAAGAAAAAAACTGCTGATGTTTCTCATCTTCAGGAAAGCTGTGACTGAGTTACTTCATGCTTGTAGCGCTCGGGGGCAGGTCAGTATCGCCCTTCTTTTACAGGTGGGGGAAACTGAGCCAGAATGACTCGGTGTTTGAGTTTGGACTGGTGACAAGCATGTTCTACTCTCAGTTACCCTCGGGCTGTGCCACTGGTCTGCTCTGCTCCGCAGTTAGTTAACAGGACTCTGCAGGGCAGGACGAGCGAGAACCCGGGGAGTCCCTGTTCGAGCAGGAAGTGCAGACGGGCGACGGAATTAGGCAGGAGGGACTTTACCTGGAAGTTGTTGGAACAGTGCTGCGCAGGGGTGGGGGTGCTCACCACATACCCTAGGCCACGCCTGCATACAGGGCCCCTGCAGGACAGCACTTAAAAGCTGAATGCCTCTGTGACTAACAGCCTGCACAGCGCCCCAGCCAAAGGAGAGGGCACAGCCGTTGGCCTGCGGCTGCAGGGACTGACCTTGCACAGTTAAACTGCCTGCAAGTCTCAGCCTGGGTTTCCTTGCAGACATCCCAGCACTGAATTTCGTCATTTCTTCGGAGAGGAGTGGGTGAGAACGTTATTAACACCGTGGGACGTTTGCCAGATAGGTTTGAGAGGGAGGCTGTCGTGGTGTATAGTTTGCCTACGGAAAGTTAATGCCCTTTGGCAGCGCTGATTAATCTTCAAGGAAAAAAACACTTGAACGCAGAGCAGCAAAACTGCTTTCTGAACGTGGGCCAGGTTCTTGCTGTGGAGTAACTGAGGTCTTGACTGCTCTGGACCGAGCAGCTGGGGAGCAGGGGACGTAGTCGCTGCTGCCCCGTGAATTCTCTGCTGCCTGTGGCTGTGGCACGGCATCTTCCGTGGCATCCTTGTGTCCGTCAGCAAACAGCACGTCTTCCCTCAGGCTCTGGCTTTTGTCCCACCAATACGTTTCTGTGGGCCGAGGAGGCAACGCTGAAGGGTCGTGTCCTGGACCTGCCCTGAAGTTCTGCTGCAGCAGCATTTTGCTGCCCATTCAGCAGATTCCTTATTTCTAAGGAAACGTGTATATTGGTGGTCCCTGATAGTCCTGCTCTGTCAGCCGTTCTCTGTACACCGCTGCAGGGCACCTGGTAGATGTGTGGGTGATGGGCCCCAGCATTAATGAGTTTGCATGGTGGCACTGGTGCATTCAGAGTAACCTCCCAGCTGAAAGCCTGTCCTCTAGCTCTGTCCCTTTGTGCCGCGCCGTTGCTCTGACTCGGAGCGCGGTGGCGTCTCCCGTCCCGGCACCTACTACGCTTGGTTGTGTGAGCGGATGTTTCGGGTTCAGACTTCCCCGAGCGGGTGCGAGGTGCAGCAGGCGGGTCTGCAGCAGTACGGCTTGTGGTCGCCACAGGAACCAGTTTCCTTTGCATTTCTCACTGGAGACTCTGTGACCAGTAAGGACAATTACAGTCTGAAGCATTATCGTCCTTTATTTAAAGGACAATCCGTGAGAGAAGGTCTCTTGACTGTAGAATAGAATGAGGCCCCCTATCCCTGTCTCTTTTCTTTTCCAGAACATTTGCCCCATTGTTTCAGAATAAAAAGAGTTTCCCCCAGTAAGCCAGGGCTTGGCGTACTGATTAGCAGTCGAGTCACTGTTTGCATGCTGTAACACACATGAAAGAGCTGCATTTCTTCTGCTCCAGCTGGAGGTGGTTTCTTCAGTGGAAATAAAAGCTTGTGAGAGCAAGGCTTTCCAGGCTGAGAGTTCGGGGTGCAGGAAAAGAGCTTGTGAAAATGCCCTTTCTTAAATTGTGTATTCCCAGTCTGAGCTATTGCTGGGCCAGAGCAAGATTTTCACTTTGAAACGTGCTTAATTTATCTGTAAATAGAATTCTCTATTACTATTCCTTGTGGCTGTCGTACTGAATACCCTCAAAGGTAGATGTTTCTTGGTTTGGGTAAATTGTGTGCCAGGTAACGTGCTGCTACCTTTTATAGTATGATAATAGGAGAATTGTTTGCCTTTTTGTTCCAGTTCCCCTATGTAACTCCAGCTCCACACGAGCCAGTGAAGACCCTGAGAAGTTTGGTGAATATCCGCAAAGACTCTCTCCGACTTGTGAGGTACTGTTACTGCGTGAACCTTTCATTTTATTCAACCCAGTGATCTGCCAAACTGTATTTGATAAGGTTTTGGAGAAATAGCTGAATTCCAGGTCCGTGTTGTTAGATGTGTCCAGAGGTTTCTGTGTTCCGTTGTGATCAGAGCTTTCAGGTGGTTTATGTGCTCCTTATCCCTAGACTTGAGCAAGCTGTGTTTCCACATGGGACCAGCGATGTATCTGTCTCTACAGGACAGGTTAGAGTGGTAAACAAAACCATGACATCACTAGCACGAATGGAAGATACTAGTCAGGTGAGTAAACCCTCCAGAGAGATTCCTTTCTGCGTTCTTGTGCGAGGAGAATGAAGTAGCAGATCCTGGTGCAAGTCACAGGCCGGAGAGACTGATTGCTCTTGAGTGAAACTTCCTTGCTGCCAAGATAGATTTTGGTGCTAGCGTTACGCGTTCGTTTAGATGGCTTGTGTCGCACACCCGGCGTCAGGAGGTCTGGGTGATCGTGGGGATGTGTTACCTTTCACTGCTCCACACTGAGATCCAAACCAGCACTCGCTGCGTTAAATGCAGTGGCTAACGCTTGGCCCTGCGGCTGCCCTCGTTCAGACAGATGGCAGAAGCACAGTGCCCAGCATACCGTGCTTTGTTTCGGTCTGGGTGACCGGGCAGAGGTCCAGGCAGAGAATTTCTCAAAGATCCTTGAGCCGCTCTGAATTCTGCGTTTTGGGTGCAGGGCTGGAGTATTGGCAAGGGCCCAGCTTCAGCTCTCGGCCAGGGTGGTTCCGAGAGCATGGCGTAACGTGAGTAACTTGGGTCATAACCACACCAAACCCTCAGTTTGGTTTTATTTGAAAACTGAAGGTTGGGAGGGGTTTTTTTTGTTCTGTTTTTTAAATGAGCAAATACCTGTGGTTTCAAAACCGATTGAGCAGGAAAGGAGGGAAGAACTTCTGAAACAGTAACGACTGGCAAACTGCTCTGAGTGCTGCCTGGCTCTGTCAACTAAAGGGTGACGTACTTCTCCAGGAAAGCGTCTCGCTTTCCTCCCACGCTCGCTGTGGAAGGGGTATTGCGTTCTCGCGGGCAGCAGCGTGAGCTGTAACGTCTCTCAGAGGCCAAATGGGAAGTGGCTTTTTCACTGGGGGAGGCCTTGCTGTGAATGGAGGGGTTGGTGGCGGTTAGTGCCTGCAGTTCTCTCCTCCTGCTTTCCATGGGTGTGTGTCCTGCCCAGCCAAGCAGCGTTGCAGCTCTGGGGTGTTTGAAATGGCGTATCCACGCACCTTGGCAGTGCCTAGGTTTGCATCCGTCCAATTCCTGGTACTGCCGGTTCTTTCTCTGCACCCTGAGCTCTCACCCAGGCTCTTGTGCTGCTGCTGCGTTAGTGCTGACGACAACACCGCCAGTGGTACTTCATTTAATTTTATACTGATGCGGACCCAAAATGAGATCTTAATTGCTAGTTCCCAACGGCACATTCTGTCACGTGCTTTTCTACCGTCCTGGATGGCTTTTCCTGTCTCCCTCTGTGCACGTAAAGACACTTTGTGCTCTCTCCAGCTTGGCTGATTCTCAGCCAGCGGTTGAGGCTTGCACATTCCTTCCAGAACTAGTTTTGTTTGATTTACCACCTCCTCCACCAAATGAAATGATACTGAGCCAAGTGTCTAGGTGTAAAGTAGGTTCCAATAATAAAGTTCTCCTGCGCTTTTTGGTTTTCCTTGTGTTTAACTGAAAATTCATTGTTCACCTGTGAAGAGGGTGTCGATCCGTAATTTGGAGTGTAGGGCTTTGTGGAGGAGTATGAGAAAATGTCCAGTCCTGGCTACCTGCCCGGCTCTGACCAAACAGAATTCTGAGCTTTGCCAAATCCTGAATATTTACAGCAGCTTTGGAGAGAAGCAGTAAACCTGTGGATATTGGTGTTGAGGTTCTGAGTCTTTGACACCTTGTGTGAGTGCTTGATTTCTAGCAGGATGAGACTCTGTGAACCTCAGAGGAGGGTAGCGTGATTTTTGCTGTTAACCACTGAGAGGAAGAGACTGCCTCGTGGAATCGGCAACTGCAGTGGTTTGGGAATGCATGTGAAGCAGCAGCAATCTCCTGGAGAGTAGTGAGACCCCAGCGAGTGGTTTGGGTGAGGGCCTGAGAGTGTGGATGATGAGGGGGACGGACCGAGGGGAGAGGGATGAGCTGCAGTGAGTGAGAGAAGAGAAATCCCTTCTCTTGCCTCTCCAGCACAGCGGGGCTGACCGTGATCCTTGGAACAGTTCATCCTGCGGTGGTGGGGGTGCTGGGACTGCTTGTTCTGCAGCCCGGAATAGCGCTGAACTGCGTGCAGGTCTCTGCAGACCCCCCAGGTAGGAAAGCCTCCATCTGATGGTGATTTCCCCCCGTGAAAGTCGATGCTGATAGAGACATCAGCTAGTCGGTACTTCATGCAGTGCCTGCTCTAACACTGTTGCGGTGCGTATCGCACAAGGCTGAGTCAGGCAATACTTAACATTTATCCTGCATCTCTACTAAGTTGTTGGTTAAACTTTTTAATCCCCTCAGACGATGAAATCGTGTTCAACTCAACCTTTTTCTATAAAATCGTTGTGGCGGCTGTTAATTATATTTTTGTCTTTTAATTCTCTAACAGACAAACAAAAAGTTCCAGCATTTCCATTGTTTTATCCTGAAGCGATGTCAGACCAAGTGGCCTCAACTCCCTTGGTCATCCTGCTTTGCCTTTTTCATCATAACATTGGATCAGCTGTTTGTTCTCAAAGGTGGTCAGTCTCTTCTGCTCTAAGCACGTGATCGTGAAGGCTGTGTCGTTAGCTTGTGGGCATGATGGAAAAGCACACCTAGCAAAGTCACTGGTTTCTAAATTTGCGCATGTGTCCGTAGCCACCTCACATCACCGCTGTCTGTAGGGCTCGACTAAATGTTTACGCTGTAAACTTCACGTGCAGGTGGGGACAGAAGAGCTCTTGAACCACCTGAACCACCTCCTTGCCTGCCACATCCCTTGCAAAGGTGGAAGGAATGCAAAATGTGTGACGTTGGCTTGTTACTCATGTGAAGTTACATCCCACTATTCCTGCACCTTCAGGTGGAACATACGACGTCTCTGCCTCTCAAAGTGTGCACCAAAATAGGCCTTGCTGGTTCCTTCGTCCAGCTGCTGGCTGCCATAGCTGCTCACGCAGTCTTTCCTCACCTGAACTCCTTGCTGTGTGGCAGACTGTTTTCTTAACCTCCAGCACCAGGCATGTTGCAACAGGGAGATGTGCACACAGCCTTGCTGTGGCTGTCACCGTTCAGGCACGTGTTCCTTGCCCCCTGCTCGAGTGATGCTGTTCCAGACAGTCAGGGCTCTGACTCTGCTTCTTCAGAGCAGATGGAGCCTCCAGAAACCTTCTCTCCAGGCACCATAGTTGGTTGTGGCCCTCGGCGGTTCCCCAGGACAACAGACCTAGAATAGGTTTAACTCCTTTTCTTCTTGAAAGGATGGGAGCTCCTTCTGAGTGCTAGCAGGGAGATGCAGAGGTGAAGTTGGGAGCAGGAGGATGATCTGGGAACCCGTACGCTTCGAGTGACTCCATTGGGAAGACGAAACAGGCAACGGTTTTACTAATGACATGAAGCTTCTGTGCCATGTGCCCCCACCCCCAGGTCTCCCACCTTGTTACTCGGAGCTGTTACAGGTATCTAGATCTGTGTTGTCAATCTGCAACTCAGATGTGTGCAGGGCATCTCTCTTTTAATACCTACCTATAGATGCAATGAGTATGGGTCTGTGAAGTAGCTTTCATCGCTGCCTGCCTGGAAGGGGTGCTGGTTCTCCCCCACCTACTTCTTCTGGAAGAAGCAGCAAGCGTATCGCAGCCTGGATCCTTCGCTGTCGACGCTGGATCATCAGCGGGCAGTGCAGCAAGAGATAATTCGCAGAAGCTTACGGTGCTGCTTTCTGTGGGGACACAGCACTTGAGTGGATTGTTGCCATCCGTGTTCTTGGGGCAGTCCAGCACGAAGTGTTGATTCTGCCCTGTGGTTTCTAGGCAGATCTGCCCTGCTGGCTGGAGTGTTTCTGGTTTACAGCCAATTCTCTGAATGCACCTACCTCGTGTGAAAATGCCATCTTGCTCTATACTATATATTGTACCCAAGCCACTGCAGATGTTTAGACTCTTAGTTCTTGGGATTTGTCTTTTTTTTACTAGCATGTTGGGTGTATTCTAGCTTGATTTGCTGTTCTGACCTGGGTGAACCCCGGGCAAGAGGCTTGTTTGGAGCTCTGCGAGTACTTCAGACAGGAATGCAAGAGTACGCTACAGCAATTCGCTAGGGTTACGTTAGTACACGTATGTGTTAGGTGTTTGATTATACTGCTCTTGAATTTGATTTTGCACCTTCTGCATTTGCTGAAGCTGAACATTTCATTCTTGTTCAGTGTGGCGTTAAGTAAAATTCATGCTGGAGCCCACTTAATTAGGCAGCAGTTATTAAATCTCAGCGAACTCTGTAAATAAGGATTCCCTTGGCAATTTTTAGATTGAATTGTGGAGGTGTGCCTACCCCATTTCTGAGTATTTTCGACAATGCAGCATACTCATCGAGGCTGTTTAATGAAGGGAGAGGCCGACGGATGCTGTGAAGTCGGAGATGGTGCCAGGCTTTTCCTGAATAGTTTAGCTTCTTGGCTTTGACCCAGGCGTCGTGGCAATTAAGGTAATACTGATAGACAAGTGAGGCTGGAGCTGGGCGGCAAGTCAAGGAGCGTTGTACGCCTCTCAAAGGCAACCTGCTGCATTCACCGTTCCTACCTGGTGTGTGAATTAATGGTGGTAGGATTACAGTAGGATTTGAATTTACATGTGAGATCCTCTCATGGTCGGCTGCTTGTTCCAGGATTTGCTGGTCTCCCTGGCCGCTCCCGGCACGCCGTAACACACTGCTCATCCATGGCCGGAGCTCTCTGCCCTGGAACTTGCTTCATACCACCTCCTTCCCTGGATTTGTTACCTGCCTTTTCCAGCAGTGGGGAGAAGGAGTAACGCTGGGTGGGATCCAGCTGTGCAGCAGCCCATAGCCGAGTTATGACTCACCTTTATGTTAACTGAAATAACTTCCAAACTCGTTCTTGTATTGGTTATCATGTGTCTGTTGTGCAGTCGAATGTGTGAATTTTTGTTGGTACAATCGACGCGCAAGTTTCAGTCGTTAGCAGCATCAAATGTACATGAGTTGTACGTTGAAAGGTATTTGAAGTTCCTGTATTTCGATGCTGTCTGATCAGAATGTCATCTTCTGTGTGATACTGGGGGTACCTCTTGCTGAGCCTCAGGAGTTTTGTGTTACAGAAACCTTGGGGGTTTGCCTGTTAGGCACCACTTCTTTTGCAGAGTTAAAAGAATTAGGCTTTAGTCAGGCCCACGCAGGATTTCTTCAGCCCAAGTACTAAGCCTAACATGAAGGTTTAAAAGAAGGGAGAATGTTTCTTCTCCGAAGGGTTTCACATTCAAGAGTTCACTGTCCTGTCTCATTCTGTGTCCTGGCACTGTAAGGCTGGCTGAGATCCTTCAACACCATCACTGTGTAAGTCACTTCGATAACTTCAGTCAAATCTTGGAAGAACTTGCCTCAGAGGAAAGAATGGAAGTCTCCGGGGAAGCCCTGGGTGGAAGCCCGTGGTGCCTCACCTGCACACAGCACCTAGATGGGAGTACTGTTGTCCTGATTTCCAAACTGATCTTGGTGGTGTCTCAGAAATACACGTTTTAATCCTCTGGTGTTGTCTTTCAGGTATAAAGATGATGTTGACAGTCCTACCGAGGAGAACGGGAAGCAGAAAGTCCTGTACAGCCTGGAGTTCACGTTTGATGCGGATGCCCGTGTTGCCATCACAATCTACTGCCAGGCTACGGAAGAGTTTGTTGGTGGTATGGCAGTGTAAGTCCTGCGCTTGGGGGTGCGTGGAGGGGCACAGGAGCTCTCGGGTGATGGGCCGATCACCCCCGAGGGCAGTGCTGCCACAGATGTGGAGAGGGAAATCTCTTCTTTTTCTGTTTTATTTATTCTGATAGCTTTGAATATTGCTTTCACTTCCCTCCCCCACATAGCAATATCCTCTCTTATTCCCTTTTTGGTTTGGTTTTTTTTTGGATGTGAGGAAACCATTCTGTGTGCAACAAAGGAGAGGAACTCACAGCTGTATGTTTTGTGAGCAAGGTGTTCCATGAAATTAAAAAAAACAACCACTCTCCCCCTCAAATACTACCTGGTTTGTTTTTTTTTCTTCCCAGATCACCTAACTCACTGCCTTTCTGTGTTCCCTGTGACAGGAACATCTGGGCCACCAAAGTAAAAGTTCAGTCTGACATTCACCTAGCGAGTCGGTGTGAGATTGAGGCCCACCCAAAGCCCCTTTTGGGATAGATGACCACCAGGCTGTTGCGAGGTGGCTATCAGGAGGATTTACTGCCTGAAACCTTGTCTGTGTGTTTCCTGCCAGGTTCACATATTAGCCTTTGGCTAGCTGTAGAGAGAACGGTGAAAATGTCATCCGGGGAGTCTTTCTCGTATCCTGGTAGTACATCCCTACAGATTTCAAAACCTTTTAATCTAAACAGGCATGTTTAAACCGTTCCAATCAACACCGTATCCCCTAAGACTATGAAAAATTTCCTGTCTGTATGAAGGTGGCTGAAACGTGCTCCCCCTGGTGTGAATTGGGTACCCGTGAGCTGCTGGTCCGTGGTGGCAGGCTTCCGCTGGCCATGGGACAGAGAATTCTTTTTGTTCTGTGGGTGAAGGAAGATTCAGGCTGCAGAAGCTCTTGGCTTCCTCTAGTAGAGGCTTTTGGCTGATCAGCGGCTCTGTGCACGTACTGCTGACGGCTTCTGCAGTGATGCTCTGGATTTGGGGGTAACCTTACGTTTTATTGAAGGGATCTGCAGAGGTTTCAGCAGGGAGAAATATGTACGACAAACCATAAAGCGGCTTATGTGTTTTATGCAAAGTATAAACAGCCCAGTAATGATCAATGACTAGTGTATTTTTAGAAATGAGACAAGATCAATGCTCCCATCCAGATGTGCATTCCTCCAAACTTCTTCTGTTGAAGCCTGCGGCTGCCTTTATTTGGGGGAGGTAATAAATCTGCTCCTTTTTAAGTGCCTGAAAATTATCTCTTGGCAAACTCTGAAAACCCTTTCTGTTTAGACCCGTTTTTCCTGAGAGCGCTGAATGCAGAGGGATGCCTTAGAAACCCTGATAAAGTGTCCGTGTTCTGTCTCTTAGGTCCTTAGGTTTCCTGTGAATTTAGTGCTAGTGAAGGTGTTGGAATGGCAGCCTTGGAGATTGAAGTCCTCTTTTCCTAACACAGGTACAGCGTGGAGAGGTGGCCAGTGTCCCTTGTGCTGCCCTGCAGTATTCCTTGTTTTTTGACCCAAGAAGGAAACCGTCCGTGGGTTAACGGGGAGAACCGAGGGCCTCTCTGGCCAGGGTGGATGTATTTATGTTGCCAGACTTCAGCCATGGCTTAAATCAGCAAGCCTTGTTTTAAATCATTGATTTTAATCTTGTTTGGCATATTCACTTGTTGGCTTACCTGGAAGGAGAATTTGTCACTGGTCAGTAACAATGAGACATCTGCACTTAGAACTGCGTGTGTATAAGCTTCACATCAAGCTTTGTGCCACATTTTACAAAAAGACCTTAAGTCTGTGAAGAACATGCACGTAGCTTAAAATGTAATTTTTTTGGGCTCGTAGTTTTGCATTTTGTTATGTCAAAATGGCACGAAAGAAAGCTAGTCTAAAAAGAAAAAATATTTTTTTTAAAGAAATGTATCTTGAAGCAGGCTGAATCACCCGAGGCCAGCGGCGTCGCGTTGCTGCCGGTCAAACCGCTGTACCTTGTCTCGTCAAGCGGTGCCTTGGGTAATAATCACTTAACGGAAGTACTGCCGTTACCGAGTGTAACTCGCTGTTTCTGGACAGAGCGTGTTTTCAGTCTGCTGTAACGAGTAGCTCTCGCCTCAGAACTCTGTCGGTTGGTTGGAGCAGGCAGACACAGTTTGGGGTTCGTTTCAGAACATGTTGTACTGAAATTCAGTGCTGTGCCCTAAGCCAGTGACTGCCACCGGTGCCGTTGTCTGTTCTTTAAAGCTTACGCGACAAACACGCACCACCTAATTGCTTTCTAAATTTAATTTGAACATTAATTCCTAGGTAGAGTTTCTGAAAGTTAACACAACTGTCAACTTCAAAGAAAAATATATGGTTTTTTTAAATACAAATTTTTTAATCCACCCTGTCCATGGTTCGCTGAGAGATGGATCTCTGTTCAGGTGGCGGAGGAGAAGCCTTTGTTCGTGAATCCTACCTGTCTCTGCATGAAACCAGGATCTGTAGTCAGCAGTCATTACCTCGCTAACGAAATGTAGCTGACGATGCTGTGCTGCCCTGCCAGGGTGGCAGCAGTCCCCAGTGCACTGAACCTTTATGTCCAAAGCCAAAGCACTCGGATTCAGCTCTTGCTTCTACTGCTGGCCTTTTCTTTAATAAATCACACTTTAGTTTCCCCATGGCATAGGAGGGATGAACTGTCCGTCTCTGCTCGGGGGTTCTTGGACAATAAACCTTATATCAGAAGTGTGGGGCGTGGAGGGGTGCACCAGAAGCCAGTGGACCTTTTGGAAAGCCTGGTCCTGATTTCATGCAGATGTGTAGGTAATAAGGGCTGGGGGAAGTGAGATACAAATATAGACTTTATAAGCTGCTTTAATTCAACCCAGGCTATTTTTCCCTGTGGAAGTGGCTTGTGAAGCACATCTTGGGGCTAGTGCAGCTGCCCAAAGTAGGCATCTCTGCTTCTCTGGATTCGCTGGCTGCTAGTAAAAACCTTTTGAAGCTCCAATTTCAGCTTTGCAAAGCAATTCTGAAAGGGCAGTGCTATAATTACTTTGATTTATTCTTTTCAAATTCTAGTGGAAAAAAAAAAATATCTGGGCTGCATTCTTAGAGCTCTGAGTGGAGCGAGTGCCTGTTCAGTGCGTTAATAGGAATGCAGCTTCCCCCTGCCTGGCCTGGTAGTTGTTCCTTTTCCTCCGTTTCTTTCGGTGCTAACAGCTACGTTCAAGGAACAAGCGCGTGCAAAAGCTGCACTGTGTGTAAATTCAAAACCTTTTTGTATTGCTGTGTCCAGCACTTGACTGGGAAGAAGATGCTCTTTAAAACAATACCCTTTTTTTTTCCACTCTCCTAAATTGATGCTAAATCCTAAAACGGGAGAAACTTTCTGGACCCTTGTCAAAAGCAGAAAGTTTCTCCTAGTCCCCAGCCTGCAGCATGGCTCCTTGGAAGCGCTGAACAAGTTATTCTTGCTTCTCTGCTGAAACAACCACTGATCCTGATAGCATCAGCGCTCCTGCTCATGTGCAACTCCTCCTAGGAACGTTGTCACGTTCATACGGTTGGGGTGAGAGGAGGGAGGGGAGGGAAGGTGGCTCTCCCTGAGCAGAGGTCTTGCTTGTTGTAGAGCTTCTGCTCATCTGAGAGCCACGGCGCTCTGCGTGTCGTGGGCCTGCCTCCGGGGTTAGCTCATCTCTGTGACCAAAGGGAAGCCTTTCTCCCTGCAAGCCAGGAAGCTTCCTCCTGGAGCTGTTTGGGCTCCGTTTAAAAGCTGGTGGCTTTGTCAGTATGTGCTGCCTGTCCTAACCTGTCTCAGAGGAGCATTCAGCAGACTTTCCCAGGTAATCGTGCTGGGAGATACACTCAGCTGTGCTGTTTCCCAGCCGAGATCTTGGGAACAGGTAGCTCCCGGCTGCTGCCTGCCTCTTGTCCTGAACTGCTGAACTCTTGAGTTTCACGGAGAGCTGTATGGTCACCGCTGTGGGACCTCAGTGAACTGGTAAAGCCTGGAGAAGGCAAATGTGTGGCTTGGGGATTGTGGAGGTGTCTTCACCCCTGCAGCCCCACGCCCAGGGGAAGGTACCCAGCGCTTTCTGGTGCTAGTGCAGACGTCTGTAGAAGTGTTTTGCACAAAATGGTGAATTACTTAACTTCAGAGGGAGCTGCTGCCCTCACCTTCTGAATATCTTTTGCTTGGTGATGTTGTGGTTTTACAGGTTTCTGTTTCCTGTGGCAGCCCTCCTAGAGAACTTTAACACCGCGTCTTCCCCAGGGATCTGCTCTCATTTTGGTTAGCGGTGGGTGTGCTCTGGGGGAGTTGGTCCGAGATCCGGCTGCCTTGGAGAGAGTGATATTTCTCAGTTTGTCCTTTCCTTTGGCTTCAGCTTCCCAGCAGCTGGATAGAAAGTGGGGGAGACCCTGCTTGGGGAAACCATCGTAACAGCTTGACCACTCACCCCTGAGGACAAGCCTTGTATTGCCCAGTGTCACTGAGGCACGGCAGTACCTGTCAGCTTCAAAAACGTCCTACAGACAAAGAGAACTTTTCTGTCAGAGTCCGTGATGCTAACTGGGTTTTAGGACCAGCCAGCTCCATGCCTCTGGTAGAGGTGATCAGCACATGTGGCTGAGCGGGATGAGCCCTATCTAAATGGCATGAGAATCTCTGCCTTAGCATATAGGAAGCACAAACGTGCAGGTGTGTGAGCTGTATCGACTGCTCACCAGTGATTGCCCTTAAGCCTGTAATTTCCCCCAGATAAATGAGAGGATACTCCGCATTGCATTCCCGTTGCAGGGCTGGCAGCACTCCTCAGCAGCTCCTGGAGAATAGTGGAAGGACTCCCGGTTCGCAGCCTGCCTTCTCCTATGGCAACTGGTCCCTGTGTTTGTACCCTTAAAGGTCTTTCGTTCAGGAGACGGGGACGTTTCTCCGAGCAGGCTGCAGAGACAGATGTTCCTGTTCTCCTTTTGTGCGCGCTCTGCGGATGCATCCTTTCCTTTTCTGGCAAAAGCCTTGGTGTGCACACTGTTAGCCTGTTCTGGGAGGCCCCCGGGACTTTTCCAGCTGTAGGTATCCTGCTGACTAGCAGGAATGATCGCGGAGTTAAAACATGACAGCGGTTGTTTCCTCAGGGGAAGAAGTCAAACCAGCCCTGTAGCTGGAAGCACTTGAAACAGCCAGCTCTAAAGCCATGAGCAGTCCAGGCGGATCGGGAGCTGATGATAAATATGACATCAGAGGTTGGAGTTTTGCAGTCCATTCCCATGAAGAAGATCATCTACTTTGGACAGAAAAGGTTCTCTTCCGTATCCTAGTCCTGTTGCCAAACTGTTTTCTCATTGTAAAGAGAAAACGCAATGAAAATAGGTCAGTCTAGCTCTGAAACCCTGGAGGCTTTTTCAGGGCTGTGCTGATGCACAAGTGGGTGTACTGGCTATTTTATTATTATTTTTTTTAAATCTCATTTCCTTGTTTGTTTTGCAATGCCCGCTACACTCATCGCAAACGTCCTACCGCGGTCTCTTAAGCTGAGGGCGGACGTGACGCTGCGGTGATTATATATTCTCTCTGCGTGTGGAAGTGTGACTCGTCGGTTCACAAGATGCAATCCAACGGGAAGGGGTAGCTCGGCGCACGGCTGCTTTCACCACAGCTGACGTAGGAGAGGCAGAGGCACTCGGATATTCCTTTAATAGCTTCTGTCTATTCAGGGCCTTTGAAAGGTGCTCTTGCTGCTTTTGGCTGTGGACTGCGGTGATTAATATGAATTCTTTGTGCAGAGAGATTTCTTCTGTGTGAAGAAATCGGCGGCGGGCGCTGGTTTTTGCCAGGCGCAAGCCTTTACAGTCAAAGCCTGCTTTGATCCGGGCAGACACCAGTCCCCAAGGCGATGCCGTGGTGTGCAGAGTTCACAGGCTGGAGAGCTCAATTCTATAGATCTCACCGAGCAGACAAGCCCTCTGTCTTTAACAAGAGCTCTGGCCTTTGTGCCTCTCTGTGTAGCGGGTGTGTAAGCCGCCAGCTTTGAAGCCTGGTTGGAGTCGTGAGCGCGGCGCTCTCACCAGTAAGCTCGGCAGCTGAAGGCAGGTCTCTGCAGGCGCTGGAGCGGGACATGGGTGGCAGGATTTCAGCTGCGTGGTAAGGTGTTTGTTTCCCCCTGGCCTGGAGTGGAAACAGTCCTGGGAAGAAGCAGGAGGTGAGGAGAAGACGGGCAGGGACTGCAGTGCACCAGCTTAGCACCCGGGTAGCCTCCACACTCTGCGCGGGAGCCTCTCTGGGCTGGGTCTTGACTGACTCTAGGACCCAGGGCTACGGCCTTCTTATGTTTTGGTAGTGTTCCTTTTATCAATAATAAAAAAAAATCACTTTGAGTTATTTGAGACACTTGTTGAACTTCTCTCTTCCCCAAAAGCTGACCTGTGAGGTCCTGGCCCAAAATGAGAGGGGAGCATGCGGGTGGAAGAGAGAGGAGCCAGTGTGCTTGCTCCACATCAGGCCCTGGCCCCTTCGAACACCGGCAGAACAGGACTGGCTCCCCCCTCATCACCCGTAAGAGGACACGGAGCCTGCCAGGCAGTCGCCGCCTGCGGCAGCAGCAGAATTAGTTCCTGAGTGCCATCTAAAGCTCTCGCCTGACTTTGCCTTCAGTAGGTCTGCCCTGTGTGCTGGGTTCGCTGCAAATTGCCATGCCACGTGTGTAGCTGTTCCTACAGAAAGATGACTCTTACTTTGTCCGCAGGCTCTTCAAAGCTCAGCATGTGTCTCAGCCGTTACTGGTCAAAAACGGTACCTTGGGGCAGCGTCGCTACGTGCATCCTGCTTTTCTTCTGCTTTTCTCTGAGGAATAGGGTCTGGGCAAGGCTCTGCGTGACTCTGAGGCAAGCTAGCTAGGGTACCCTGCTTGGTTCTTCTCGGTCAGTGGTCTCAACATGCTTGTGATAACAGGAACTGTGTTTTGACTGTCCAAGACAGCGCAGTGCGAGGCAGAGCCGAGCGTAAGGAACACAGCGGTGAAGAAGTCGGCACGAGTTGGGACTGGTGCCATGCTGAACATCTCCCTGGGTGCTGATCAGAGATGAGCAAGAGGGGAAAACACCCCCATGCGGTCATATTGCAGCTCCACTCAGCATGTAGTGACAGAAGTTTAGCTCTGCTTAGCAGAGGTTCCCAAGTGCTAGCGTGCCACTGCTGGCTTGGGACCTACTTAAGGACTAAAGGTGCTGGCAGCAAGTCTGGACTGTGCGCAGGGAGAAGGAGTATGAGCCCCAGGCTAGTTTCTCCGTGCAGGCAGCGAGTGTTTCTCAGGTGATGGTGGAGAAGTGAGACTGGGGAATAACCTTAGTTTGTCTCCTGTGCTCTCAGAAGTCGCTGTGATGTAGTCGCAGGGCTCCTCATCTGCCAGTTCTCCAGCTGGGTTTGGGGGGTGGAAGGGTTTGGCACGGGGGAGGAAGGAGTCAGTGCGGGGTGTAAGCTTGGCTCTGTGGGAGTAAAGGTGTGTCAGAGAGCTTACAGGAGGAGGTGGGCTGCATGAATTCTGAGGACAGAGCTGGGAGCTGCCGCTGCAGTCAGCGGGGAGGTACTTAGTGTTGCTGGTGATTCTCACATTGTCAGGGGTACCTGAGCAAGCAAACAGCTTTAAAAAAAACCTTGACAGGGGATTTCCGTTTGCTCCTGACCTACCGCTGCAGACCCCACTTATCCATCACCCCGAGCTGCCAGTGGCTGCAAGGTGGTTTCATTAGATCTCCCACCTGGATGGAGAGCTGGCCTGGTGCAGCCTGCAAATCACAGCCCACACCTTCAGCGCTCAGCCTTTATGCAGGAAGGGGTGGTGCCTTGCTTCTCTGCTATCCTTTATTCTTTAATGTATATATTCTTTAATATATATAAATATATCCTTTATTCTTAACACGTGCCCTCTTCTTCTGTAGTGCATCTCCGTGGCTCTACAGAGCTTGTCTGCTATGGCTTGGTGTAAGCATGCAGCAACAGAGGGAGCGGACAGAAGACTTGTGAATACAGCAGGTGCCAACAAAAAGGGCTGGGGATGGGTAGGGACCACTTAGGTGCTAATACGCAGGCTATTTGCTTTGTAACAGCCTGCCAGGCTGTCCTCCCGTGCAGCACGAGGAGTGTGTACTTGTGCAGCAGATCCTGTGCCTCACCTTAGAAAGACGATCGATCTCCGCGGCAGTCTGGGACCGCTGGTGCTTCCAGGGCTCTTGGCCCGCTGGTGCTCGGCAGCCTTGGCGCTGGCTGGGCGTCTCCAGCAGTCAGTCTGGCTGTTCCGATCCAAGGCTGACCTTGGTTTGGCAGTGGGGGCTAGGCAGTCACACAGTCCAGGGCACAAAGCCTACTTGGTTCACTTGGGGAAGCCTCCTTGGTATTTTTGTCATACCCTCCAGCTCAGAAAAATCTACGTACCTGGTTTCTTTCTTTTCTCAGGGGCAGCGAGAGCAACAAATCTATGTGAATATTGTTCTACCCCATCCTCCTTGGAACAGCGTTACTTGTTCTCCTGGTCTAGACTGGTTTGGGCTTCTGGCGCTGTAAGTGCAGGTCCTCTGGCCTTCCTGGCACCACCATCAGCGTGTTTACACGCCTCTCCCAGCGCTGCTGTGGTGCATGTCATCCAGGCAGTCTCTGACCTCCACTCTCTCTTCTGCACTTTATTTCTAGTAGTAGGTTCCTGACTGGCTGTCGCCTTAGACAAGTCACTCTTCCATCCCCTGCTTTCCCAGCTGTAGAGGGAGAATTGTGCCTCTCTGCGGAGCCGGGAGGCTTTGAGAGTGCCACAAAAGGAGCTAGATACAGGCTCGCTCTATTCAGTGTGCTTGACAGCTCGGTAAATAAAACTTCACTCAATTGCTCGCTCTGTAATTCCCACATAAAAGACCTGTCACTCTGATCTCGCCCACACCATGCTTGAAATGCAAAGGATGGAGTGAGACCTTCCAGTAAAGCAGCACAGCTTCAGCACAGTGCAGAATGGTTTTGAGGGTAAGGTGTTGTCCTAAATAACGTAATGCCTCTGCCTTAGCAGGAAGAGTGAAGTTGCACGTGGTGAAGCTGGCCTTTGCCACAGCCTTCCAGAATTTAACGTGGATCTTGTGACACTTGATGAGCCTTCTGGCTCCTCGGAGGGTGCGGGAACTACACTAGCTTTCCGGAGAAAGGCAGAAGTTCATGCCAGTGGGGAGCCCAGTTTTTCCTCCTGGGGTTTGAGAGGAATTAATAAATACTCATCGTTGTCTGGTATCCAGGTTCTTACATGTTCAGCTGCAAAATGCATCCTAACCATCGTGCTTTAAGGCGCCGAGTTAGACAGTGCTGGCTGGCCAGGGCCCTGGAGGGCAGCCCGCTGTCTCTGCACCCTTGCTCCCTGGCAGCGGGCAGGGAGACCTGTAGCCCCCTTCTAGCTCTTGAACGTAAAGTTTCCACAGCATCTCTGAAGGCTGAGTTTTAAGGTTCAGGCATGTCCTCTATGACTCTCCAGCCCGGTGTTTGCCTCTCTGGGGCAGTGCTCAGTTCTGCAGTTTTTGGTTGACTCTGCATGGGCTTTTCACATGGTTTTTGCTTCACCCCCCTGGAAGCGAGCTGCCCAGCCCCCTTGCTCCTTGCTTACAGAAACCAGGAGGCATTACCTCAGATGTAAGCAAGCTTTGGATCGCCATCCCCTTCTGGTGTGCCGCGCTCCTCCACAAAAGTGTAGTTAGGCCGAAGGAGCTTGGAGCTTTCCAACCTCTGCTTACATACCGGGCAGTTCGTAAGCTGTGTCTGTGTTTCAGAACAGCTGCATGTCCTCAAAAGTACAGGATCCTGTTTTTTGAGCAAGGGTTATCTTTTCTTTGCCTCTGTGCGTGCTCTGTTAACTGCTGTGCCTGACAGGGCTCTGTAGTGACTTGGCCACGTCGAATGCCTTGGTCTCCTCCGGTGTTGTCTCCTTTGCAGGGCTGGCAGTAGCACTGCCCGCATTATTCTTTCAGAAATGAAATCAGCAAAATCTGAGGGGCTGGGTGTCAGGGGATGCTGTGTGATAGCCCAGGTTGAATTAAGGAAAAATTCAGCCTTGAGTTCCTGGTGCTGATGTGATACCTGTCCCTGGAGCCTGTCCCTGGGCTGTCTGGTTGACCAAGAACAGCAGCAATTAAGTTCGAACAGTCAGCGAGGCTTCAGGCTTGTAGCTGTTCCCTGTGCAGTGGCTGGAGGCTAGCGCTCTCCCGGTCTCACCTTGTGAAGCTCTCCTTAGGAAGTGATGGTGAGTGTGCACAAGACGTAACGTCCCGGTACTGCAGCCGGCTGTTGCAGTTTTTCTTGTAAAGCTGGAGCTGGACCTGTCTCGTCATTGCGCCAGGGGAGGAGTTTACACTTTCTGCAGTGTAAACCTCTTGGGCAAGGGATCTCTGACTTTCTGGTTCATCAACACGTTCTGAACACACGGTTGGTAGGTAAACTCAGCTTTAGGTGTTCCCACCCCGCTTCGCAGTCCGCTGCCTCCTCTCCTGTGCCAGGATTGGCACCGCGAGAGGCTGTGCGCACCCCGCTCAGAAATCACCCTCCAGAAAGGGGCAAAAACTTCTTGATCCTATTTCACCACCGAACCCCACTGTGAATCACGCTGTCCGTCGTGGTGGTCAGCGGACAGCGAAACGTCTGTCGTGGGGCAGACAGCGCTGGGTGGGCTCTGGGTGCAGAAGGTAGCTGTGATCCCATTCCAGAGATGTTCATCCCAGCCTGCCAGTGCTGGACTTTCGGTGCAGAATTGTGACTCTTCCTGGTGCTGTTGGTAGCCCTGCAACACCGCTGGGGAAGCACGTGAGCCATAGAGGAGTGAACTGGACTGGCTGTTGCTTGCCAGGGTGATGGCGAGCCAGGCAGCGTTGCTGCAGAGCTGTCCCGCGGAGGCACGGGAGAGCTGTCAGCGCCGTGTTGGGTTGTGTGTTGCCACTGTTAGATCATTGCTTGTTCTTCCTGGGTTTCCTGCAGAAAATAAGACTCTGCGTTGGGCTGAAAGCCAGCGTTGCCTAGGCTCTGGATTTAGTGAGCTAGTCTTCGCCAGGCTGCCGCGCCCCACTGTACTCCTCTGACACCCAGTGTTTCCAGGCAGGTCAGTGTGGATCCAATCAGACCGTGCCTGTCTGCGCTGCTTTCCCTTCCCTGTGCTCACCTTCTTGCTTCGACCTTTCCCTTCCCTTTCTGTATCCCCACTGAATGGCTGCCAGCCCCTGCCAGCTCTGCCTCTTAGAGCTGCCACTTGTGATTCCTGAAAGGCGGACAGGCGTGAATGAACGAGAGCCTAGCGGAGAGCAATCATTTGTTACAGCAAGTTTTCTTTCCCCCCCCCCACTTTCTTCAGATACAGCACAAAGAATCCCTCTCTGCAGTCGGAGACGGTTCATTACAAGAGAGGGGTAAGCCAGCAATTCTCCCTGCCTTCCTTCAAGATTGATTTCTCAGACTGGAAGGATGATGAGGTAAGTCTCTTCTCAGTGTCCCCTTTTTTCCACACCCCTGTTGTGCCAGAAGCACTGGACTCCATTTAGTGCCATGAAGTTATGGCTGGAAGACACCCTCTCCCAGCTACCATGGCATGTTTTGTGGGTATGGGACGCATGGGGCCCTGGGAGGAGAAGGTATGAACACTCTACAGGAACTTGGCAGGTAGATGAGGCAAACGGGGAAGAAACTGGAAGAAGCGACTTTAGATATCGCTGATCAGCTGGCATCCCAGCATCTGGTGTAGGAGGGGAATTGGCACGGGAGCTCTCCCCGGAGGAACCTGCCACTCCTCAGCCTTCCTCTTCTGCCAGCCAGAGCTTGTGGGAACAAATGTCTGTCTTGATCTCTCCATTTTGGTGGGGTTTTTTGGTGGGTTTTTTCTTTTTCTTTTGGCTGGTTGGTTTGGTTTTTTGTTTTTTTTTTGGAGTTTTTTGTTGGTCCTCTGCAACAGTGGTGTGCAAAGTGGGGTACATGCATGACAATTCATTGGGGTTCAGGAAGAACTTCAGTAGTACGTGTAGATATCTTATAACAAATATGTGTATATTGGGAGTATGTGCTCAAAATATTTTACTGATGGGATGAATAGTCAAAATGGTTTGGAGACCACTGCTCTGGAAGAGTCCTGTTCTGTTTAAGGGCCACGTCCTGTGTCACTAACTGTAGCAGTACAGTTTTGTGGAGGGTTTTAATTAAGCTCCGTGGTTTTTACTACGTAGCGAGATCTGTGGAGTCCTAGTAATTTTAGTATCTCTGCAAACTTCTAACCCAGGCAGTAACTCTCTGCTTCTTGAGCCTCTGAGCTTTGGCCCACGGGCTTCCCCTGCACATGATGCAGGGCAGGGAGCCCTTGGTCTTTCCCGGAAGAGATTTCTGATGCAAAGGAGCAGTCTGTAGCTACTGCTAATACATTGGTTCCTGCGGACCCCTCACTCAGCTCAATGCTGATACCATGCTCGTTTCATGACCCCAGTCTGTGTAAGAGTATTGTGTATGTGAACCCTGGTAGATAACTCTAGCTAATGAAAAAAGAAAAGTAAAGAAAAAGAAAAGAAACAAAAAAAGGAAAAAAAGTCATCTTTCATGTATTTTGAAAAGATTGAATAGCTATTGTCTTGATGTTACAGCTAGAACTATAATCAGTCCCGTGCCTTAACAAATGCCATGGCAGTTACCAAGAGCCTGCAGAGTCTGGTCTCCTGATGTCTTGGCTTCTCTGCCAATGTATGATTTCACAAGTTCAGCCTACAAAAGCCTGGAAGAGCTGCTTTTCAATCCCTTCTGTCGTCTGAGAGAGCTGGAAAGTAGGGGCTCAGATCCCTTTATTCTTAAAGAAATGAGAAGCTTAATTTTAACTTTTGTTCCTGCCAGCAAGGTTTTAACTCGAGTACTGAAGTCACGTCCCTTTGACAGCTTGAAGGGAGACATGCTGTAGGAAAGCAAGCTGCTAGGTCTGCTCGCTTGATTCTGCTGCACCCTCCGTCCCATCTTTTTTCATTGGTGTTACTGGGAGCTCCAGTTGTGGAGGAAATGTGGAACAAGCACTGTGATTTGGAGGAGTTTCTTCTCCCATTTTGGCTCTGTGTATGTATTAGTCCTTGTCCTCCGAAGTCCAGCAAAATGCACACCGCTCAATGTTCTTAGCTGGCCGCTGAAAGGCAGCCCTTTTGCCTGAGACAGCTGGCGGGCTGTTATCACTCAGCTGCGTACAATCACTTGCCTCACATTGCTTTCCAGCTTTGTTGCTGGTGTTGTCCAAAAAACCCCAGATTTACTTCATATTTTTGCTCAGTGTAATACTCGCACGTGATGTCGTTCTTGGCTGGCCAACAGAAGGGAAAATAACGTTATGTTGGGTTGTTATCCGGAAAGCTTTATAAAGCAAGAGTTTCTCTTGCTAACGTACTGGTTTGCTTGCAAGTTGCAGAGTATGGCTTGTGTCGAGACGGCTGTTTTCAGGTCCCCAAAACCGAATGTGAAATGGACCCTTAAAGAGGCCTTTTGTCTGAGAATGCCAAAGTTTCTATCATAAAGCAACCGCCATTCTGTGCTGCGACTTTCCCTTCAGATGGAGAGACGGTAACCGTTGTCCTACAGTAATAAATTAGAGCAGGAAGCAAAGCAAAACCGTAAGCTTCTTTCAGCAGTTTTAATGAATTGTCCGCGATGAATTTGCCCTCTGTGGCGTGCCCTAACGGTTCAGAAATGCAAGCTGGAAAACAGTGGCTCAGTGTTTCTCTGAGAAGTTACATGAGATTTTTGTGTTCGCTCTGTTACTCTGCTGTTTTGGAAAGAGAATAGATTCTGCTAGTTTAAAGGAGGAGTAAAACATAAAACCATCATACCGAGGATAGAAATGGATATCCATCAGGTTTGAGGACTAGCCAGGTCAAATCACAAGATCTTCCAGCACATGCTTTCTGGAATCAGGTCTGCACGTCTGAACGGGTGGGTGTGTGCGCAGAGCTTTGTTGTGCACCCAAGAGTCGCTTCTAGAAAGGGCCGCAGAAGCCGAGCGGCCCCAAGGGCACGCAACCTGCACGAGCAGCGTGCTGCTATGGACGGAAGAACAGCAGGCTTGCAACTCCCTCTGTGCCCCGCACCTCCTGGGAAGAGCTGGTGAGCTGTGGCAGTCTGATGCACGTACCCATAGCTCTTGGCAGAGGCTTAGCCGTGTGGCTCGGGGGCTGCGGTGCTCTTGGCTAGTGGCTGACCGGGTGTGTCATCTCCCAGTCTGCAGTTACGGTTCATTTCAGGGTGTTAACGACGTTAAGGCGCACGGTGAGGGGCACCTTCCCTTCAGTCCGGGTGGTTTGGGTTGCCCTTTGCGCCAATGCCGATGGCTATCTTGAGAGTTTATCTTTTGAGAGAATCACGCTGCAAATGATGTTGGGGCTGGGGGAGAGCGAGGGACTGAAAACAGACTACCTGGAGCTCCGTGGTGAAGTGACATCTTTTTCTCTCTTGGCAAGAGATGAGACAAAACCCCCCAGGTCGGTAATTAACAAAACCCATCAGAAATCCAGTCTCTGAGCCCCTTCCGTTCCTGGCACAGGATGGTGTTTGTAAGGTTGCATTTTTCTTGTGTTTGTAAGATGACATGGAGCTTTTGAAGTGCTTTAATGAAGTGCAGGTCAGAGGAAGAGGTTGAGTCTATTTTCTTTGCACTCAAGTGAGATCTTAAATTTTCACTCGCACCGATTAGAAGGTCAAGGAGCTGAATTTCAAAACATGCCAGGAGATGGAAATCAGCCTGGAGTTTTCTTAGTGTTGTGCGAGCTGGAAGCTTTACAGATATTTCTCTCCGTCTTCAACAACTCCAGACAAGAGTCGTGTCTCTGTGTGGTGCAGGGAGCACAACGCGTACTGCTGTGCTGTAACCAGCGTACCCTACCCATGCGCAAGCGAAACCATGGCACGAGAGACTTTTTGAGAAACTCGTCCTCCTAGAAATCACGCAGGAGATTTATCGGCTGTATGAATTAGTGAGAATTAAATCCCATATAAAATTCAAAGGGTGATCCTTTGCTTTCCTAGACATGGCTGGGGTTTAGTGCCGCGTTAGTGTATATATGTTGTGGTTGGTGCCTGAATTCCAAATGTCATGTCCTTTTGAGACCAGGGACTGGGGACCAGTCAGGAGGGGCCTTCATTCCTCTGGCGTTAACGCAATCTAAGGCGTTGTCTTCAGGCAAGCCCGGTGTGACTCGTCTAACCTCATCTCATTTCTTTCCCTCAGCTGAACTTTGACTTGGATCGTGGCGTGTTCCCTGTGGTCATCCGTGCGGTGGTGGACGAAGGTGATGGTAAGCATGGCGGTGTGCTCCCTTGGTGGTCTTCTAGCTCTCTTTGAGGTTATGCGGTGCCTTCAGGGCAAGTGTCCTTCTTCAATGAGGAAAACATTTGACTTGTAGGAAAGGCTTGGGGAGCCTTTCCAGAATGGAAATGGCACCGGTGCCAGGCACAAATTGGAGCCCGTTGCTTCCTTTCTCTTTGGGTTTTGCATTTGCAGTTGGTAAGGCAAGGAGGGAGTTGGTCTTTTCCCCATCTTTGAGGGGTAAGTTGACTTCATAAAAGCTGTAGCTGACTGTAGGGTGGGCCTTCCCGAAAAAGAAATGGATTTAAAACGCTCGGGCCACTGTTCAACCAGATACAGCGTCGGTCAGCAGTTTAAAATTCTGCTTTTTCCAAAGGGTGCTGAATGGTTACGACAAAAGAGCATACCCTTTGATGAGGGATAATATTGTTGATTATTTGTAAGGCACGTTACCATTTCGGAGAGGGAAGTCTGGTAAATGTTTAGATTGTTACTCACCTCGCACGGTATTTTCCTTAGGGGGGTGCGCGCTTTCGGGCTCCGTGTGTTTGCATTCATTCCGAGCGTCAGCACTGGAAAGGGCACAAGGAAATCACATTTTCTCTAAAATTAGGAGCTGTTGTGGTCAGCGAGACCAGCGTTTCACTTCTGCGTTTTGGAACGTTTCGTACCAAATTTAAGAATAATTAGAAAGGGAAAAAAATCCACTGTTGGTTGCCTTGATTAGTGCAGTCCCTTGCTGGGTTTCTTACGCTGTAGATGTGAAAGCGCTCAGAAACTCATTGCGTTATTTTACAGCGCTCCGAGCAGAGTGAAATAGAACTGGATGAACCAATTTAAAGCGTGCCTAACAAAGCGCAGTGCAACACAAAGGAAATTACTTCTAAAGTGCATCTATTTTTAGCAATTTCAGGCACTGTTAGTAAAATTGACATATATGTGTATTTCTTGACCATAAATATAAAGCGCCTCCCTCTCTTGATAGAGCTTTTGGCAAGGTATTTGTAGTTTCTAATGTTGGGCATGCCTAGAAGGACCAGAAATAGAACGGGAGGCAGCATGGGCAGCACACATTTCTGCTCATAGCATGCCCAGTCTTAGCCACTAATGTCCTGTCATCTTTTTAATAACCTGGAAAGGCAATTGCTTTTAAATCCTCCTCTGGAAAGAATATCAACACAAAAATATGTGGCACTTGAGCAAGATTTGAGGAAATTGTTGTGTATTTTCGGTTCTTTTGTAACTGATGGGGTTGGAAGGAGCTGGCCTTACGTGTTTGGAGCACCTGGAAAATTACAGCTAGCCTGAAACCGCTCGTGTTAAATAGAATCGAATGGCAAATTAAATAGCAGTCTGTTGGTTTGGAATAAATTCTGCCAGGAGATGGTGGCATGCTTTGGGAAAATGGGAGCTTGCAGTGTTAGCCCTCTCCTGTTCCTTCCAGCAGGACTGCTCTCGGGGAAGGGTACAGGGCTTGCTCTCGGGGAGGGCAGGTGCCGCACGGAACGGGTCGCACAGCTCCAGCCAGACTGCCTGGCTGCCGCAAAGGACGTGAAGGGAAGCGATGCCTCTTTCCTCTCATTTGGCTCCTCAAACCGTGGGGAGGGACCTGAGTTTCATTTGCTGAGTGAGCTAGAGCGGCCTTGCTCTTGGCTGGCGGAGGGGGAGCAAGCAGATGCATTCCCAGTTTTGGCCCCCTTTTCCACATGCCATTACGTTCCTGACTGCGCCCAAATTGCCGTGACCAATCCCAGTTACCCAGCAAATCTGCAGGCGTGGAATGGCCTCTCTTCTCCCTGATGCTGCTGTTTCCAAACACGATCTCTGTGCCGCCGTCCAGTGAGTGGTTCCTCTTGTTGTCTCTGGGGGCCCAAAGGAAGCTGTTGAGTTCCTCTCCCTTTTAGACAACACAGGAGTTGCTTCCTTCAGCTGTTAACCTTCTGCCGGCTCTCCTGCACGTGCTGAGCATCGCCCGTACTCATCGGTTCGGCAGGGTGAGGCGGTTACATGCCTTCCCTTCCCTCAGTGACTCCTCCACAACCTCCGTCTCCCATTTCCATATGATGAGTCTGAACATAATTAAGCAAAAGGGTCCAACCAGCTGGAGCTGAACAGAACCTTAGGGTCTTAAACTGGAGAGACTGGGACTGTACCTCGGCTTCCTCTACGCTGTGTTTGCCGAGGGAGCCGTGAATGCAGTACCGAAATCTCTGACAGCCCCTTCTCCATGCTGGTGGATTAAGAGGGAAGCGTCGAGTTTGGAAGAGGGAAGATGTGATGTTTGTCTTTGGGGAAAAAAAAAGTCAGAGAACTAGACAGAGGTGTTTCATTCTCCAAAATTGGTATGAGACAGAAATGTTGTATAAGCATGTCAGATTAGAGTGAAATAAAGTGGTAAGTACCAGGGCTGGAAGTGCAGCCAGTTGCTGTTAAAGCAGATGGGTGTATTAATCTCTGTGATAAATTCAGGTAATTAAACCCAGGAATTTGAGGGGAGAGCAGAATCCCAGTGAGTGCTTTGTTTTGCTTTCCCTCTCCAACCTCTGAAAACAAAGTGGGATAGTTTGGAGTACCCAAGATAACGAAGGCATGGCTGTGTGGGGCCCACCACAGCACCCAGCAGGGTTTTGTTCTTGCTCTGCAAGAGTGTGAACTGAACCAACCTGACGACAAGATGGGAACAGTTTTAAATTGCAAGAGGAGGCGAAAATAGAACAGGTGGTGGTTCCGACACTGTAAACAGACTAAATTCATCCCTGGTAGTTCTATGCTCGTGCTGCTCTCAAGGTTTAACCAAGACTGCTCTTTCTCTTTTTGCAGTGATGGTTGAAGTGACAGGTCATGCCCATGTTCTTCTGGCTGCATTTGAAAAGGTAAATGAGGGGGTTTTTGTCCTTTTTTTTTCCCCTCTGTGCCCATCATTGTACACATAAACATTTCTGTGGGTCATTAGCTGATATGTGTATAACACTTAGCACCGTGGAGTCCTGCTGGCCCGTGACTGGGGTTCCTGAGTGCTATTCAGTACAAATAATTGTGTGCAGCACCTCCTGTGCAGCCTGTAATTATCATTTGTACTGGAACTGGTCACTCAGCTAATTGTAGCTGGTGTTTCCTGCATTGGGGAGAGGGTGTGCCTCAGTGGCTGTGATGTTTAAGGGTGGGAGGTGTTGACCATGGCTGCTACCGTGCAGTTTTCCAGGGCTTTGTGATCTCTGCAGAACCGGATCTGCCGTGTCCAGACCCTGTTGCACCATTGTTTGGCCTTAGTTTACTTGTAGGACCAAACCCTCTTAAAGAATTAAGGTACATCCTGCATAAAGACTTTGAGTTCCGCTGCTCTTCGCTGGCATGTTTGATGTAGCTGGCCGCTGCCTGCCCGGTAAGGCTGAGCCAAGCTGTATGCACAAGCCTTGGTAACAAAACCTCTTCCCGTGATAACTGGACCCTGAAAACGGTTGCAAGATCTGTAACTGCATCATGTTGTGTCTGGTTGTGGTAATACTGCAGACACATAATCCTGGGTGAGTGATACTTGTAGTGACATGCTAAGATGAGGCAAGAGATGCTGGACCAGAGCTGGGCATGTAGAGGGGAGCAGCATCAACCCTGTGCTGTTAGAAGTTCCCCACTTCCAGGCTGGCATGTGGCTGACTTCTGTTTCTCAGTCTGATCAGTTCCTGCTGTATCCCTTGAGCAAGTTGACAGGTCTCACTCTGTTCCTCCTAGGTGGGTGATGTGAATGGTGACAGGAGTCAGAGGGCATAGGAACCACGGTCAGTCCTAAGGAAGCCCTGTGGCTGGAAGATGCTCTAAGTGTTCTACACTTAGTATGTGAAGAAAATGAGTTTTTTGGTGTTAGAAAGGCCGTTCTGAGCGCTGGCTCTGTAGGCAGTGCTACTCCTGGCAATTAGAGATCTGTCAGAAATGAGATGGGCAGCTGCAGCACCACTGGGACCAGGGCAGGGATGTTATTCTTCCAGTTTCCTCCTCCAGCTGATCTGGAAAAACAAAGCACGCTGGAATCCCTCAGTCGTTGGTCAGCAGCGCCTGGGAGAGGACAGCGTGGGCAGCGGGTCCTTGGAGAAGGCTGTAGTGATTGTTCGGACACTTTGGAGGAGAGGAAAATAGATTAAACCACCAGCTTCCTGCATGTCACAGCCTGATTTTGAAATATTCTGCGCACGTTTGCCTTCCTCAGCTGCGAGACTCACCTGTGCCCCCCTGGCTATTGCCTTCATAGCTTTTTGGTTATAGCCAGGTTCAGACTAGGCTTTGGATCTGATGGTGTGAGTATGATTTTTACTTACAAAGGAACGTGTCTAGTTGCTGTTTTCCAAGTATTCGGACACTGCTGTTGTGTGGTTGGAGAGTAGAGCTCTTGCATGAACCTGGGTTTGTCCCAGCTTCCTGTCCTAGCATCCCGTGGCCAGCAGTTGATAATAACACCTTACAGAAAACAGGAAAATACACGTGTATTGGGAATGCGTTAGCATGAGGGCAGAAGGGAAGCTTTGGAAATTTCTGTCTCATGAGACTGGACAGTGGGTTCAACTGCTCCAGGTTCACAAGTGGGATTTCAAGGGTTCTAGGTAACCTCCACGTCCTGTACAGAAGCGCTCAGCTCTGTGGATGCACGGAGGTGATGGCAAAAGCCTCCGTAACGCTGAGGGAGCTGAGCGAGGTGTGCGGCAAAACGGGGAACCAACTAAAGCTGGTCAGGCCATTCCATCAATGCTGGATGATGTCCCGTGTCCAGGTCTGAGCTCCAGGGTTGAAAGTGCTTCCCTTCTTTTTCTAGTCTGTGTGTGCTGTCTGGTGGGGCCACCTCTTCTCATCTTCCACTGAATGTCTAAAACAAGATTTAAATCTTTCTTTTAGTAAAAAGTCAGAGGGCAAAGTGCTTGTTGAGTTCTTTCTCCTCCCTGTTTGATTAAAATATATTCCCCATCCTTAGAATAATTGCAGCTTTTGAAGTATGGGCCCATAAATCCAGAGGAGGTCCTTGCTAATAAGCACTGCTGATGATCACCAGAGCATGCTCAGAGGACAGGCAGACCAGCGGGCCTTGGTAACTTGCTATTTATACGTATCTCTGAGATCAGAATAGTAACCTTGATGCTACGTGTAGTCTGGCCCTGCAGCTCGTCCAAAGGCAGAAGCTTGGCACTCCGTGTTTGCCTGGAGAACAGGACTGTTCTGTCTTCTGGTGCAATGTTGTTGTCCCTTCCTTCTGAACCTCCGTCAGCAAACAGAGGCACATCTGGCACTGCTCACAGCAGCGGGGCCTGCTGGAGGTTCCCCGAAGCCTCCCTTCTGCTCTCCAGAGTGCGGCAGGAGAGTTGGGTTCTTTCAGCTTGGTTTAGGCCCTTGTGGATGCTGGAGAACAGCAATAGCAGGCTGCTGTTCCTAGCGCTGGTCCTGACGCTGCGTGTGTATGGAATTGTTCCAGCCGTGCCTGCTGCCACGGAGCGCATGAAGGGCTGAGGAGGTCGCCGCGGCTCTGAGGACGGCAGTGCGGAGCAGGCGTGACTTGTTTCTGACTCCATCCAGTGGACAAGCCTTGTTGTGAGCCTCATGCCAGCCCCTGGCTCTCTTGGGGCTCTGGCCCCCCGAGCGGCTCTGTAACGGGGTGTTATTTAGGGTGTTAACAGATACGCCCTGCCAAGCCTTGCTGGGCTTGCTGAAGAAGTGTTTGCACGCAGCTGGACTGCTTGCAGCCTGAAAGCATCCAGCGTGCCTGTGGATTTTTGTGTGTGCTCTGACCCAGTTCAGCCAGGTTTAACTCGTGCCAGGCTGAACTAGATCAGCACTGGAGCAGATGAGGAGCACTCTGATACCCTGTTCCACTACCTGCTGGGAACGATTGTCATTCGGGCTGTCCCCGTTATGCCTGTGCCACCCTCCCCCTAGCTGGCAGGCACCAACCCATGACCATGAGTCTGTTCTACTCTTTAATTTGTACACTTCAGCTATTTAACGCATTTCCTTTTTTTCCTGCTAGCACGTCGATGGCAGTTTTTCCGTGAAGCCGTTAAAACAGAAGCAGATCGTAAGTACTTGTTTCCTGTCTGCTGCTTGATTCAAGACATTTGTCTTAGCCCCACTGGTGTCCCACTGGTGTCCCAGAGGTGCCCAAGCATACCCGGTGGGAAGCTTTGGGGTTAGTTCGCTGAGAGCCTGAGATCTCACCTCGTTAGCTCAGATGTCACACGCAAAGGCAGTGAGCTGCTGGTAACCCTGAACGTCAGGTTGGTTGCTGCAGAGCCAGATGTGTGTTGGGGGAACAAATAAGGCAGCGTGGGATGGGCAGAGCCACAGTGCGGGTCTCTGCTCCTCTGGGAGACACTGTGTGTAGATCCAGTCTTCCGTATAGGTAAGGAAATGAGGTCTGTGTAAAGGAGCTGAACCGCTCTGCGCGTTAAGTAGCGTCAATCAGTTTTGTTCATCGACACGGCCCGACGTCCTTGAGTTCTGCGTGTGGTGGTGTGGAGGGATATCTTTGTGGGCTCCCAGTCTCCTGCTTGGAGACCAAAAACCGTTAGCTTCCACGTGTGTGTGTGTGTGTGTGTGTGAAGATATTAGGGGACCTTATGCCTGTCTTCTCCCTGCCCAAGCTTCCTTGTGCCCAAGGCATCTTCGGAGCAGTCCCAGGGACTGAGACCTTCTGGCTCATCCTGCCGGTCCCCTACGAGTATCCTGGTGCTTGAGCAGTCGCAGACACGGTCTTGCTTTGAGGCTGTTGTTTATGTGCCAGACTGCACACGTTATGAGGGGAAGGGAAGAAGGGGGACTGGCAAACAGGGAAACACCAGGGATCTGTAGCCCTTTTTTAGCCCATCCCGAAGTGGTGTGATGGGCAGAAGCTGCGCGGTGCCTTGCCAACACTGAACTTGCATCCAGAGAGAAGTACATAAGCAACTGCAACCTGCTAAGATTGCCAAGAATTGCAGCTTCTGAAAGGAAATCTGGTAGTGATCCTGCCACAAGGGTCAGTTTGAAATGTCTGGAGAAAGAGGTGAGGTTTTGGTTGTCGATCCCTTCACCTCCAGATGTGCACTGCATTTCTGCTTTGAATGCTTCACCTGCTCGCGATCGGTGGCTGGGGTTTCCTGACCTGAATTTAAAATCCTTTTACTACCAAGAAGGTCATTAAGTGCTTTGAGTGGACATTTTTTGCTCTAAGATGTTCCTTCCAGTCCCCAGGTCAGAAAAGAGCCACTGGGACCGTATCGGTTAATCAGATACCGAAATCGCTTTGGTAGTTCACTGCCTGTCCTTCGGACGTGCTCGTGCCCGGTGACAGCAGTGTCAGCCCCGGCTGCCCGAGCTTTGCGCCGGCGCTAGCGGTGAGTTTCTTGCCGCTGCAGCCTGACGTCTGTTCTGAGCCTTCTGTGTCCTAGGCTGCCCTGCGCTCCCCTCCCTTCCTTGGTGCTCAGCTTGGCCGTGTTGCAGCATGGTCTCCTGGCTGGTCGACTGATCCCACAAGTATTTTTAAGCGAGACGGGCAGGGGCTGTTTCAGAAGGGCGTCTTGCCGAGCGTGCAAAGGCGGCTTTGTAGTGGGAGCGTCCAGAAGAGCCGTGCCTCTGAGGGGACAGCGGGTGCGTTGGGCTGCAAGAGGCTGCCTGAGCGCTGGGGGGGCAGAGCAGTGGCGTGCCGGCGGGGCCTCGTTCTCACGTATTCTTCTGATCAGAGAAGAGCATTCATGAGCTGATGCAAAGCCGCTCATTTTTCTTGCCTTGTGGGTTTTTTTTTGGCGGGGGGGATTCTTTAATTTTTTATTTTTTTTATTTTTAAACAGTGCTTCCATGACTGCGAGCTCTCCGAGTCGGTGCTGGGTTACCGTGCGCTGTAACGCAGCGCGTGTGCCGCTCTCCATTTAGCCCTCCGGACTCCCCAAATGGAGGGCTGTCTTGTTGGGAGCGCTCTCCAGGGCAGTTCCCACCCTCCCACAGCACGGTTTTAGCTGACTCCTGCAGTGAAACACTGTGTGCTTGTCTGTCTTTACTGGCAGAGCGTGGAACCTTCCCACTCAGTGTTTGGTTGTGGGTACTTTCTTTTTTTTTTTTATTGGCAGTTTGTAAAATGTAATGCTTGTATGGTCTCTCCTATGGCTTTTAAAATTAGAAGGAAGCCCTTGCTAGAAGAACACACAGTACTGCTGAAACTGAGATAGCATCTGCACCCATAGGAGCAGAGAGCAGAGGTATAGAGTATATGCCTGAAGTAAACCATCTGCAGAGCATTGTATGTTCTTCCCCATCACTGCTTTGCTTTTGCCTTCCCCTCCTTGCCGTTGCCAGGATCGCCGGGTACCGTTTGCGTGCATCGCTCTCTAAAGCTCTTTGGGAGCAGGAAGCAGCAGCTAATGAGCTGAACTGCTTTGCTCTCTCAGCTGAGATCAGTTAGGACCTATGTACCGACCTGTTTAAAGAAATTCAGCATGGATGAATACAAACAGATGGATCAGCAGAAAAACATGACCTGGGCTGGGCCGGTGGCTCCTGTGTGCATCAGCTGAGGCTGTATGTGGCAACAGAAGCCTTTGGAAGGGTGACGTGGTGTAGGGTGGGTTGGAGAAGCATGAAGGTGAAGGACTGTGTTGTGTAAAATCACCTACTCCTTATTTACTCTTACTCTTTTAAAACCTAAAGATCTTTCTAGTAAGAGCCTTGTTGCACTGCTCACCCTTTTCCTACTGGGACATGAGCTTCTCAGGGTTTTTAGAGGCAAAAGGAACGCAGACTCCTGCGGAGACTCTGGTCTTTCCCTTCCTGATCTCTTCTGTGTTTTGAGCTGACCAGTTCCGTACTCCCTGTCACCCATCGTGATCCTCCGAGGAGTCAGGGTGCCGTAACAAGACTCCCTTTGAAATGTCAAATTACAAGAGAACATCTCCCACATATTTGTTCCCAAACTTCCTGGGTGAGCTGTGAGCTGCTGCAGAGGATTTTGCTCAGCAGTCCAACAGCTGACCTCACTGCCTTGAAATGCAGGCTGGAACAGCTCGTCTGTACGCTGGGTGCTGAGTGAAACGGGGCGACTCTGGAACTAGTTTGTGGAAGCTGCCGTGTCCCAGCTCGGAGCATTTCTGAACTGGCAGACGGGCTGGCTGTAGCTCGCTCCTGCCCCCATCGTGGCACACGCTGTCTTCTGCAGCACTGAAATCCCATGGCAAAGCCATCGCTCTGCTGAGCACCCGGCTTGAGAAAAGGAGAGGAGAGAGGCAAATTCCACGTGGAAATGCCAGAAGCCCTGGGGCTGAGCTGTTGGAGCACCGGGTTCCCGGTGGCTCGGCTTCACCGCATGGTGTCAGCTGGCCAGTTGCTGGAGACAGCAGGAAAGCGTTTCCTTGCCCCGCTTGTGAGATGTGTCCGTCGGATGCCTTGCAACCCCTTCACAATTTACCTGTTGCGGGGTTTTGTTTGGAGAAACGCGCCCAGCTCTGGGGAAGGTGCTGGGTACCACCGAATCGCGGGGGACCGGTATCTTTGTGCATCCTTGTAGGGGCTGCTCCTCCCAGCTGTGAGAGTGTCGTGCTGTACTGGCTGGCTGAGCTAGGGAACAGGGGAGAACACCCCACAGTGCAGAGGGGTCTCGCCTTACTGGCACTCGAACCGTCAGCCGTTCTCGCCTCCGTGCCTTAATTCAGCTGCTCGGTGGAGTCTGCAGGCAGCTGCCAGTGTTTGAGTAAAGGCATGGCTTGGAGGAGCATGTCCCAAGTTTGGGGCTGTGAGCAACTTCCCCCTGCGCCTACAGTGCTTTCTGCCCCAGAATTCAGAGGTGCCACCAAGGGCCTGGGGACGGTAATAAGTGCCGCCACACTAACGTAGGGTTGTCCCTCGAGCGCTTCTCGTGCTAAGGGAGATGGTTCCTCCACCTTCAGTAGCTTGACCTTACGCCCGCAGGTGGTGACCAGGGAAGTGATGCGCTGCTGTGGACGTGCCAGTAATGAGCTGTCAGCACAGCACCTCTGCTGAGGTTACAAAGATGGGTGGAAGTTCATCCTGGGTAAAGCTGCACAGTGTTTCACAGAAGGGAAGGACTGTGGAAGGCTGATTGCCTCTGGCTCATTTGAGCTATGGGTGCATGTTCCCTCTTGATCTGTGAGGCAAGCAGATGACTTGTTTTTTAGATGATTTTGATATTCACAAGAGTGGCCAGCTGGGCTCCCTGCTCAGACCAGGCAGGATGAGCAAGGAGAGACTCATTCTCCCAGCTATCCTTTATGATTCTTGTTTCTGTTAGCTTTTTCATGTCGCTATAGAGGAGCTGGCTGTTGTGGGTATCACATGGACATTTTGACTGGTCAAAACGGAGGGGAGGGGACGTGGTCACAAAACAGCGATGACAGAGCAGCTAGAACTCCAACTGTTATTTTCTTCCCCAGGTTGACCGGGTGAGCTATCTGCTTCAGGAGATCTACGGCATCGAGAACAAAAACAACCAAGAGACCAAGGTAAAAGCGCTCAGGAGGCTCCTGCTGAAGAAGCCCGGGGTGGCAGGTCCTCACTGTTGTAAGGCCCAAACAGTCAGTGGAGTTGTGCTGAGATAAGTTCAGATAATGTGAGGCTCTTGAGGATGTTGGCTGGGGCTGGGATTGCTGGGAGAGAAGGGCATCAGTGCCCCATGGGTGTTTCAGAGCACTGATTTTTAGGTCTTATAGAGACAGCCGTGGGCCTGGCACTGCCTCTCTGCAGTCAAGGCAATCATGCCTGGTGTCCGTGCTTTGCTCCTGTGGTTCCTTCCCGTTCTGTTTGTGGAGGGACTGCACATTCCTGCAGCGTTGCAGGGAACTGGGCTGTCTAGGGCATGCCAGTGTCCAGAGAGCAGCCTGCGTGCCCCAGCAAGAGGGAGCACAGCATCACTGAGGGATGTGTCTGCAAGTACTGTGACCGGAGACCATCTTCGGGCAGGAGCTGCTGCTGAATCCCAGCTTGCTGCCCAGCCCCCTGCTTGCTCTAGCCTTACGTGGAGCTGCCCTTTGCTGCCACCTGGGCTGCGGAGCGTACGAGTGCTGGCCTCAGGATCAGACCGCTCCGGCGTGTGGAGCGCGTGATTTGCAAACAGAGGAGTCCCCACCGAGGGAGACAAGCAGGATTTCCGCTCCACGCGAGGCAGTGTCCTGCCCGAAGCATCCTGTGATCTCTGCCTGTGCCAGCAGGTAGCACCTGAAGAGGCAGGAGGGAGAAGTCTTTTCAAAGATTTTTCTTGCCCAGGGTGTATCTAAGAGGATTGAAGGCTTCTGTTTGGGTCCTCTAGGGTCTTGTGATGATTCTTTTGATCCAGCGATCACACAGTTGCGGCCCACCAGACAAGTGGCCTGGGGCCATTTTTGTTCTTCGTGGTATGCTCAGCAAACCACGTGGCTGGGGAGGCTGGAAGCCTGCCCTCCCTGCCCCCCGAAACAGATGAGGAGTGCGTGTGACGGGGCGGGCAGGCTGCTGGCAGAGCCAGCCGGCTGGGTGTGGATGTGGCAGCAGATGCTCCTCACTGCAGTTTACACCCCTTGCCCGTGGTCTAGCATGCCTTAGTCCTGGTGACCAAAGGGACCTCGTGAAGTGGGACCAGGGGGAGGGTGGCCCGTACTGGGTCGTCGGTTTGGTGGCCGCTGACGTAAATTCTGTGGCATCAATGGGGAGACTGTGGGGTTCTTGGGTGTCAGCGAAGAGAGCTCTTGTGGTTGGAGAGTGGGTTTCTGCTCCCAGCGACAGCTTGTTTGGTGGCTCTGCTCCAGTTTCTGGGGCTCCGAGTGAGTGAAAGACTAGTGCGATGCACGGTCCTGCTGAATGGGTTTGCACTGACCTTTTTGCCAAGGTGAGCATCCCAGGCTGGTTCTCCTGCAGCTGCATCAACCTGTGCCTGCACAGGAGACTGGTGAAGGCGCTGTGGCAGGACAGCCGCTCACTCCGTCACTTGTGCAGAGGACCTGTAGAAACTGAGCTGGACGTGGCTGGAGTGCCGCCTTCTCTCCAGCCGGGGGGCAGCCTGACCTGCTGCCTGCTGCAGTCAGCAAGCAGCTCCTTTGGGGGCTGCTCCCTGCCGTGGGCTTGGGGCAGAAAGGCTGGACTGCTGAAGAGCCCGCTTCCGTGCTGCCTCTGGGAGCCACCAGGCTGGCAGGCAGGAGCCTATTCTTGGTTCCCCTCACCCAGGGGGATCCCTACCCGAAGGGGCCCCCCTCGGCACGCAGCCCGGCTCTGGGGAGGGACGGCTGTGCTGTGAACGTGGCGCAGTGCCCTGGTCTGTGGCCTTCAGTGAGCTCAGAGCAGAGCCCCGAGAGGAAGGAGTGCCCATAGCAGGACTCCGGGGGCTGGAGCTTGCTCTCCTTGAGAAACCCCCGCTGAGGGCTGCGGAAGGAGGGTGCCAGCTCTCTCACAGCCTGTTGGGTGGGAAATTTCCCGAGGCTTCGGAGTCCCTTGGCAGTTCGACACGGTCCTTTCCATTCACATGCCGACGTCTTGCCTCTCATCGCAGCCTTCAGACGACGAGAACAGTGACAACAGCAACGAGTGTGTGGTTTGCCTGTCGGACCTCCGCGACACCCTCATTCTGCCCTGCAGGCACCTCTGTCTGTGCAATTCCTGCGCTGACACCCTGCGCTACCAGGCCAACAACTGTCCCATCTGCAGGCTGCGTGAGTATGTGCCCAGGAAACAAGGGCATCTTTCTCCTTCCTAGGCTGCTCGTAAGTCAGTACAGCGAGAGGAGCGCGTATTTTATATACCCCACCCCAAGGCTCAGCACCAAAAACGCTGCTGCTCTCACTGGCATCTGGAAATTCCTAAAATAACTGTCCTCGAACAGGGAAGGAGGAGAGCGCGTGGGAGAACGGTCCTTTGTCCAGTGCCTCCCTGGCCACTCGCCCTCTCCCTGGGGTGGATCTGAAGGTGCAGGTGCTCCGGGCTCAGCTCAGCTCCCAAAAGATGGAAAAAGCAGAACGCTCCTGCTGACACTCAGGCAGCGCTTGCTGCGTTCCGTGTCTTGTCTCAAAAGCGCAGAGGCACGGGGGATGCTTGAGACAATGCCCGTGTTTTTGCTGGAATAGTCAGGTTGTGTGTTTCACCCCGCGCTTGCCCTCTGAGCTGTTTGATCCTTTCTCATTGATACTTCTCAGGAAGAGAAAAAAGGGCTTAAGACAGATGTTTGGCCTGAGAAATTAAGTCTAAACAGTTCAAACCTGGCAAAATGCAGTAACCAAAAGCCAGATCTTATCAGGGGAAGTGCCAGACGGCTTTGACTATAAGTAGCACAACTTCAAACGCAGGAGCAGCGTTATCTCGTTTGTGTGCTGCAGCGGGGTAGGTTGGGTTTGTTTGGAAACGGCCCCAACGTCTGACTTCTTGGGAATGTTTCTGGGGAGTGTGGAGGCAGCGAGGATAGATACGCACCTCTGGCTCTGGGCTAATCTTGCAAGCAGCTGGGTGCAACAAGAAATGCCTGGGCTTTTCTTGATGTATGAGCAAGTTCTTACAGCTGCCTCGGAACAGATGTCTGGCTCATTCACACGCGCCCCTGGCTCAGAGGAACTGAGAATATTAAAGATCTGCAGATAGAAAACGGGGCTGTGGGCAGGAAGCGGAGATCAAAGCTCTTGTGGTGGGAGGACCAAGGGATCGCTGTGCTAGTTCAGCCGCTAACCCTCTGGCTGGGTTTGCAGCCGTTGCAGAGCCTCTCACCACCATAGTGCTGGCCGCTGAGCGAGCAGCTGATGGCAGGAGCGATGCTTCCAGCGCCAGCCGGGCCCCAGGGATGAGACTTGTGGGGTCTGAGTGAACCCAGAGTGGTTTTACGTGAGTTCTCCCCATCCTGTAGCTTGCAGTGCGTTGCCCACGGCCGAGCTCGTGGTTTTCTTACTGTGTTGTACCGTATCAGGCCTGAAGCACCTCTGTACGTGACTGTACCGGGGTCAGCAGCGCCTGTTCTCAGCGAGGGCTACGTGTACCCAGATTTTTCTGGCCACCAGATCTCTCCCCAGTATAGACCCATCAGCTAGAAGCCAGACCACAGCGCTTGGCTTTGGTGTGCTCCATGGTCCTGCTCCCGGTGCGCACCAGGAGCTCTCCCATGCCGACGGCGTGTCTGCGGCGAGCTGAGGAGCTCCGGCACGAGCCTGGCCCAGCCTGACCACCTGCCTGCTGTTCTCTCCTAGCCTTCCGTGCCCTGCTGCAGATCCGGGCTGTGAGGAAGAAGCCGGGGGCTCTGTCGCCGGTGTCGTTCAGCCCCATCTTGGCACAGAGCGTTGATCATGATGAGCACTCTGTGAGTACCTTGGAGCAGTGTACAAAGCTTGGGTGCTGGTGTCAGCGTGGGTGGGCAGATTGTGCATGCACGAGTTGCTCAGCCTGATGGCCAGCGTCCCTGGGACCTCGGGAGGTGCGCTCGGGCCTTGGAGCAAGGTCTTGCTGGGCAGCGCAGCCTCTCTTCTCAACCCTGCTGGAGAGCCAGCCCTTGTGGTTTAGTAAAAGGACTGTTTATACCAAGTGCCCTCCTGTCGTTTGGAGGAAACAGATCCACAGAAACCTCAGTCGGAGAAGGTTTCTCAGGGCCCATCCCAGCAGAAAAGTGACGGACTGTGGGCATGGCAAAGTGGGAGCTGGGAAAATGTCGGAGGGGGTCACAGTTTGACTTGCACACACATCTGTGTGACAGCACGCTCTGATGAAATGCCCTTGGCATGGGGGTTCCCAGCATGGTAGCAGAAAAGCCTCTTTGTGCCAGCCTCCCTGCGTGAGCGTGGGATGGAAGCGTGGTGCTGGTGGCCTCAGGGCCGGGTCGCACGTCCCCGACGCGGTAAGGGCAGCAGCTTGTTGCCTGAGCAGTGCTGTTGCACCGCTGGCCCTGGCGAGACACGTGAGATCAGAGTGAGGAGAGGGAGACCTGCATCTAGGTCATCCTTTCACAGGAACAGAGAGAGATTGTCCCAGAAAATGCCTGGTTTTATCCATCTGCCCTCTGCAGCGGTGTAGCCCTGCTGCCTTCAGCTGGGGCTAGGAAAGAGGACAGGGGAGAAGCCCCGAGGGTGGCTGTGAAGTAGAGCGTGGTGTGTAGAGGAAGCAGGTGCTGTCACCTGGAGCGAGGTGAGAGATGCTCTGTGTCTCTTCGTGTCGCTGGCCTCAAGAAAGAACTTCTTTAAAACACGCTTTTCTCTTGACAGTGTCCTTTTAAACCCCTTAAAGTGAGCACTGTCTCCCTGCCCAGCAGGAAGCCTAGAAGGGAAAGAGTAAGTGGACTTGGTTGCATTCGCTCCTATGGCAGTTCTTTGCCCGCGGTGTCACTGGCGCGTGGACGTGTCACACACGCGAAGGCTTGCTAACACGCTGGGTCTGACCGGCGCCCCTGCACAGGCTGTGACACTCCACGTACTGCCGCCGTGTCAGCGGTGCGACGCTCACACCCCGCACGGACCGTCACTAACCTCCCTGGTTTGCGTGCGGAGGAGTAAGCAAGATGGAAGCAGCTTGCCGTGGGGGCCTGGCACTGACTCTCAGGGACTGACCCCAGGTCCTGAGCCTGGCTGCTGTACAGTTCCTGGCCAAGATGGTTTTGTAGCTTTGTAGGACGGTGGGCAAGCTGCTGTCCCCTTGGCTCACCCAAAAGCTTCCTTGCACTTGTCTCACCCCCCTGGCAGTTTGGCCTGGGCACATCTTCTTGTGGTTTCCACCGCGGTGCTGGGATGTCGAGGCACACTTGGACCAGGTCTTGCGTTCAGGCTCACTGGCTGCAGCGGGCTGTCTTGCTTTTACAGAACTAGGAAGGATGGAGCTCGTTTTGTTGGGGACTCTCTGAGCTGGTGTGAGAGCGTGTAAGTGGAATTGCCGTGCTGGGGGCCGTGTGGATGGCAGGAGCCGGGAAGGGGAAAGGCGAGGGAGGACCCCAGGCCAGGAGTTGTCTGTGTTTGTCCCATCAAATGCAGCTCCAAATGTCACCTGTATCAAGGAGGCTGCAGTTTTCTTTTGCTCCAGCCAGCCTGGATGCTCAGCCTTATGAGCAATGCGGCTTGCTGACCTTGTCAGGTCTGGAGAAAACCTGAGGCTGGGTTCAGGTAAGGAGGCTATTGCAAGCTCAGCATGACCTGGCTCTCCGCAAGCCTCCTACAGCGACTAGCAGCGCTCCCGCTGGGGCAGTGGCCTCTGGGGGTGGCACGCTGGTAAGTGTCCCAAGAGAGAGCGGCATCTCTTAGGGTTGTTTGAAGGCTCAGTAACTTGCAGTGAGGGTGTTGCAGCCATCGGCTGAGAAATCCTCCTCCGGCCTCTGAGCTGTGCCGCAGAACCCGAACTTTCACCGCAGCGAACCCCAACGAGCAGCCTTTGAAACCCTCACGCCTTGGCCTGCACAGCCGGGAAACATGTCCCAGGCTCCAGCCGGGGAGTTTCATCTCCCTGACTTTTCTCTCCACGAAACAGCACCTCCAAGCTGCGGTCTGGAAATAAACTGTTTTCGTGGGGATGGCTTTTGGCCCCACCGCCTACAGGTGGCAGCAACTGTGAACAGATTCCTTGTTCCGCTGACCCCGGGTGCCACCCGTCCTCTCCTCCCCGTCGGATCTAGCTCCTTCTGTGACCACAAGTGAGTCAGTTCGTCAATCGACTCGCCCCAAATTAATGGCTGCGTTGGAAAAGGCCGCTGGGCAGGCTCGTCTGCGGCCGTGTCGTTGGGAGAGCGAGCACGGAGGAGCTGCGCGAGTGCGTGGCCAAGCTCGGCAGCAACGCGCCGTCTTAGGTGCAACACGGAATCACCCCCCTGAGGGTGCAGGGCTGGAACAGCTTGATTCAGTGTAAGCCTGGGCTGCTGCAGTCTTGCTTCTTTGTTTGCAGCGGGCTGGGTTGAGCTGCCTGCGACCTACTGGGTTGCAGCATAAACCCCGTTTATCTCGGGCTCCACAGGACCCTGATGATCAGGAGGATTTTGGGAGTTAATCCAGTGTTGGTTTAATGGCTTTGCAAGGGTGCCTTCGGCTGGCAACTCACTGAGTTACAGAGGGGATGGAAGTGGTGCGGTGTTGCCCTCCTCCCTACAGGGTCAGTGGTTCTGTCGTGCCTTCCCTGTCTGCGGAGGTGACGGTGCGGAGAGCCAGCGTTAGCAGCTGAGGGGACCGAGTCCCTGGGAGAAGGGCAAGTGCTGTGGGCTCCGAGGAGCGGCTCCCAGCTGGCGCACGCGTTCCCCCCTCTCAGTGACGCCGGCGGTGCTGTGAAACAGCCGTGTGTGCCAAGGCTGGAAGCACAAGTGGAGTGCTCAGTTTCCGAAGCATTGGAGGAACTTGTAGGAGAAAAAATCCAAACGTATTTTATAGCAGCTTTGTTAGGATCCTGCTTTCTCACCCTCCTTGTCCAGCTCTTGAAATCATGGTGGGGGGTGCCCAGCCTTGTTCCGGCTTGCTGAGATGCCCGGTCTCTCAAGCATCGCTCTGGAAATTGGCCTGGAGCATCAGCAGCATTGCAACCCAAAGGGGAACGTGTGGCTGAGGCTCTCTGGAGCAGTGGCTGTGAGGATGGGCTCCCTGGGAGCACGGTGTGGGAGGCGCAGGGCTGGGTTGCAGCTGGACCTTCCCTTTCTAGGGGGACTTCCAGCCTGGGGAGGGCTCCATAATGTCCCCCTCTCTTTGTCACCCACAGAGCTCTGACAACATCCCTCCAGGCTATGAGCCCATTTCCTTGCTGGAAGCGCTGAACGGCCTTCGCTCTGTTTCCCCCTCCATCCCATCAGCTCCTCTATACGACGAAATCAACTACTCCGGCGTGGTGGATGGCATGCCGCCTGCGAGCCGACCGCTGGTTGGCATGGACAGAGCCGTGGAGAGCAGCCACCAAAAGGGCAAGCGGAGCAAGTCTCCAGATAGGTCAGCATGGGAACGGAGGGGTCCGCTCCTCTGGCCAGCCCCCAGGGCATGTGGCCACGGGCAGTGGGAGGCAGGAGAGGGCTCTGGCGGGTCCCGTCGCCAGACCAGCTAGCTCACAATTTTAGGAGGCCAGCAGGTACTTGTGCCAGTGAGAGAACTGGCACACTGCCTGTGTGTTCAGCCCAAGGTACCTAGCTTGTGTCTCCCGAGAGTTGGCTTTGTCACCAGCGGGAGGAGAATTTCTAGCAAGAATTCATCCAGACTTCGGATGGGAACATCTTTCCAGTGCAGTTACTCCCTCAGTTTGCATTTGACATCCAAACCATGTTGGATTTCATTCAGCTTTCCGTGGAGTTTCCCAGGAACAAAAGGGTGGGGAGAGAAGTGACCTGAATTTCAGAGCACAAAGCGCTGAGTGACATCCTTTAATTGTCTCGAGCCTCCTCTGTCGGCCTCGTGAGGAAGATGTGGGGGTGGATGCCGGGGAGCGGGCAGCCCTCTGCGGATGCCCTTCGTGTGTCCCTTGCAGATGGGGTCAGACCGGGCTTGTTCCCGGCACTCCTCCCCATGCTTCATCCCAGATTTCCCCTGGGAAGGCAGCCCCTGCCGGGGCGAGGCGCAGCGTGGGGCCTTGCTTTCCATGCGAAGGCAGGGTTTGTCTGACCGGTGTTACCGTGCCGGAGCTCTGCGCCGCTTGGCTCTGCCCCAGAAACGCTCCCACCGCCGCCGCCGTTCTCCGTGTAGCCGATCCTGGAGGGCCCTGGTGAATTTAGCTCCACAGTGTGAGCTCCTGCCCCTGCTGCGGGCTGATGCTGCTGGCGGGGGGACAGCGCGGGGGATGGTGACAACCTGAACTGCCACCACCAAATCCGCCAGGGCTTCTTGCCAACGGGGTTTCTCTTACCACAGCACGCTACGGTCTCCCTCGTCCCCGATCCACGAGGAGGATGAAGAGAAGCTGTCCGAGGACTCCGACTCGCAGCCAGCGCTGAGCGGGGGTGAGCTGGTCCTGAGGGAGACCAGCTCTCCAGAAGTAAGTGTGCGCTGCTGGGGAGCTGCTCAGAGCCGGAGCTCTGCTGGGGGGGCTTTGTCCAGGACACGAGAGGTGCCTCGGGCAGGGCCACCACTTCCTTGGTGACAGGGTGAAGATGAGCTTGTTAGCATGAGTACCCCGGAGCCTTTATTTACCCGTCGGACTCCCCAGGGAAGGATGTAGCCGCTCTCTGTGCCCCTCACACGTCTTGGGGAGCTGGGGGGAAGGGTGGAAAGCCGTGGCAGAGCTGACGTTGGGGAGCCCAGCGGTGTTTGGGGCAGGGTTGGAAGTTGGGCCTTGCTGGGCTTCCAGCACCCGTGGCCATTGCCTGTAAACCCCTCTGTCCCGGCCCACGGTGCCGCAGCGCTGGTGGGTGGCCCCTCGCTTCTCGGCGAAACGAGTCCCTGGCCCTGAGCGCAGCGCCCTGGAGACAAGCGCAGCAGAGGCCTCCAGCCCGCAGAGGTAACCCGTGCTGTTGTCCTTGCAGAGCGTGGCAGGGGAGGAGATCGAGGAGACCTCGTCCCTGCAGCAGGGTAGGTGTGCACTCCTCCGCGCGGGTGGCCAGAGCTCCTCTCGGTGCCCAGCTCTGCTCTGGTGGGACGGGGACAGCTGGGGAGTGGACACAGAGTTGGAAACATCCGACCTCTGAAATCCGTCTCTGAGCTGCTGGGCTTCACCAGCGAAAGGTGCCAGGGTCTCTCCTGGGAAGGAAAGTCAGCAAGTCTCCCTGGCTTGGTTGCCCAGCATCTGTCCTTGCTGTAAGCTCTGCACAAGGGGGGCTGTCCACACCACGGGCCGTGTCCTCACACGGCTCAGGGGGGAGACGGCCGCAGCCCTGGGCGTGCAGGATGTGCCCCGTGTCTGTGGAAGGGGTCTGCGGTGCTGTCAGCATCCAGAGGGCGGGAGGGGAGTGCCGGGGCGTGAGCCTGCGTCCGAAGAGGTGGCCCTTCGGCACCGTGACCTGGGCCGGTCTGAGCGGCCCTCCCAAGCCCTCTGCGGGGCGGGGGGGTGCCCAGGGAGCTGCCTCGCCTGGAGGAAGGATCTCGGCCCATCCTGGCTGCGCGCCCCTCGGAGCTGGGCTGCGCTCTGAGGGGCCGCGCTCTCGGCTGGTTCTAGGTAGCCGCCCGCCCTCCGTCGAAGACGTCCTGCAGGACGGCAGCTGCAGCGAGCACAGGAGCCTGACGCAGTCCGAGAGCGACCCGCCGGTAGACGTCTACCTGCCAGGTAATGGCCGCGCCGTTGGGGCCTGCGGCATGCTGCCAGCCCGCTGCGCTGGCGGCTCCGGTGCCCGAGGTGGGGGTGGGCCGTGTGCCTGGCCCTGGGCAGTCTGCCCCGCCGCGCCTTGGGGTGGGACAGGGACACACCGGCCCGGAGCGTGGGCAGAGTGAGCTGTGGGCGAGGGGGGCTGACACGGAGGTAACCTGCCCCCACTTCTCTCTCCTCCTCCTCCTCACCCTTTTGTCTCTGTCCTTCCCCTCCTTTCTCCTCTCCGAGCGCCTGCTCGATGACACCGCTGGTGTGACAGTGGCCCCCTGTGCCTGCCCCCANCCGTGCTTTGCACAACCGCCGACTGTTGTCGTTGCAGCCTGTTCTCTTCCGCAGAGCGGCGGTCTGTTCTGAGTACCTCTCTAATGTCCCCTTCCCTCTCTGTCTGCCTTCCTCCCTCCTGTCTCGGGCAGCACTGGGTCCTGATTCCTGCTCTATCGGTATAGAGGAGTAACGTGGTACGTCTTCTCGTTCTTACCCATCGCTGTTGTGCGGGGCAGCGGGGCGCCGCCGGGGAAGGGAAGGCGGCTGACCCCGGCCAGCCGTGCCGGGAAGAAGGGGGCAGCGAACCAACCCTGGCCGGCCTCCCTTCCCGCTCCTGGCACCAGCATCCCCGCACCCCGCGGGCTTCCCCGCTGTCCCTGAGTGCCAGGACACCCCGGCAGCGCAGCGGAAACCCTAGGCCGCCCCACCGGCTTCTGCCGGGCTCCTGGGTGGGGGCTCTGTCGCCTCACGGCTACCGGCAGTCGCTGCGTCCCCTTGGTCCCCCCCATCGTGGACGCGGGGCAGAGGGGATGGAGCTGGTGGGCCAGCCACGGCAGGAAGGGGGTGGCACAGGGGTGACGCTCTGTCCTCTCACTGTGGACCAAGCACCTTAGTGTCACCC
>VWZZ01007299.1:211699-237464 GCA_013399095.1 Psophia crepitans | reverse complement strand
AAGCAAACACAAGGCAAAGGCAACAAAAAGGCAAGGGTAAAAGCAAAGCCAAAGCCAGGCAAAAGCCCAAAAAGCCCATGAAGTCCAAAAAGCCCAAAAAGAAAATTAAAGGAAAGAAAAAGAAAGAGGCAAGGCAAAGGCGAAGGGAACAGTGAAGACAAGGGCAAGGGTGAAGGCAAGGGCAATGGGAAAGGCAAGGCCCCAGGTAACAGCAAAACCAAAGCCAGGCAAAAGTCCAAAATGCCGAAAACCTCCAAAACTCAAAAAGAAAAGCAAAGGGAAAGGAAGAGGGAGCGGGAAGGAAAATGGATAAAGAAAAATTACATAACATAACATGGCATTATATTACATGATATGACAAGACATGACCTATAATAACATAAAAACCCCCAAACAAACAGCAATATACCATAGCATAAAAATACAATAAATATAATAAATAAAACAAATACAATTGTGGTTGGTGTTTTTGAAAGTGTTTTTTGAACTGAAAAGACCCTGGCATTCCAGGCAAATAAGTGTCCCATCCTTGTTTGAGTTCTAGGAAGTGAAGGGAATGGAATGGAATAGTTCAGCTGGGAGGGACCTTCAACAACCATGGCATCCCACTGACTGAGTGCTCCAGGGTTGACCAAAGTTCAAGCATGGCTTTAAGGGCCTTGTGCAAATGCCCCTGAAATGCTGACAGGCGTGGGGCATGAGGCAGCCCTCTAGGAAGTCTGTTCCAGGGTATGGCAACCCCCTTGGTAAAGAAATCTTTCCTCACGTCAGGACGCAGCTTAGAGCCATTCCCCTGCACCCTGGCACTGGGTCCCAGGGAGCAGAAGAGATCAGCACCTCCCCCTCCACGTCCACTCCTCAGGAAGCTGGAGATAGCAGTGAGGTCGCCCCTCAGCCTCCTTCTCTCCAAACTAGACAAGCCCAGGGCCTCAGCCGCTCCTCAGAGGACGTGCTTGCCAGCTCCTTCTGCACCTTGATTTGGTGCCCTCCTTGGGATGCATTCAAGCCATGTAAAAAACTACCATTCAAAATATATAAATAGTAGCAAGTGCAATTGGAGATAGGGAGCAACAAGTTAGGGTGATGTGCTGGTATGTTTGAACATGAACATTAAACAGGAACAAGATAAACTCAGCACCGTTTTAATTTCCTGCTGCCAAGATATAACTATGCTTTTAGATGGACATAAAATTTAAAACAAAATAAGGAAAAGCATTTGAAAATACACTGTATATATGGAACAACTCTGGCTTTTCAGAAGAGAAAGGGGTTTTTTATTCATCTGATCCACCTCTAGTATTTAGGTTCTCTGATTATTTAAAAGCCCAAATATTATATTATTTCCCATGAAGATCAGGTACTGTCAGACACCTACTGAAATTCACTTCCATAAAACTTCTAGTTTAATTTACACATTAAAGAGTTATAAATCGGTTTCAGTTAGACAAGTTTGTTTTTTTTTTTTCTTCAGAACTAAATCTATGTACCTGCAAATGTTTTCTTACTCATCTAAGACAAGTACTTAGTTAATCATAGAATGGTTTGGATTGGAAGATACCTCAAAGATCACCTAAGATCAATTGAAAAAAAAATGTCTCCACCCTTTAGTTCAACCATATATCTGAAGAAATAATATTTTGGGAGAGCTAAAAAATTCCATCTTTGTGTTCACGTATTCCTTCATCTCCCGAAGATACCACAGCTGCCAGCATTCAACCGAAAGTTGCGTTTTGAAAAATGATTATCATTCACTGCACTCAGCCCATCCTCCAATTACTGGAAATCAAAAATGATCAAAACAGTTGCCACGTAAAATTAATTTACAGTTACTACTGATATGGACTACAATGGCATACGTGACTTGGTGAGTTAGCAAAGACAGTCAAAGAAAGCATTTCACACTGAAAAATGATCTCACATTGTGGGATTTCTTCTCTTCCATGCATGTATGGGATGATTTTGGAGATTAACCTCATGACTCACATTCATCTCAACTACCCTTAGACGCTTGATGGAGGATCACACGATGGTAACCAAATTGCCCTCATTATAGGCAACAGAAAGACACTTCCAGAGATTGATTACAGCTCTGATATTTGACCATGACTATGATTACTATGATTATGATGTTACTCCATTAACCATGGAATAATCTCGGTATAAGAGCATAGCTACCTCAAAAATCTCATTTAAATGCTTAGCCTCAACTGAGATGTACTCAGGACTGTGTACATCAGTTCCTCATTGTCGTGGTTTTACCCCACTCAGCAGCTGAGCACCACGCAGACGCTCGCTCAGTCCCCCTCATCAGAAAGGGGGAGAGAATCAGAAGAGTGAAAGTGAGAAAACTCCTGGGTTCAGATACAAGAGTTTAATAAGTGAAGCAAAAGCCGCGTGCACAAGCAAAGCAAAACAAGGAATTCATTCCCCACTCCCCACAGCAGGCAGGGGTTCAGCCATCCCCAGGACAGCAGGGCTCCGTCACGTGTAATGGTTACTTGGGAAGGCAAACGCCATCACTCCGAACGCCGCTGCCCCCCCTTCCTCTCCCCCCAAGCCCCTTATAAACCGAACATGACGCCATATGGTATGGAATGTCCCTTTGGTCAGTTGGGGTCAGCTGTCCTGTCTGTCCCCTCCCAACTCCCTGCACACCCCCAGCCATCCCGCCGGTGGGGCGGTGCGAGAAGCAGCAAAGGCCTTGGCTCTGTGTGAGCATCGCTCAGCAACAGCAAAAACATCTCTGCACTATCAGCGCTGTTTCCAGCACAAACCCAAAACACAGCCCCATGCTACCTGCTGCAAAGAAAATTAGTGCTCTCTCAGCTGAAACCAGGATACTCATCTACACAATGTGGGAAATAATATTTCCACAATTTTTCAGAAGAATAAAAGGCATATGGGACACTGAAAAATACAGAAGGGATTTGGCATAGGGCTAATTTCAGGTAAGTGTACACAAGTCATCTGCCTTCTGATGTACAACAGCAGAGGTGAGACAGGCTGCCAAAACGAATTTGCACTATATAATAAAATCCTCAATACTGATGAAATTCACTGTCACTGCTCCTATATATCCATTGATACAGATGTTCCTTATCAGTTCTTTCCTTTTTATATATAACAAAATATTCAAAGGCTTAGAGTCGATACTCTGAGGGTTGAAGGAAAAAGCAGTAATGTGTTCAGAAAACATGACCTGAATAAGTGGTAAGTGTATAAGGTATAAAAGGACAGCTCAGACGTGCATAATCCAGTTTTCCCTTTCAGCACTGACAAATGCTCCATCTTCAGTCAAGACTTTTTGCTTACGGCCAGTTGGCAGTTAGGGCCTGCCTGCATTCTCCCTTAATCCATCAACACATGCTTGTAGAGTGAAGAGATACTCCATCCCCAGAACAAATCTGGAGTTTTTTCAAGTAGGGCTCATGGAGATAGCTTGCTTACTTGTCTTGCATAAACACATCGCTCAAGAAGAAACATCAAAGACAGCAGAGCTGTCATAAGCCTGATGCTTGCTTTTTTGTGGTTATTATTATTGCTCAGCTATTCAAGGCAATGAAATCTTTGCCGAACTTCATGAAGGTAAACTGTGCTAAGCTGGAACAATTCTCAAATTTAAGGAACATGGTACTTACCTCCAAAAAAAAATGATTAAAGTTTTGGATTGGTAATTGATACCCAAATGTAACTACAAGATATTTAGCTTATATTTACCTTGTCTTTGGTTAATATATTGTAGGTGCCTAATTTTGATTGCAGTTCATTACGGGAGAAAAGCAAGTAAGGTAGGAATCCTATCTGCTCTCTTTGAGGCAGCTCCACAACGTGAACCAAAACATGGTAAATGGAGATTTGCTTCAAAAACTCTAAAATGCTCAAGTAAACGCACCCACTGTTGCTTAGAGGTTCACTGTAATTCAGTAGGAGTAATTGTACAAAGAGAAGTATGTAACTGGGGACCTGGACAAGGAGCTGTGCAATGTAACCTGGGGTTGTGTGTTGATCAGCTCGGAAGACAACAGATCCTCCTTCCACTGACGCAAACAGGAGCCAGAGCAAAACCCAAAACGTGCTGGGCTACTGCTGTTCAGTCAGGTCTTGCATTAAACCTGTTAATGATGGATCCCAGATGGACATTCATAGTTGTCTCTTGAAAAACTGGCATAGAAAATACATTTTGTTCATTATCATTCATCTATTTAGGTACATCACTAGGTACAAGTTCTAAGTGACAGGCTAAAGACATCCTTCAGGTATGCAGAATGTTTTTTTTCTCCAGTGCTAAGCTAGTGATGTTAGACTAACGTGATTCTGTCACTGAAGTTAGCTGACTGAATCTTTCTCCTGAACTACTTATATTTTTGTGTTTGCAAAAGCTGTCGGAATTTGAAACTGTTACTAAGTTCAGAAACAACTAGTCTTTTAAATTCCAATTAAAATAACATACTTGATAACATTTTAGTGCTTTAAAACCAGCTATTTCATCTTAGAAGACATGTGTAATCACAGGATCATTTGAGACTGCAAACAGAGAGAATGCAGAAACCTGTCCAGAACTTCATCTTAGTCCTTTCCTTGTTCTCATAGGAAGTTTCGAAGAGGAACCTCTCTAAACAGAAAAAAAGCGCTCTCTCTTCTTTTCATACCAGTGGAAATGGCACAGTTTTATTTTTTCAGATTTTCAAAACAATACTGTTTCTGATGGCTATGATAGAGAAAAATGTTATTGCTATATTTTGAAATTATATGTTTACATAGTGAAACACACAAAACACAATAGTTCATGAGCCTTATATTACTGTAAATTATTGAAATGTTTTTAGAAGTGTGTTTTTCTTCTTTTGTTAATTAATGCCAAGATTTTTAAATTAATTTGAGAACAACATGAAAACCATATGTTAAAATTTGACAGTTGTGATCAAACGACAATAGAGATCTGTCAGCTCTCCCTTTAACTTTGTAAATATGTGTTAAAAATGCTTCCCAAAATCATCACAAGGATTAACAAAACACTAACACATGCAAAGACAGAAGTCTAGAAAACAGCAATTAAAATTGCTATTAATAGTGTTAGCAAGGAAGAAAAAGAATACAAACAAAGGACTTAAGCTACATGTCAAAAATTCGATAGCATAATTCACATTTATTAATTTAAAAATGAGCTCCAAAGAAAAATTTAAACCAAATTTTCTATCGCTATTAGCTTTAACTTTCATTTATTGTGACACTGGATGGAAGCTTCAGAATTTAATCTTCTATTTTTAACATTTCTCTTACTCTTTGAATATCATTAGAGAAACTCTAAACGCTTCACAATCCTATCTTCTGCTTCTTTGCACTGACATCTCAGGGTAAGAGTACCTTTTAGTTTTATTTGGTGATGATGAAATACTCTTCCTCCGAACCATCACTACAGATCTGACAGCAGAAATGGCATTAGGGGCAAGATCCTCATGGCATGAAGGCACAACTAAGCTTTTTAGTGGAGCCACAGTCTCATTTTAAACTCTGGTCATAATGAAAGACAAACATGAGAGCTGTTTTCTCATCAGGACGTGTTGGCAATCCGAGCGGAAGAGCTCAACTCCATCGTGTTTAAATCTACTTGTTGATTAATGGTCTCTAGCAGACATAAAATTGTTTCTGGAATGCTCTTAAAAATTTCTTGAGACTTTTCTCTTATACACTTAATTGTTTTTACTTGTACGCAGAGTTTCAGATATGTAGTTTTGTTGTACAATGTATTTTTAAATTGCACTTAAGCCTTGAAAAAGGATTAGTAGAGCCATCATACTGAGAAAAATAGTAGCTGTTCCCTCAGCAATCTGAGGAGTCAATAAAACGTCTGTGTTGTTCTGCAGCACTGAAATTATGAGGTTGACTGCCAGTGGTGGCACTCTCTGAGGGACAGGACGAGGATCTAGAGGAAGGGCAGACATCCCCATGACTCCTGCCTGCTAATGCCTGCTGGTAGTTAGTTTTATGTGTTAGCATGCTAAGGTCATGAAGAAAGTCTATGATTGTTCCAGAAATGTTTTCCTCTTAGACANGGGGGGAGAGAAGGATATCTGAAATTACTTGGACAATATGTAATGAACACATTATTTCTAAAATATGGTGGCATTCAAGTACTCTATAAGATAACGCCCCAATCAAGACTTCTTACCCTAGATAATTTTAACTAAAATTAGTACTTATTAAATCGCACTGCTTTACCTATCTTCTCTACTTAAGCTAATTTCACTGTGGAGAAAGAAAATCCTAATGCAATTTTTGAAGCTCCATGAATAGAGAATATACATACATGCTTTTTAACACTTTCCACTGCCATACACCCATGTCAATTTGCCTCTAATTCAGATTGTTTAGGAAGTACTTGTACTAATGTGGCCTAATTACTAACAGCCAGAGTTAACTCTGCTATTTTAATTCTATGAATTCTTGCAAGGTTCTTTAGAGCACTGAGGAGAGGGTTGAATGGGGGGAGTAGAAAAGGAGTAAAAAATTAAACAGGCACATGGTTTTCATTTGGGGGGAGGGAGTCTGTTATGAAATTTACTTGACTGCTGCAGGCAATATTGGAAGCTTAAATGGAAACTGGCTGAACCTTCGCTTCCAGTTTATAAAGAGCATTCACTCTATAAAGTTCCCTTATAGCACCTTTTTACATAATGAGCTTTAACTAAATTCTGTCAGCACGGAAAGTGGTTCATATGGTTTAAGATGTGTCTTACTTCAGGAATTCAGAAGCTTTTCCTTTCAAAGGCAGAGAAGCAGCTTTAAAGGAGGGCTTGAGTCTTGAAGCAGTGCAAGACGTTGTACCTTTCCCATGTCTCATGCTTTCAACTACAGGCTTGAAGAAATCTACAGCAAGATGATCATTTTGTCAGATGACCTTTTACCTGATTATTCATATGCTATTGTGCAGAACCCTCAATCCCTTCAGAAAGTGTGAATTTTCCTGGTAGTACTATAACTACTAAAAGTAGGAAGGACAAATGTAAAACCGGATGTCATTTATATTTAATTTTCTTAATTTTCTATTTGTTTTCTTTATTTCTGATCTGAGCTCAGAACAATTTTACCTTTAAAGGTTCTTTCTGAAAATCTACTTGACTCATCAAGATGGCTGCCTCTCCTTTTCTTTCCTCTTTTTTGACCTTCAAGAATTTCCAGGAGGCTCAATCTTGCATAAGTACCACTGGATGTTATGAGGAAAAGAACACAAGAACATCCAGCATCAAGATTTATGGTGACATCTCCCCCCACTTCCCTCAACATTTTTCTTAATGGTTTTTTTTTGAGCTAAATTCAGCTCCTACTTATTATAAACAATAAATGATATTTTGTACAGTTGTGCTTAGAGAAATACTGGAGTCTGTTGTTTCAGGCATTGTGCAGCTACAAAACCTCTGTTGCCATTCTAAGTACACATAAAAGATTAAGAGTCTTAATTGTTCAAACACTTCAAAGAATGTAAGTAGCTTTATCAGTGCACAATGTTCCTGGGAACTCAAAGTAGTTATGCTATTCACATGTGCAGCTGGAACCAAGCTTGTCTTTTCAGAACACATATTTTAAAATCAGTAAATTCTATTTTTTCTAACTAGAAATTGTGGAGATTTTGAAAGCTTCCAGAAGTAAAGCAGCGCTTTTAACAATGTTATCCTCCTGCAAATAGTTCCTTTTTCAAACCATAGTTCAAGTCAAAAGTGTGAAAAGAATGAATTCTGGGGTCAAATGAAATGTTCGTGTCAGTTGGAAACTAAGTACTGATATTCATGTTCTGATAAAGTATAAATGAACTTGGTCTCAAAATGTTACTTTTACATGAAAGATCGTAAAAGTTCTACATTGTCCCATTCTAAATGTCTGAAAAGAAACACTGTGCTTAAGTTTTCTTTTTCAGATTAATCTATTTAAAGATTTACCAAACAGTTCAGTTGAAAAATACCATCATCTGGCAAATCACCCTATTCATTTGAACTTTTCAAAGGACTCTTCTTGTAAGTACGATTCAAATGAAAACACTTAATTACTTTATAAAGATTAGGTACTTAATGTCCTTTGATTAACAAATCTATGAACATCTTAACAAAAGTAAGGAAAGGCTATAATAAGGTAGAATATAGACAAATGTATAATGCTAAATTTGATTCATATTTGATCAATACAGAAGTCAGAATGCAGCAGAAATTAAAACTCTATGTGGACAAAGGAATTGCAACGATGCAAACAGGTGATAGTGCAAACAGGAATCAGCCGAAGAACGTTACAATGATATACGTATTATTCTTTTGTTTGTTGCAATTTTGCAGCCAGAACTCTCTCTTTGAACTCCACCACATAATTAACAAAGTTTCTGGCATACTAACTTAGCAAAGGGGGAAAGAATCAATTTTACAAGTGTAATATAAAATGTGATATTTATACTGTTTTCCGGTAGTAATCAGCACTGTCTGATGTGCAAGTAATTTGTTGAATGCCAAAGACACTCATGTCTGGCTAACAGTTGTTGGCTGATTTTGCTGAAAGCTGTGTGTCAGAACTGGAATCCGTTTGTGGTAACATGGTTCGTGCAGGAAGGTAGGCAGCCTGCTTCCACATACTGCACTAACGATGCCTCTTCAGAGCAACCACATTTTCCATTTTGGACCCTTGCTCTAAGAAGTCCTGAAATCTCCACCGCGGGAACATGGGGGGAAGATGGTATAACCCCTCCTCAAAGTCTCGGTTCCCAAATTCATAAATTAACCAGAATGAAAACAAGATGAAAAATTGCACTCTGAGCTGAATTAATAATTGTTTATTTTAAGCAAACTAATAACCGTACTTTGTCTTTCTTGCACAAAGACCTCAATATTCTTCACATTAGATAAACAAGCCTCAGATAATATAAGCACTACCTCTTCCAAATATTTCTATCGGGTTATGAAGAGACAGTGAGATGAAAGGATATGAAAGAGAAGAATGAGCTGCCATGTGTGCTGCTCTACAGAAACTCTGGGAAAGGGCTATGGCACTAGCTGAATCACAGCTGCCTCCCGGCAGTCCTTTAACCAGGGTGGTGGGTCAGCATGCGGGATGGAAAAACACAGCCAAGATGAGCCAGACCTCTTCCCAGCTCAAGTCCACCTACCGAACTTGAAAGAGAAGTACAGTCACAAACCTCTTCTCTTCCCCTTTCCTCAGATGCGCAACCTGAAACAGTGATCACTCATATAATCATCCTGGCAGGGGAGCAGCTTTATACCCTGCAAGAATGCCCCTGGAACATATTCCAGCCCTCAACTCCGTGCCACAGGCCACACAGGAACTGTATGGCACAAACTGGGAATGACCTCGGGTTTCCCGGTACAGCGACCTAACTCTTGATCGTAAGACTATCCCTTCTTCTTCCTTAATCCTTTATTTTATTTTCAGTAACGTGATAGATTCTAATCTACCTCGTAACCTCATTAGTGCTGCATGCCAGTCCCTTGCCCATCTGCAGCAGACCGCCCTGCAGTCCTGAAACCACTTCAGATGGCACTTTTTCAAGCCACACTAATCAAAAAGAAATATCTCTCAATTAATTATCCCTCTACAACCTGCATTCCAATCCCACTCCATAATTGACAATTACTTGCCCATTCTTCCTCACAAAGCCTGGAGTAAATTGGATAATTTTAGCATTCGTTTTATTTTGACTGTTCCTAAATTTAACGTGGGAAACTCTTCGCACCCACTCCTCCTTCCTGTTTTGGTAAAACAAGTTAGTTAGAACCCATGTCTTCACAATTAAATTTTCAACAACACGTCGGGAAGGTCATTGCCTCAGCTGTTTATTGATCTCATTATTACAAAAAGCATGTGGTTATGGCTATGTCTGGCCCTTTATGATACTTTTTCTCATGATTTTAAAAATATACTAAACAACATATTCAAAAGATCATATTTAATATTGAAATTACATACTAAGGCCTCCTCTCCAATTTCTTCCAGACCAACATGTTGCAAAGTATTTCCCAGTTCATATTAAACACACATGAGAACATTTGCACTTATGATTAGGAATCAGTTCTTGACCTTCTAAACTTGTATTGTTCCCTGATGAACGCTCTGGTTCTAATTCCCCAGAAGGCCATGACCTGCTGTGTATCCAAGGTCAATTAAAATGAAGTCCTTAAAGCTTTTTCATATGAATTCTAACATGTTTTCTAAGAATTATAGGCTCAAATTTAACCCTCTGCTGTATAAGATTTTTCCAATATGAGTTTCTGGCTATTTTGAGCAGCTGAGCATGCTGCATTTTCTATCACTCCTTCTCTGCAGAAAACAGCCCTTCTGGCTTATCACCTTCCCCTTCACCACTCTCTCCTGGAATCACAAGAATGAGAAGCGTTAGAATCTGGTCAGCCATCAAGGCCATTCGCTCACTTCGGTTCATCTGTGTCTTACAGAACTGCTCACACTCAAGTTTTCCCAGTTCCATTTCAATCTCCTATGGTTTCATTCACCGGTAACGGGTGATACTCAACAGCTCTTCTCTTGGTATTCAACCTACATTTTCACTTTCAAAACCTACTGTCATCACCCATGACTTGACCATTTCCCATCTCATGCAGCTGCTGCCCAATGAGTTTTGCTTCTCCTGTGTAACATCCCTACTCATACAACCCAAGATGACAAACAATGCAGGAGGAAGTAAGACAAAGAAAACACAAATAAGGCAAATTATGAAAAACAAAAGACACACAAGGCACTAGAGAGCCTCTAGCTGGGTGACTTCAGATGATATCAAGGGAGGGGAAAATAACCCCACCACCAGAATTCAGAATTCAGACTAGAACCAGTAAACACAGCCAAGAGGGGACTGCTAGAACTGACGTAAACGGCCCAGCTGGGAAATGCACAGGCGATTAGAAGCGAAAATAGTCAGAGGACTGTGGGAATGGGCTGAGAGTCCTGAAGAGAGGCAGCTGAAGCTGAGAGCTGCAAAAAAAGGGTATGCAAGGCAGAGCTAGCAGAGAGCAGTGAAGAGGCCATAGCTTGGAGGATTCCTGCCAAAGAGCAAGAGAAAAAATCTCCACTGAGCACACACGTGGAACAGTCAGCCAGGTGAAGCTGAGTTGGAAATGCTATCCACCCCATGTGACAAACTGGGGGACTGGAACAAAGAGATTTCAATTATCCTAATGAGATTCAAAGGCAGAAACACTGCCTCAGATTATAACATGCTCTTAGGATAACAATGAAGAACATGGAACAGTAATTATTACATGTTGCAGGATTTGCAAGAGAGTCACTATCTTTTATTAGTTCAACCGATACAGCTACAAAAAACAGACAAGCTCGCAGGCACACAAGGCCTTTTTCAGATCTTATTTTAAATATTACATCTTTTAATTATTTTATGAATATTTCAGTACAACATTCTTTCCAGTGTTACATCTATTATTTAAAAGAAGGATCCTAATTTGGTGAAAGTGTTATTTGACTCATCCTCTTTGTAGATTTTGTCTTAACACTGTGGCATCACAGAATTTGACCAGAAAGTGCCAAAGATTTCAATGAGGTTAAAACTTAGCTCACTGGTCTAACATTTTTAAACCAAGTTTTCTATTTGTATATGGATTTTTCAGCTCACTCAGATTTTCAAACAACATCTTTGACTTAAGCTTATCCTGGTCTAACTAATGATCCAAAAAAGCAGTCAGAATAGCTTTTCATAACATGAAATCAAAAGAAGAAAGAAGAAAAGCAGAAACACTATATATTTTTATCAGTGTACTTAATACTGTATTTTACTTGTAGTGCACTTAAGTACCAAAGATTTAATAAGCTAGTACCTCAAGTACTAGGATTTATGAGCTTTTTTAATCTGTAAATTAATAACATGGGAGTAAGGAGGATCTTACTGTGCTATCACACTGCAAGTTTATTACAAGTCAGGCTGGCAATAACACTCCTGATATTCAGGAATGTCTGTACATACTCAGCTGGCATGCAGGTGTTCGGCTAATAAAACAGAAATAGAAATTTGACAGTTAAGCAGAAAGTTACCAGATGTTTCTAAGGAATAATTATGAGAAGAAAGTGGAAAGATGCACTGATATAGGTAAAAAAGAAACACCTACCATCTTTGCTTGCCTGGTATTTTGAACGAATGTCAAGAAGAACTTCTCTTTACGTTTAAAAAACAAACAAGACACTGTATTTGCAACATGTTGTGTACATTTTTAGGGAAAAGAACCTAGAAGACCCTTGTAAAATACATTAAAATAACTTTAGAACTGCAGCACTATAAGGCAAGTAATTTTAAAGACGGGCAACTGAGACAAAGGGAAGTTAATGATTCAGTTTGAAAGGTGCTGAGTAATGCAGATTTCGGTTGCTTTAGATATTCAGCCATGGTAACCATAAGACCAGTAGTGAGTAATTCCAGTTTTCTTGGTAAATCAGAAATAAAGTTTAATAAAAGCTGGGGCTGAAATCTGATCTCATTTATACTCACACAGCACTAGCATAACCCACATGACGTTATCTCTGAACTTACCCTAGACTAGCAAAACCGCCAGCTCCAGGTTCCTAAATCCCAAATCTGCTCTAAGTACAATTTGCAGGAGCATAAAGTTTTTATGCAGTAGCTTCACTGAGAAGATCTATATAGTCTATAACTATGGTCCCGCAAACACTTCTGTTGTTTCAATAACCCTGCCTTTATCAGTCTCATCAAAGCTGCTGTCCAGCATGAGGTTGCTCACAACTATAATGAAGTGACGATGCTGTAGATTTCCTTCTAGCTAAAGATTTTCCACTGCTAGGCAGGTGACTGCAATTTCCATCACATCAGGACAATTACTTTTAAGAACGGAAGGAACCTTCGCCCTCCCTCCTTTTCCTCTACCCCTCCCAGCTTAGGTTGCACATCACGATCCACAAACTTTCAGAGAATACTTTGCTTGTGATTCTCAACATAACCAGTGCTACAGGAAATTGAACTGTAAGACAGAAAAGTATTTTTTAAAGGAAACTCTATTTGAAAAACTAAGCCTGGGAAACAGATCATGGAAAATACTGTGAATAAGCTCTTGATTTTACCTTTTGAACAGGGACATGATACTGTGGGTCCCTGTAAAATATGATTTCAGAAACAATCCTTAAAGCATGTTAAAAAAAAAAAAGTGGTTTCATTTAGTGGAAGAAAAAGTTGAGAAATGGATTTTAATTTGTGTACACTGCAAATCTTCCATATACCACAATGTTTTCATTCTTATGGCAAAGAGAAAACATACAGAAGAATTTTCTTTTATATTGTGAACTCCCTAAGCAAAAACTTGAAAGAGCAAACCCATAGCTGAAATAATTTCCCTCACAAAGAAGAAAATGAAGTTAAACTGTGAAGGCATATGAATCCAAACTCGTGCCAGGCTCACAAGTGTTCAGACTATCAGCTGTAACTATTGTCATAATTCCCTCTTTTTCAGTTGACCTACTGAACCACATCAAGACTTCAAGAATTATAATGCTGACTATTCAAGAATGGTCAGAACAAATATGGTGTCATTCATCTGCTCTGTTTTTATATCCTGTTCTAAAGAAAAGGAATTACAACAGCTTACATTACTGTAAGGCATTCGTAAAGGGCAATGCAGCATTGCAAAATACGAACATTACTGCCTTGTAATACTGCAAAAGCATTTACAGTTTCAATTTTCATTGCAAAATCCATGATATTCAACTAATTACCAATGGGCATCAATGAACCTCAGGAAAATAGGCCATACTAAGAAAATGGGAGAGTAAGCTATCACAGCAGAGATGCTAGGTTCTTGGGTAAGTATGCTGTCCTTGAGATGGGCTTCATTCCCACTTAGAAGCAAGTCCTGCTGAAAAAGTTCCTCTCATTTATTTGGCTGCTAAATCATGTTTGTAAACAGGGCTCTTTTTCCAAGCACTGTATCTTAAACTCTAAATTACTTATTTTGAAGAATGGCTAAGTACATGTGGCTTACAGGTAAATATTAACAGTCTCATTTTCTCTTGCCCTTTAATGTACAACTCTATGGCATAACTGAATTTAAAAATTGATTTAAAAACTGGGAATACTGCTGGACATTAGCAGAAAATATAAATTTCTGTAAGTTAACCGCAATGTTTGAGTGATTCTTTGCAAACTGATTTAGCTCAGTGTTTTATTAAAAGTAATTGGAGAACATGTATACAGCTTTCATTTTCAAACCTGACTTAAGAGAGTTGAGATATCCAAACATGGGTGCCATAAAGGGGTCTAATTTCCACAAAGCAGTTCCTCAGCATTTTCTTAGTCTTTTTAACTAGAGTAACCTACAAATGAGACATTGCAAATTATTATCATACTTCCATCTGTTGGTTTTTTTTTAAAGCATTTTTTGTTTTATTGAGAGTGCAAATTCCTTTACTTTTATGAGATAAATGAGCAGGATGAAATTATAGAGAAATAGATATACATACATGCTACACAAAGCACATGGTTCTGAAGTAACCAAGTTCAACCATTTTAGACAGGGAAAACTCTCCAAGTATACAAACACCATGTAAAATGACAATCTTTAACACTATTCTCAAAACAGACTTCTTTTTCTAGATAGTAATCAAAAATCCTCAACAGAAACTCAGTGTAACATCCTACCAAACACTGAGTCAATCATGCTTGAATTTAAAACTGTAACCTCATGAAGTTACACTTTTAAAACTGTAAAATTCTGGAAGTTGACAGCAACATCTCCAATGACTTCAATGAAGTCAGGTTTTCACTTTCGTGTTTACTTAATACCATTACTTGCTGCATTTCTAGGGGATTGTACTGTTGATACACCTATGGAGACCTGCTTTTTAAACGTGCCTCACTTATTAATACAGCAACTTCAAGAATATAAGATTACTACATCTTGTACTGAAATTCTCCTTCCTGTTGTATGTCTAGTTTTTGTCCTTGTGTAGTTAGTGAATGCTCGAGCTATTTAGGAGGTTTTACTGCTAAACAGAGCGTATCAGCTCCTCTGACATTAGGAAGGAATAAAATATTTCTTCTTTATGTGGCAACTCTGTTTAATCCATTATGAATCTACTTTAAAAATTACTTGAATCCTGTTTTCCTGGAAAGTGATCAATCAGACTACGTGACAGATTTTAAAACTAATGTTTGCCTACAGGCTGAAATGAAAGCAAAAGGCAGAACATCTTTGCCTGCACCAAGAGAACTTTTAAAAGTTGTTGGGTTTTTTGAGGGTTTTGTTTTTTGGGTTTTTTTTATTAAGGTAGTAATGTTTAAACAATGGTTGGAGGACATTAATGGCATCTTTTTTACAATGGAAATACCACAACTGTGAAGATTAGAATCATGTGAAGTATGTCAAACAGGGACTGCTACAATAATGAACACTAAAGATGAAGCCAGTAAAAATATGAATCCTCAAAACTGGGATCCTTTTTGAAGGATGGGGGACACATGAAGTGGTATTTTGGTAAATCAGAAATTCTCACTCCAACAGTAATCCATTCCTTGAAGCATGTATATGAGAAAGCAGAACAGAAAAAGTCCTACCAGCACATGCCAGAACAAGTCCTTTAGAAGATTCAAACCCTTTTCCTCAGAAAGCAGTACAACATTTGGTATTGTGTTGAGGTACTGAGCTCTGTTCCCAGCTTTGACTTCTGATTCCAGCAAACATCCACTGAAGGCGATTATAAAGAACATGTGAGAAAATAACTCAGGTACTGACCTCAGCCCTAACCTTTTGGAAAAACGATTTAGGATCCCTGACTCAGTGTAATGACAAAACATTACTTGAATGGGATTCCAGCCTTATTCTTGGTCCTTTCAGTTTTCAAATACGATGATAGCATTTAAAGTACAATTTTAATCTGTGATGAGTCTTTTTAGTCTTTTTTGTACTGTGACACAATATTTTATAACACTGGGAAAAAAAATAAAACAGTTTTTATATTTGTCCTTAGAATGGTTATTGAACAGCACAATAATAGTAGCACAATAATATCATAATTTTGTCATCATGACTAATGGTGCTATCAATTAAAAACATCCGTGGTCATAAAATACAGATGATAGACACAAATTCCCTTGCCTTCAGTTGTCAGCTCTTCATCTTGTCAAATCTCTCCACACTTGCGCAGAGGGTTGGTATAGCACAGTAGCAGCAGTGAAGTGTTAACTCTGTACTAGATAATCATCAGCTGCCATGACTGGGGTTACCAGATGTAAAGCACCGCTAGTACAAGAAGCTGTAAGAAACCAACTTTTACCGGGTCCATTTGCTTTGACACATACAAGATGTAACAGTGAGATTATACCAGTATAGTACTGGTCCCTTCACTACAGCTTTCTGTGATTACAATGAAAATCCCAGTTGTCAACTGCTCCATTGATGAGAGAAAGCTACTACAGAAAACCTCCTAGATTAAGTTAGACTAAGGACATACTGTTCATCAAGGTTAAGTCAAACTCAGAGCCAAACTTTCATACTTGTTGGTATTAGTATGTATATGAGTCAAGCACAAAACTAAACTACACAGCATCCTAAAAACTAAGGCAAATCTCCAAGTACTCTTGTTAGGAATACAGGCAGAGGCAGAAATCAGGCTTCTCATCCCTAACAGCTGTAAAAAACAATCAGAACCTGCACTTCAGCTGCAAATATTATCAAATGTACTACTTAAACAAAACTGAACATTCTGCCGTGAGAACGCATAAAGACAAAAGAGATTTCACTGACACTGAGATACAACTACAGTAGAAGTACCCGCATTCAGGACCTACGCAGAGTGCAGGAATAGGTTGCATAACTCTCTAATCAATGCTTCTTGATAGTAAAGTGAACAGCACAAACTCATATAAATGGACAACTAGGTAAGTCAGCTGAAATTCTGCAGCTGAAAATGTAGTCACTGATAGGCTGGAAAAAAGAAAGAAATTGCTTATGTGGAATATTGAACCTCTGGAATAAAAGGAACCACCTTTGATGGCGGCAAGCGAATTGCCTGCTGGCAGAAGATACCAAACTCCTGTTCCTGGAGACACACATGCTCTGTTTATCCACAGAAAGGAAACCCACCCTGAATACACTGGTTCTAGCCAACCACCCAGTATCAAATTTCCCATGAGCTAGTCCACAGAGAAGCTAGTCAAAGGCCAAGGACATTCTCAATTAATGGAAATTGACCTTTTAGACACAGCATGGTCTGGAGTCAAGCCAGGACACACATCTGACACCACCTAGGAGACTGATTAATACTCTCCACCCATCAATGGGCAAAAGACAGACATCCGTTCCCATCATCTTAGACCTCAGCAGTGAGAGTAGCGCTCTAAAATTATTTGAGTCCTTCCTGGAGAGGTACGCCCAGTAAGTAGTGACAGGAAACTGTACCTCCACCAGTGAACTCCAAACTTGTGTGGGCAATTGTAGAAGCCAAGAACTGTGGAAATGACATTTATCCCAAATACCACAGTGTTCTCGCACTTCTGTCTGATACCTCTATTACGCCCTAACCCTGCTGTATTTGGACTGTGAGCAGCTTGGCTACTGATGATGGACATCTCTTTGTTTATCCAGCACCTAGCACAATCAAGGACTTTGTTGGCAGTGCTTTGCATAACCTAACAAATACTACTAGTAACAACAGTATTTATAGGGTTTCAAAAGTACCAGTTCTCCCTCAGTTTATTTTCAATAGCTACACGGAACAGCAAGCTGCAACAGTACTGAATCAAGTCCCAGCAATCCACAGACAATGCACAACTTTACCAGTTGCTACCCACATCGATCATATAACCACTGCCACAACACCCAGCTCCCGCGTGAGCAACAGCCAACTACACTGGAAGAAAAACAGAGAAAAAGCATTCAGGAGTCTGTAGGCACTTTACTATTTCTATGCATGCCAATGGTTGGTCACTTTAAGCTGATCTCTGTTTTGACCAGAACCACCAGCAACTTCCTGTCAGCCTGGATCAGGTAGAAGACTACCCCATAATTACTGACAATGTCAGGGCCCTTTAACTTCTCAGCTCAATTAACAGCCAGACAGTACATCTGGACAGGAATATTTCAGAGACTCAGAAATCCCAACCGATGCAGAGCATGGCGTACCTCCTCAGAATCACAACTGTTTCGCTACATTTCCACTTAATTTCAAATCAAGTTCAGATTTTTTTATATTCAAGGCGTTTCATGGACTGGGTCGCTTCAGCATTTTCTTTACAAGAATGTACTTCTGTTATATATATGTGTATATACATATGAAACCAGTTACATGTATTCTATTCTGAATATATATAACTATATATATTCTGTTTAGATACCATAGGTACTATGCTGTTAGTGCAAGGCATCCATGAAGGTGAAGAGCACAGCACAATAATTTGTGTAAAAGAAAATACAGGCAGTGACAGGATTTTTCTCTATAATATAGTAGTATAGTATTCTACTAGTGTATTTTAAAATTTCATTTCAGTTTTGATCCACTAATTTACAAGTATTTCTTTAATGTGTATTTAATCCTTAGCTTAGAAAAAGACCACACACAGCTGTTTCCAAGTGATTTCTTATAATAATACCATGTGTATTTCAGATGACTTTTGAGTAGATCTCTAAATTTTTAAAAATCTTAACTGTGTCTAGATTTGCAATGAACTGTCGATCAGTTATTTGCAGGAAATGTCTCAATTTATAAGCTCATTTCTAAACTATTTGTGACTGACTTTGTGACTGCCTCACCATGAAGATACAAGGATCAGAATGAGAAATAGTTTGTCCTCAAATATAAACCACAAAAACTAAGGAATATGCGCAATAGATACTTAATATCTGAGCTGTACTATGTAAACTTCAACTGATCCATTTGGAACAGTTCCTGATGAAAGCTGAAATGAAGTGTTCGAAGTGTTTATATGATATATGATATTTAGAGATGCAGCAGTAACACTGTTCAAAGCAAGCGGAGGTAAAAACCCCTAAACATTGCAGGGTCTGTATAGACCTTATATTGCCTGAACACCAAAATGTTATGCAGATCACTTTGGCTTTGTTTGCAACATGTATATCATAAACACTAATATTAGGAGCTGTTGCAGTTGAAATTTTTAAACATTATGTACGTGTGTCTATCTGAGAGTACCCCAAAACACTTCAGGTGAATTTAGCAAAGATTTAAACTTAGATGGTTTTTGCTCTGCTAGAGACAACATTTAAATATTTTATAAAGGTGACTTCTAGAAATAAAGCATATATATTGGAAATTTGTAACATCTGGAAACACCTCCTGAGAACAATACCTGACAGGAGGAGCTGCAACGCTGTCAGGGCTGGATGAATTTGTATGGGAATTTGGGAATTACCGGAGAACATATCTTACAGATTATATGTATAATGATACTGACATCATGAATACAGCAGAGCTGGGTGAGTTCCTGAGGGATTTGGGCAGGTAGAAAGGTAATCTTACATGTGATACTGTTTGTTTGTAGTTCTCCAGAACTGCAAAGGAAGGAAGAGAAGGGAAGCACTTCAGACGGACATATTGTCTTGATCAGCAACCGATGGACCTCGGCTATAGTTGCTAGGAGTCAAGGCAAATGCTCAAGACTTTCAGAAAAGAAAAGAAATAATCAAAGAATCCTGCAGTTTTCTCTAAAACATACTGTCTTACAGACATTACAGACACTTAAAACATTTACAGGAATGTCTGCACTGATTATATCAATCAGCGCCTATGCCTAACTTCACGGCTTTCTGTCTCAGGCTCCATGCAACTGGCAAGCAACAGAGTACTAAGTGGTAAAAATATTTTCTTTTTTTGTGGTGCTCTATAGTAAACAGACAAGTAAAAAAGAAGTGGAAGCTTTTGATGTGGCTGTGACTAGAAGGAAAACCAGAATTTTCAATAGTAAGCTAAAGAGAAAAAAAAAAAAGAGAACTTATGTGCCCACATCCCAAGTACAGATGCAAAGAGGTTTTATGTGATCCCTGCACGGTGAGGGCACACTCTTGTTCTTTGCCAAGCAAAAGATGTCAACAGATACATGTACCTGTGTCACAAGTGCAGTGACAGGTAAGACAGAACTGCATTCCTCTCACAGGAAACCCTATCACGATCACTTCTGAAAGTGCACCTGAATGTATTCTGTGCAGGTGTGGAGGTACATAAATGAAAATTTAATAAGAAATACTACCATGCAGGATCTAGCTTACTTCATAGTATCTGGTAAGGTATTAGGAGATTTTCTTTTTCCCAACTCAAAAAAAAACATCCTTTAAAATGTCAGCATGATTAAGAGATTAATGGACTCCACACAGCACCGTGTCTGCTCAAATGTCACCTTTTGTGGTGTTTGGCGGTTCTCTTTTCCTGAAGAGCAGAGAAGGCGACAGTCTTGATCAGACAAGAGGCGCCCAAGCGCACTTGTTGGCACATAAACACAGACCCTAACAATTTTCAGTTCCACAAGTTAGCAAAAAAAAATTGGTTTCACCCTTCCTGGGAGAATATGTAACTCAAGCCTTTCAGTGTTTGTGACGTTACATTTGGCTGAACACCATTAATTGGAAGGATTGTACTTTGTTGCATGTTGGGTGATTAAACACGTTTGTGTCAAAAGAAAGTCCTGTTCGTGTTGTATGGAAAGGCTTCTTTCTTCCTGCTGAAACCTGATATTCATTAACCCTTCATATAAGTAAGGAGGACTTTATATATGAATGTCTGCGCAAAGTGATGGTGTGTTATTTCTTCCAGCCTGCATACATGGAGCCATCAGTAGGCCTCGACTCTGTGATCTCGTATCTGCAATTCAGGAAAACACAGCATTTCTTAAATCAGAACCGTCTTGCAAAAAGCAGTATATATACACATGCCTCAGAAAAATAACATGGCTGAACTTGACTAAAAATGGAAGGTTTTCATTCAAAACTCAGGTTATTTATACTGGATAAAATCAGAGTTTATAGGATTTAATAGCATCATTATTTTAATAAGCATAATTTTGAAGGGAGACCACATCTACCACCACCAAAGATGAAAGCCAAGAACAGTCAAAATGTTGTTCATGTACTAGTATGGTATGTAAGAAAAGAGGATGAAATGGATCTATCGATCTTCAGGCTTTATCCATATTATTCTGAAGTCAGTGGAAAAAAGAGTTTAGCAGGATCAGAAGTGATGACAGTGAAGATGACAGCTCTGTTTCATGGCAATTTCGAGGTTTCATTAAACTCTTCTATTCTGCACTGGAATGGATGGAAAAGAATTTGTGCATTTTTGCCAAAATTATATTCTGCTTTCTTTCTGATGGAAACTTGAGCTTTATAATGGAAAAAAAAAAAAAAAAGTATGCTTCTCCCTGTGTCACCTCAGAGAAGGAGCTGTTGTACAGCATTTTTTTTAATGTAAGTTGTATTGGCCAAAATATCCAAATTCAAACTTCCCTTCTGCCTTATTTAAAAGATCATTTTCAATCCCCAAAACACAAATCAAGGTTAAAAGGTTAGATTGATTGCCAAAACTGAGAATCGAAGGGCACAGCTTTAGTGCTCCAAATAAAATGCAACATATAATGTAGCACAGACATAAAAAGTTGTGTCTGTTTATGGTTAGAACTACTCTAAAAGATTTATAATTATTATTCTAATAATAATTTACATTTATATACTTTGCATGCTCATTTACCTCCATAATAGGATTGCTGGAGGAACTGTAACAGGAAAAAACCCACAACAGCTAGTTTAAGATTCACAAAGTTGCCTTGTTTATAACTTCACCTGGTTGGATCCATGTCTTCTGTTAAGAACGGCCATATGTCTTTTGTATACAGTATGATCCTGACACTGTAATTGTCAACTACTGAATAAATGAAAAAAAGCTTAAATTTGAACATAAAAAACTTGTATGGAAGAGACATTTTTGGCAAACCAATAGGGGTCTCCTCTCAACAATAAGGGCAGACGCTCATAGCCTGTTCCATTAAAATGATTTATAATACATATAAAAAGAGTGCTGCATTAAATAAAAAGAGTTTGGTAAAATATGGAAGAGACTAATGAAAAATGTGACCAGGGAAAGTAGACAATGAAGAATAAGGAGAGATGCATTATCAAGTATACTTTTAGATTTCTGTTTGAAAAACCCATATGAAACTGTAGGACCAAAGTTACTGGTACAAATGGGTCAAATTCTTCGTAAGTGGAATCTTTTGATTTCTCAGATATATCTTTGTGTATGTACAAAAGGCCAGACTGGAAAAAGAAACAGAATGTGTTACAATACAATAATCAGAAAGATGGCCAGAAAGTTATTCCCCTGAATTAACCAGATGGGTTTCCATGCCAAGCTATGGTGCTTTTGCTTTTCCTTCACTCAGCAGTAAGGGATCAAATATAATGTTTCCTTTTTTCCATAGCTATCCCAAATGAGCAGAAGCATAAAGTTATCCACGCAACAATTTAAACAAAAAATTAAACATTGGAACTGCAGTTCAGTGTGGTGACCATATGCATTAATCCTTGAAAACACAAAGCAAAATATTAATTTCCTTCTCCTGTTGGAAAACTTTTGATTGCTGACATAAGCAACTATTACTGTTCAGTGGTAAATTACAGTGACTATTGTTTAAATATGGAAAGCTATGGATGTGATAAATGACAGATGGAAGAAAACTGACAGTATCTGCAGATTTAACCCTGAAATTTTGAAGGCTTGTTTCTTTGGGGGAGGGTTAGGTTTTTTTCTTACAGTTCCACAGGCATGCCATGTGAGATTTAATGAAGGAGACTAAATCCTTGTCACAGAATTTATAGAACAGAAAGAAACAATTTCGTGTCTCATTCCAGAGTGTTGGTAATTACTGCTTTGGGCAACGGAGAGTCTTTGCTAGACAGTGTCCTTTTTCTGACACGGGGGAATGGAGTGTTCTGTCATGTGAGGATTTCATCTTTATTATGGGCCAAGAGGTTGCGCCAGTAGGAATGTTATTTTTTTAAAGCTGGCTTTTCTGCTGAGATTTCTATGCAACATCTTTTTTCTTCTTCTCTACGTTTCCTTCGTTGCTGACACTTTACATAGAAGCCAATCTTTTCTTTTGCAAGAGAGCAGAGTTCTTGGAAAGACCATATAACTCTTTCACTAGGAAATCTGTGTTTCCAGGCTGACTAGAGACATAAAACAGATATAAGGAATTAAGTATTCATTCAACTACCCCAGCCCCTCTCTCCCTTTGGACAGCATTAGATTTTCTGGGTACACCCCTTGCCATTCCGTGCACATCTAAGGCTTCGGTTCCAACAACGAAGCCTATGCTAGCTGTAGCTGGATTTTCAATCATTCAGTATGCTGAAGTGAATAAAAACAAGAAAAGAATGCAGCACAGAATGATGGAATACGTATTAAAGTAGTTCATGGCCTCCACTAAATATCCCATTTAGAATGAGTTTTAAAGAAAACCTGAATTTCGGTCTCAGCACCATGAAATAAAAATAGCTTATTTTTTCCCCTCCTGGTTGCCAAACGTGAATAAAACAAATCCTATATAAAAATCACATTTCAACATTACTATTCTTCATGTCGATCCTTTCATGGAAGCTTTTTTCAAAGAATTTTTGTCACATCTATCATGTCATAAATACTCAGACTGTTCAATAACATTACTTTAAAATTCTGACCTTGGGGTTTTGGGATCTTTTTCTTCCTTATCTATGTAAAATAACTATCAAATATCTATTCGTACCCAAATCCCCTAAATTTAGGGTTTAATTCAGTTAAAGAAGTCAATACTTCCATCATATGAAAAACACAGATCATATTTCATTTGGTGAAATGAACCATTCGCAAAGTTACAAAATGCCAGTGGAGGACTGGCTGCATCTGTTTTAAAGAACCTGTTTTCTTCAATATTAAAAATAATCTTTCTGTTGCCAAGTAAAGACAGAAAATATTCTGTTTACATGGTGACTTTATAATGAGGACTATTTTCATAATGAAGTTATTATTTAAAGATCATAGGGAACAAATTATGTAGTTCTTAATTATTTTGATAAATTCTATGCCAAGTCAGTAAACATTTTTCACTTGATGTACCTGTCAAGAGGAGAAAGGAGAAAGATGTTGTCAAAAGTCCAAATCCTGCCAATATCTGCATTGGGCTACTTTAAGGATGGGCTATCTTTTATGGGGTTTTTCCTTTTGTTTCTAGGTAGATTAAAAGAGTTTTCCACTGTGTGAGGAACTGAACAGAGCTGTCACATAGTTCTCTGAAAAAACTGATCAAGTCCCCATGAATTCAAAGAAAACTTTTGGTTTTCCTCTTAGTCTAAGTTCTTATGGCCTGCTATAGTGTTGCACTGCATTGGCCAATACTTTGTGTTCAGATCCAACAGTGTAATTAACACGTAGAATCTTTTCTCTCTCATATTTATGTATATACAGATATCTATACATATAAATACACACACAAACACATACAAGGTGCTCAGAATATTTGGCCTCTTACCAAAACCCTTCTCTCACTAAGATTCCTAGGATTTTACAGCTTTGACATTCTATAAAGTACTTGCTAATGTAGTGACTTAAAAATTTAGATTTGCATAGGAAAAGGGGTGGGGTTTTTTAGAGGTAATGTATGATTTACAATCTACATATTACTTTGGCAGAATATGTTGTTTCCATATGTGTTGACAAGATTCCTCAGAATGAGATACCATCTGACACTGTAAATTTGTATTTAAAATACAAATTAGTCTGTTCACACTGGCCATTTTTCTAACTACTGGAAATTGCCAACACCCTCTGTGGAGACAAGAGCTACATTTCTGTTTTTTCCACTTTATTGGAATTGAAAGATAGATTATTTTTATTTGGGTTTTTTTCAGCTCAATACGCAGAAGACTTAAAATTATTGTTACTGTGAGACCTTTAGCTATGAAAAAACATTGGAATATGACCAAAATTTTTGCTAGCAGCCTGGAATAGCCAACGGCATGGAAAACTAGTGTTCTCAATACGGCTTATGACAATCTATGTCAATGCCAATGCTATTCATTGTGCTTGCTTCCATCAATAAGAACTTCCTATGGTGATCTGTCATTACTCTCTCAGCTAGTCATAATCTTTTAGTCATCCAAGATTTTCTTTTACTAAACACGCTGTTTTATGTATTCTATAAAAGATCATCATGACATAACTCCTGATGACTAAGTATATTAATATCCCGTGAACATCCACCAACACACTGCCTCTCTCCACTGAAAGGTTATGTGAAATCTGTTTAAAATATAATTTATTTGTGCAGTCCACAGTGCACAATGTATATCACAGAATCACAGAATCACAAGGGTTGGAAGGGACCTCGAAAGATCATCTAGTCCAACCCCCCCTGCCAAGGCAGGGCCACCTAGAGCACATCACTCAGGAACGTGTCCAGTCAGGTTTTGAATGTCTCCAGAGAAGGAGACTCCACAACCTCTCTGGGCAGCCTGTGCCAGTGCTCTGTCACCCTCACAGTAAAAAAGTTTTTCCTCACATTAACCCGAAACCTCCTGTGCTCCAATTTGCACCCGTTGCCCCTTGTCCTATCGCTTAGTGAGGCCGAGAAGAGCCTGGCTCCATCTTCCCAACACTCACCCTTAACATATTTATAAACGTTGATGAGGTCACCCCTCAGCCTCCTCTTCTCCAAGCTAAAGAGACCCAGCTCCTTCAGCCTTTCCTCATAAGGGAGATGTTCCACTCCCTT